>CAMZMU010000085.1:4557210-5129761 GCA_947311845.1 Poa pratensis | reverse complement strand
AAAGCGATTCTGACTCCAGCTCTTATGAGCTTATGGAGCCCGCCTCTCGTTTTGTTGGTGTCATTGACGCATCTGGCCCTAAGCCGGCCGAATCTGACCCTGAGTCAATATTACCTGCCTTACAGACAGGAGCAGACTCAGAAGCCGGATCTGATGGCACCGCCCAATGGCGGAAGATTCAGATCTCGATGAGCATAAGGAGGAAGACTTTGCAGCACAGGTTGCCGCGCGAGGCTATGGCTCATCCGATCCAAACGAAGTCTTAATGACTTTCCCGGCACAGATAGCTATGGAGGATGGTGCGGCCGCGGCTAAGCCAGACGAGGCTGAAGTTTCCTCTAGCATCAAACACATTGGTGACAAGGCGGAAAAGCCAGAGGATGTGCTGGACCCTAAAGGGCCTCCCCGGCTACGCCTATTGAAGAAGACCTGGAACGGTCAAAGGAGGAACACATGCGCGCATTGGAGCTTCTCAAAACACCTTTGGGACCAAATCCAACCGTTGAACTTGAGGAAAGACGGAAAGCGCTCCTGGCTGAGACTGAAGTCAACATCAAGTATAAGTTGTCCCTCCTGAACAAGGAAAAAGAGTTAATCCTAGTTGGAAAGGCTCTAGAAGAGGAAGAGTACAGCGTGAGCGCAATGTTGAGAAATTCCGCAAAGTAAGAAGTATACGTGACCCTCTTCTGCATCGGGATCTGCAGGGAAACTTCGAGAAGCCTTCTGCCCAAAAGTCTTTAAAGCCTTGGCAGAAATACTCTTCAAGTTAACCCTGATGGAGTCATATTCTTCTCCACCCCAGCCAAAAACATAGAGGCGGCCAGGGAAATCATGGGAGACGAAACAGTCCCAATTGAAGAGCGCCACCATTATCTAAATGCTCATCGAAAAGGCGGTAGAGCAGCAGGCTAAGGCGGACTCAAACTCAAAACTGGCGGACGATACGCGTCTTTGCAAGACGGCCGTTGCCGGCGGTGGGGATCCAGAGGAACCAGCTGGTTCCAGTAGCCATGGCAATAAGGGTAAGGAACCCAGGAAGGACAAAGTTCCTGACAAGCACAGGGATGAGTCAAAGACTGGGTCCAACCGCCATAGCGACAAAGGCAAGGACGACCACCGGCAAAAGGATAACACACGCCATAAGAAGAATGATCCGCCTCGCCGTGAAAGAGATCAAGACAAGGACGCACGGCGTGGGAGTGACCGGCTTAACATGCCACCTCCGCCCGCAGCACGGGCAAGAGACGAAGGAAATAGGGGCAACAGAGATCCGCCTCAAAGGCGATCTCGCTCCCGCTCCCCTCATCGCCAAAGCCGTCAGGAGGAGCCAAGGCGTAGCCAATCCAACAAAGGGCCAGCCAGGGAAAACACTCATATCTCAGACGCCCGCATCCGTCTCGATGAGATTAAAGCGGCCAAAGAGGAGTCTTACCTGGGCCCTGTGTGCTTTGGACCGGCGATTCGCAAGGTGCAACTCCCATCCTCTAGGCAATGTCAAGAAAATTGTGGACAAGTACAATGGCATTGACAAACCGGACATATGGCTGCCTGATTATCCACGCCGTTGGTATTAATGACGGTGATTACAATGCAGCTGTACGTTTTCTTCCACTCATGTTGGAGGGAACGGCCCGGTTATGGATCGACACTTTGCCAGAAAAGAGTATCCACAATTGGCAAGACATGCAGAAAACATTCATGCAACACTTCTCATGCACATACAAACGTCCAAAGGCTTACTCAGATCTACTAAAGTGTGCTCAAGTGGAGGGGGAGTCAAGCAGAGCTTTCATAGCTCGATGGACAGAGACAAAGAATGCATGTGAAGACGTTTCTGAGATCCAGGCCATACATGCTTTTATGAACAGCCTGAAGAAAGGCAACATGATGAGATATATGTTAGCCAGCCAAAACATCAAACACCTCGGCGAGCTCTTAGACAGCGCGAACAATTACGCTGCAGCAGAAGACGACGCTCGAGCTGACGACGGCGATCTGCGCATGGACATAGCTGTTAACCCGGAAAAGCGAAACAACAATCAAAGCCGGAAAAAGAAGGAAGCCAACGATGCGCCAGGACCATCAAAGGAGGTAGCCTTTGCCAATAAGAAGGGTGGCCAGAGGGGCTAGCAGATGGCAGAAGAAGAGCGATGACAGTCAAGGGTCAAGACCCATTAAAATCACCTATGACGACATCAAAGATGAACCTTGTGCCCATCATAGCAAGCTTGGCAAATGCACCCATACCAACAGGCAGTGCCGCCTTAACGATGATATCAAGAAGGATCCAGACGCTGGCTTCAAGGCAAAACAGTTCAAGCGCAAGAACCGTAAAGACAAGAAAGAACAGAAGGACAACGAGGAAAGTGCTTCGGAGCCAGAAGATCAGGAGCCAAAGCACAAGAGGAGCAACAAGTTTCCAAGGGTCGAAACAAGCCTTGTCACTTCCTTGCCACTCCTTCGGCCAAAAAGGAAAAGGCAGCCTGGAGGGAACTCAATGCCACTATGCCAGCGGTTCCCCAGTATCTCAACTGGTCCGAGCACCCCATTACATGGGACCGCAACGATCATCCTGATCATATTCCACAGAACCCAGGGAATTACGCGCTCGTTGTAAACCCAATTGTGCAGCAATGCAGGCTTTCTAAGGTGCTTATGGATGGAGGGAGTAGCATCAACATCCTCTATCTTGAAACCTTAAAGCGCATGCGCCTTTCTGAGACACAGCTAAAACATAGCACAGTCAAGTTTCACGGCATAGTGCCAGGCAGGCAGGCCAGTTCTATGGGAACAATTGTCTTAGACGTTACCTTCGGTGACGAAACAAACTATAGGACTGAGGAAGTTGCCTTTGAGTGGTGGAATTCAAAAGTGCGTATCACGCAATCTTTGGCCGCCCAGCCTTTGCCAAATTCATGGCACGCCCGTGTTACATCTACAGCAAGCTCAAAATACCTGGACCAAACGGCGTCATCACGGTCAATGGCGACTTCAAGAAGGCGAAGGAATGCGAAGCAGGAAACGCCGTCTTAGCAGAAGCAGTCATCAGCAAGGAAGAGCTGGAGCAGTACAAGAAAGAAGTTAACACCAATGAAATGCCGGATGGTAAAAAGCCTCCTTGCGCTTCTGACGTTACCTTCAAGGCCAGCTCAAACTCGAAGAAGATCGTGCTGGACAACGCTGATACAAGCAAGACGACGAACATAGGCGCGGACCTCAGTGACGCATAGGAAGGCGCGCTCGTCAAGTTCCTCCGTGAGCAACGGGATATTTTTGCATGGTCACCATCAGACATGCCAGGAGTACCCCGGGAACTTGCCGAGCACAGCCTTAATGTCGCCAAAGGTGCCAAGCCAGTAAAACAAGGTCTTCGTCGCTTCGGTCCAGAGAAGAAGAAAGCAATAGGAAAAGAGGTAGCTCGGCTTAGTGCCGCTAATTTCATTAGAGAGGTTATCCACACAGATTGGCTAGCAAATCCTGTATTAGTACCTAAGAAGGACGTGAAAGACTTGCGCATGTGCATAGATTTCACCGGCTTAAACAAAGCCTGTCCTAAAGACCCCTTCGCATTGCCGCGAATTGATCAGGTCGTAGATGCTGTATCAGGTTCTGAATTACTATGCTTTTTGGACGCTTACTCTGGCTACCACCAAATTAAGATGAAGGAGTCTGATCAAATTAAGACTTCCTTCATCACACCTTTCGGAACGTTTTGCTACATAACTATGCCTTCGGGCTTAAAAACGCTGGCTCAACGTACCAACGGTGCATACAACGTTGCCTACACGATCAAATAGGCCGCAATGTTCACGCTTATGTCGATGACATTGCCGTTATGTCGCGAAAGCGCGCGATCTCATCGTTGACCTTCAAGAAACCTTTGATAACTTAAGAAAATATAACATGAAGCTAAATCCGGGAAAATGCTTTTTTGGCGTCCCAGCAGGAAAACTTTTAGGCTTCATTGTTTCAGAAAGAGGTCTTGAGGTTAACCCAGAAAAGATTCGAGCTATCATGGACATCAAAAAGCCTACTTGTCTTAAAGATGTCCAAAGGCTCACAGGATCTGCAGCAGCTGTAAGCCGATTTATTAGTAGGCTGGGGATAAAGCTTTACCCCTATACAGGTTGTTGAAGAAAACTAAGACGTTCGTCTGGACTGAAGAGGCAGATGCAGCCTTAGCACAGTTAAAAGACGCCTTAGTTTCAGCACCAATATTAGCGTCTCCTCTACCACAAGAGCCGATGCTACTTTACATGGCGGCTACCAACCTAGTTATTAGTGCAGTGGTTGTTGTTGAGCGAAAGGAAGAGGCAAGGAGCTACCGGAACAAAGGCCGGTATATTATATCAGCGAAGTCTTCTCCGAATCCAAACAACGATACCCTCACTATCAGAAGCTGGCTTATGGAGTTTTCTTCGCAGCCAGAAAATTACGCCATTATTTCCAAGAGCACCCAATCACGGTAGTCAGTAAGGCGCCATTGGGTGACATTATAAACAACACCGATGCCACTGGACGTGTGGCTAAGTGGGGAATTGAATTGGCAGCCTTCGACATCCAGTACAAGCCACGTACAGCCATCAAATCCCAGTCCTTAGCTGATTTCATCGCAGACTGGACAGAAGCAATGGATGAACTTCCCCTCCCTGACGGAGAATATTGGGTTATGCACTTTGATGGCTCCAAAATGTTGCAGGGATCGGGAGCTGGCGTGGTACTGAAGAACCCTAAAGGAGACAAGATGTGCTATGTCTTGCAGATACACTTCAATGCCACTAATAATGTTGCAGAATACGAGGCTCTGTTGCATGGATTGCACGTCGCAAAGGATTTGGGCATTAGCCGTCTTTTGTGCTATGGCGATTCAGACCTCGTTGTTCAAAATTAGAAGGGGCATGGGACGCGAAGAGCCCTACAATGGCTGAATACCGACGCACGGTAGACGAGTTTGGTCGGTGTTTTATCGGCTTAGAAGTCAAGCATATCAAAAGGGAGGAAAATGAAGCAGCGGACGCCTTAGCCAGAATGGGCTCGAAAAGATCGAAGGTGCCCTCCGATATATTTTTGGAGCACCTGTACGTGCCGTCTATTAAAGGCGGAGATGAGGATGACCCCATGGCTTCGCAGTCTGTTTCCGTCATGCTGGTGAAGCCAGACTGGACACAGCCCTACATAAATTTCCTCCTTAACAAGGAAGAGCCAGAGGATGAAGTATTAAGGCGGCAAGTTGTGCGCAGAGCTAAGGCATACACAATAATAAATGGAGAGCTATACAAGCGGAGTACCACAGGTGTATATCAACGATGCGTTTCGCCGGAAGAAGGACAGAGATACTAGAAGAGATCCATGGTGGATGTTGCGGTCATCATGCCTCTGCCCGAGCAATTGTCGCCAAAGCTTTTAGACATGGATTCTACTGGCTCACAGCAAAGCAAGACGCAGAAGAACTCGTCAAGAAGTGCGTTGGATGCCAAAAGTATGCAAGACAGCCAAAGATGCCAGCCCAGGAACTGCGCACCATTCCAATCACGTGGCCATTTGCGGTCTGGGGACTGGACATGGTAGGTCCATTCAGGACTGCGCGAGGCGGCGTCAAACATCTCTTAGTTGCGGTGGATAAATACACCAAGTGGGTTGAAGCTAAGCCCATAAAAAAGCTTGATGGGGCAACAGCCAAGAAGTTCGTCATTGAGGTTATAACGAGATTTGGCGTCCCCCACAGTATCATTACGGACAATGGGACAAACTTCGCCGTAGGAGAGCTGGCAAAGTACTGTGGTGAAGTTGGTATTCGTTGGACTTAGCATCTGTGGCTCATCCACAATCGAATGGCCAAGTTGAGCGAACCAACAGTATAATTCTACAGGGAATAAAGCCAAGATTAGAGGTGCCTTTGCATAGAGCAGCTGGAGCATGGGTAGAAGAATTACCTGCTGTCTTATGGAGCATACGCACAACTCCAAGCAGTGCAACAGGCTACACCCCTTTCTTTCTCATATATGGCGCTGAAGCGGTACTCCCAACCGATGTCCTGCACGACACGCCTCGTGTAACAGCCTACGTCGAAGCAGACGCAGAAGAAGCCCGACAGGACGGCTTAGACCTTCTCGAAGAAGAGCGTGAGATAGCGCTTCAGCGCTCCGCCATTTATCAGCAGAACATGCGGCGTTACCACAGTCGCAAGGTAAGACGGAGATCGTTTCGAGAAGGCGATTTGGTGCTTCGCCTTGTTCAGCAAAAGGAGCACAAACTATCTCCCATATGGGAAGGACCCTTCGTTATCAGCAAAGCGCTTAAGAACGGGGCATATTATCTTGTGGACCTCCGTGATATGAGAAAAAGAAGAAAAGAGGCCGCAAAAGGAAAAGGAACGAAGAAGCAGTGCTCAAGGAGACGAAACGTCCTTGGAACATTGAGCAGCTACGTCCTTTTTACACTTAGCAATTCTATTGTAATCACACCATATATGATTATGAAATAAAAGTCTTTGGTTCCCTCAATTATTTTTATGCATGAGTTCTCGCCGTCTTTTATTTCCATTTGATCATATATTTCGATAAAAATATCAATGTTAACCCGAATTGGCTCCGTGCTTGTGGTTACTCACATGATGCTTTTGCCTTAAGGCCTTACAAAAATTAAAATTGCGTCCGTCTAAGGTATTTATCTGATCGCGTATATGCTGGCTTGTCTTAGTAGATGCTTTACGCACCAAAAGCCGGCGCCGTTTCTGTGTTTAAACAGTTTGGTTACTAACCCTGTTGCCAGCGAAGTGTTCCGTGCCTTAGGTTCTGCCAGCATACGAAAAGGCTAAAGCATATAAGCCAGAAAACTGAAGACGGATAAGGAGCATAGTTTGCAAGCCTTTTAAAAATAAGTGCATGCGTTGCAAAACAAACATGTTCAACAGATTAAAAGGCTCCTGCCATTACAAAACATAACTTAACAAGTCTTTTGTGCCATCTTTCATGACACGCTTAATGCAAAGTTTTTCCTGCATCTTATGCAGGGGACTGAGGAGGCGAAGACGCAGGGGACTTGGATGGATCCAGCGTAGCTTCAGACTCGCCTTCTTCTTCTTCTTCATTTCCGTCTTCTGACTCATCGCCATTGCCAGTGGTGGGTGCTTCGGCTTCGTCATCAGACACGTCGTCAGGACGGGGAGGCACAGGCTTCTTGGAGAAGAAGATAGCCAAGTCTACCATCTCAGCAACGGCTGAGGCAAAGCCAGAGACAGAGGCATAGACCTTTTCTTTGATGAGCTCGTTGCCGTCTCTGTCCTGGCTGGGAAACACTTGATAACGCGCCACATGTTGACTTCGGGGTAGTGGCCGCGAACAAGTCCTAGAGCAAGTTTTGCTCCGCCTCTAGCTGCTGAGCGAAGACGCTCCACCACCTCTGGGACGCAGTTCTGAAGAAGTGGCAGTAAGTTGCTGGTGTTTGTCACTTGGGGCAGCTGTTTTGGGAAGATGTTGGCGACAACGTCTCTTCCAGCAGTGTACAGCCCTGACACAATTTCGCCACACTCCAAGATAAGCTCCAGGCGCGTCTCAGAGGTAAGCCTTTCCCCAAACCCAGCTGGAACTGTGGAAAGGAGGAATGAAAAAAGTTAAGGCGTACTGAAGTGTTGGAACAAAGGCGAAAAATGACAGAAAATGCGAAAGTAAAAGAGAGGCTTACTTAGCAGTTTTTCGTCAATGGCGGTGCTCTCATCAGCTTGGCGTTCAAGACGACCTTGTAAGCTCTGGATTAGGAGCCCATCCTTTTCAGCCTGTCGCTGCAGTTTCAGAAGTTCTGCCTTCAGTTTTCTTGCCCTTCAGCAGCGCTGTCTTGGACGGCTTTAAGATTGGCCTCGGCCGTCTTTCGGTTCTCCTCCAGTTGCTTAAACAAGGCGGCATTTTCCCGCCTTACAACTTCTATATCGCCAGTCTCGCTGACGATCTGTTTTGCCTTCGCCACAACAGCTGTGAAAGACACATTGCATGTGTTGAGCATCTTATGCCTTCAAATGAATTAAACACAATGCATGTGAAAGAACATTTACCTTCGTTCGCCTTATTTTTGGCGACGGCTTGCTTGAGCACTTGCCTTTGGTTACTCAGGAGTACCACAGATCGCACGTAAGCTGCTCGCTGCTCTGCTAAGGCAAGGGCAGTAGTAAGTAACAAAGGTAAAGACAATAAAGTATAGCTACAAGGGGCTTGGGGACTGAGTCTTTATCAACATTAAAGAAAGGCCATTACGTCGGCTTAGTCAAAGCGCAACGTAATGCCCGGGGACTAGTATGTACATAAAGACGGAATATTTACCTGCATCATGGCCTTTAAGGCTTTGTAGCTCTGCTTCATTGTGACGTACAGCTCGTCACAATTATCTTCCAGGTTCAAGATGGTCAATGTTTGGCCAACTGGCCTTAGCTTCGGAGGCGGCTCGTTACGCTCCTTCTCATCGGCAAGCATGGCGGCGATGTTGGGTAAGATGTACCCCTCGTCGTCAAAGAGCTCTTGCTTCACCATGTTGCGGATAGCTTCACGAGTGATGGGCTCGTTCGGCTCTTCTGACTGAATACCGCCGCCTTCCCGGCAGCGGCAGCCCTGGCCAACTTTTCAGTTTCCGTCTTATCAGGAAAGACGGCTGAGTCCAAATCTATATGATGGTCATCAGATGGGCCTGGGGATGTCTCTTGTTGAACGGAGGGAGTGGGGGAGCGATGGCCGGAGAAGGCTCAGTTTTCCTTTGTCTGGAAGAAATTACTTTCTTCCTCTTAAGAGGTGCAGTTGGTTTGATCCTGCAAATCACATACAAAATAAGATAACATTCATACACATTGTTCGCCTTACTAAAGAAATTGAGGTTCGGCTTACTTCTGTACTGGAGCATTAAAGGCCGCATCTTCATCGTCCTCAATGTCGAGCACTTCGGCGTTAGCAGGGATGGCTTTCTCACGCTTCCGCCTTTCTGCTGCTGAAGTTGCTGCAGTAGCTCCTGAAGCCTTTCGTTTCCGAGTCTTTGGGGGCTCGGGTGCCGCTTCAGGCACGTAAAACAAAGGAGCCAGCAGATTATCCGGCAAAAGGGCGAGCTGAAATCAAAAGTGGTGTTAGTAAGGCAAACATTGTGGAAGTATAAAAACAGTAGTGGTAAATGCCTTACCTTTGGAGCTGGGTTGGCGGCTGTGTACATAGGACGCTGCTCTGTCAGCTGGATCCTTTCCTTGGCAATCCTCTTAAAGCGATACACAAGGGCGTCTTGCGTAAGGTCACTCTCACTAACACGGAGGGGATCTTTCTTCTGGTCCGTGTAGTGGCACATGAGGCCTTTGCGATCTTTCAAAGGCTGGATTCGCCTTGACAACCAACATAGGATGGTGTCTGCGCCCGTGAGTTTGGGCACAGCAGTCTTTGTTAAGTACTCAATCCGCCTTTGCATGCGACGGAGGTTGTCAGGAAGGACCTTCAGCGGTTTTTCGCCCCAAGAGAGGCGGGGCTCCGCAGGCAAAGGAGAAAAGCGAGGAAGTCCTACTGGCGCCATGTCTTTGCAGTAGAAGAAGGAGCTATTCCAGCCTTTAATGGAATCTATTTTTGGCGCCTTAGGATACCAGTCTCTGCCTCTACGAAGGTTGATGCTAACTGTTCCTAAGGAAAGCAGTTCTTCCTTCTCTGTTTGGCGCTTGCAGTAAAGCAGTACTTGAAGAATTCTAAGCTGGGCTCTATGCCTAGGTATCCTTCGAATAAAGCCATAAAGCCAGCAATGTACAAGATACTATTGGGGCCTACGCTATGAGGCTGAAGGCCATAGTAGTCTAAGACTGATTGGAAAAAAGGATGCGGAGGCAAAGACAAACCGCGAAGGAGATGTGAGACGAGGAGCACTCGTTCATCGCCGGCGGGATCTGGAGCAGGGTGGCCGTACGCTGATCGCCAGTGGCAGTTCTCCTTTGGTGGGAGGATGCCCTCTTTCTCCAGCTGCGTGAGGTCCGCGTCGGTGATGGTGGAAGCCGCCCAGTTGCGGGAAGATGCTTCCTCTCCCTCTTCCTCTGCCTCCGCCGCATCGCCCTCGTCGGAGGGCTGGGCATTCTTCTCTGTTTCGATGGAGGTGGCCGCAGAACTTGTCGCCGCCGCCGCGCGAGATGCAGATGCATCCGCGGTGCTCGATCCCCTCATGGCCAGATCTTGTCCCTCCGCCGCCGCCGACGCCGCTGCCGTTGCCGCTCCCGCGGTTGCATCGGAGCTCTCCATGGGTGGGTGCGCAGATGGTGGTGGTGGAGCTCGCCGGAGTTGGAGGGGATGGGCGCGAGGAGGACGATGAACAGGGAAATGAGCCCGATGGAGAAAATCAGTTCCCCTTTTATGGGGCCGCGCGCCGCGATTAGTGCGGTGAGATAACGCTCGCGCGATTTTCGCCACGCGTCCCGCAACGGTCAGATAGTGGGCATCTTCTCCCGCACGCCTCGGAGATCGTGTGCGGAAAAGTAGCAGTAATGGCGTCACAACGTCTCTTTGCTTGTCCAAACTGTCGTGGACTGGCTTTGACTGTGGTGACGTCATGACAAGACTCGACGCTGACAGAATCTTTCTGCCAGATTGTTCAAAGTGCAGGAGAGTTCGGCTTAATCCTTAAGGCAGACTGAATGTCTCATTTTGGAATGCTCCAAGCTCTTCTGTCCGCCTTTCGCAAAGGCGAAAGCCCGTGTTTCACAAAGACGGCAAACGAAGAACTTAAACCTTTCCGGGGAGCTCTAGGCTGGCTTAGTGAAGTCCAAGACGAAGGCCTGGCTGCGTTCGCCTTAGGGAGCAAGTTAGGGTTTGTTACCGTGTTAGTCTAGGACTCATGATCTAGGTCGGTTAAGGCTTTCCTTGTAGGGGAAGGCTTGGCGCCTTTATAAGCCAGCCTTCTAGCAGACTTAGGGCACGCATACAATCTCATTGTAACCTGTACACATATTCTCCTTGAGTGAATTATAGCAGCACGTAGGATCTCGCCGCCGTTGTGAGATCCGAAGCTGGGTAAGATCGTGTGTGCAATCCCGTCACTGGAACCCTCTACGTTCTTCCCCACCTCCTCTACGGTACGTATGAATCCATATAGTAGTTCCGCGTTACCAATACCTCGACAACTACCATCATGAGGCCAAGTATAAATCCCACTTCTTTCACAATTATTGAATATAATATACAGTAAGGAAAAAAGTTTACTATAAAATCAAGAGAAATTATATTTTAAAAAAGTCAGGATAGGGAGACGAGATTTGCTAACTCACTTGGTTGGGAAACTGTATGAACAATTTCACCACCTGGTTCAAGAGTTGAGGACGCGAATTCATTCTAGAATAAGCTACTTAGGAACACCGAATACACATTGTCTTAAATTTAAAAATTGCACCAGTCTTCTTACAATCTAGAATCTTTTCTAGTATATTTAAGTGGACAAGACACATTTAAATACACGATAATGCATCTAAGTGTTAGAAAAGGATACAATTTTGTATTCCACTTTTTGGAAATCGAGTTTTAATGAGTCTGAAAAACTCCTATGTTTTGAATGGGAACATAATTTTGCGAGAGAGTTGGTTTTTATTTGGAAATGTTAATCAATTGTTTCCATGTTGTGTTAATTGAATTGTAAATATGGAACAATGCATAAAAATAATTATCAACATATATTTAGGGTTAGTTTTGTTTTTTGTAACAATAACATATTTCTAATTATATTTCATAAATGTTGTATCGGTGGAAATAACATGTAGTGATTGGACAAATAAAGTATATGAAGTAAAAAAGTTTAATATAAATTGACTGCTTGGCGTTAGCCTCTAGAGAGATTTGGTGCCTGAAGTTGTGCCGAAAGAAGACAAGAATCCAATAATAAGATCCGAAGGAATATAAAATGAATGTGTCTGATGAAAACCCCCATGGAGGACTCCAAGAACTTCACCAGATTTGTTCAACAAAGGAGCGCCGGCTGAACCTGGTTCAGCGGTTATATTTGCTTCTAGTATGTCCATGGTGTATTTGATGGTGTTGGGTTTGGTAACCTCTTCAACCTTTCTTCGCACGTCAACGCACCCAGCTGCTAGTGTTCTATGCTTGTGAGGAGGCCATGAAAGTAGCATGGAGTCTACACCCACATCCGGCAATCAATTGCTAATCTCAACAGCGGGATGGATCCTAGCACACATCTCTTCACTTGATTGGCTCTTGATAGTGCTCCGGTCCACTGTGATAAGAAGCAGATTCAAGTGGCAGCTAACTCCAAAGATGGTCCCAGGAACATAGGCCCTCCTATCTTCATCCAACTCGGATAGATCAGCAGTTCTGTAGTCAGATTGATAATGATCGCATAGTATAGAAGCTTGAAATAACTTGTTGACTTTCTCTCCAGAAAGCGGCACTGTTGCTTTGTACACATGATCTATGCTACAGGCACTCGTCAATATAAACAAAAGATTATCCTTACTCCCGATAATGAAACCTGTGGAATAGCCGGACTGCTTGCACCGGTAAGGTTGTTCATTTTTTTGAACATTCCCTATCTTCTCAGCCAACGTCATGATACCCTTGATCCTATTCTGTCTCGGTGATATCACAACAAAGACAATAGAACGTTTGGCACGCTCAAAGACGGGAATGGTCCAATCTTGCCTTGCGGCAGCCATCTTGAAAGAAAAAACATATTGATATTAGTCAAGACAGCACGCCATAGATAATTACATTCTTTACAGGCACATGTCAAGAGAAAGCGTATAGAATACTAGGACAGATTTAGTCTGGTGAGATAAAAGAAATGAAAATGATTGATATAACAAATGGCATTCACGTGTTATCACTAGGTTTTAGCTCAGATTATGTGTCATCCTCGTCAGTACCATATAAATCACTGCTTGGCGTTAGCCTCTAGAGAGATCTGGTGTAGTTAGATAAAAGGACTACTTAGCAACTTGCACAACTATGCAACAAATGGTTGCCAACCAAATATAGCCGAACAATTATCTGGTTGCTGACTTGATGTAATCATGGCAATGCAAATGACATATTGTATAAGGGACAGCTTGCGTGCATCATTCAACACAACACATATATAATGTAGCTTTTCATCACATATGTTCAGTGTTAGCTGAAGTCAAGCATATACTGAAGTCAGACATATGTTCAGTGTTGACGAACCACGCTTCACATGAACACTAGCTATTTATATGTAGCTTTTCATCACATACATGTCATGGATCCTTATTTCCACGCATTCCTTTTTTGTGTGAATGAACTAGCACCTAAAGGCAATGACTAAGCATACCGATGAACACTCAAATGCTTAACAAGCCCTGGTTTCATTTTGTTGACAGAAATAGTGACTTTCACAGCCACAGAGGGCGTAATCGGCTGAATTCAACACCTGTTCAAAGTTGAGGAACTACGCTGCACATCAACACTAACTAATTATGCAGCCTTTCATCACATACATGTCATTGATCCTTATTTCCTCAACAGAACCACAACTTTTCAAGCCATAGAGGGCGTAATCGGCTGAACTCAACATCAGTTCAATACTAACGAACTACGCTGCAGGTACATCAACACTACCTATTTATATGTAGCTCTTCATCACATACAGGTCATGCATGGATCCTGAACAGAATCGCAAATTTTCAAGCCATTCGATCTCATGGGTCACACGACAGGGCAATAAAACAGATACTGCCTTAGAGAAGAAGAGGGGAAGGAGGAGGAGGAGGGCGCTGACCGAGTACGCTGGACGACGAAGGGCGAACGAACGAAGCTAGACCGGCCCGCTGGCAACCCGTGGCCCTGGGCGCGCAGAGCGGCGACGGCGGCGAGCGGGGCGGCGGTTTGATCGGAGAAGGAGCCTCTCCGCAACTGGCCGGATGCGGGGATGCACGGCGCGCGGCGTCCTGCCTGCAGCCCCGGGCCGAAGACGGAGGCGGGCGCGCGCGCGGAGCGGCGAGCGGGGGCGGCGGTTTGATCGGAGAAGGGAGCCTCTCCGCTCCGGCACCGGACGCGCGCGGGGGTGCCCGGCGGCGTCCTGCCCGCAGCCCCGGGTCGAATACGTACGGAAGGTGGCGGCGCGCGGGCGGAGCGGCGACGGCGGCAGGCCAACTCGCGGTGGACCGGAGCGCGAGCTGCCGCGGGCGGAGGGGGTCGAGGCTAGGGTTTTGGCTGGGGTCGGCGGCGCGCGGGGAAATGGAGGCAGCGGGCGGGCGGCGGTGTCCCTCCCGGCGGGAACTCGAAGACGCTCTACTGCTGTGTCGCCCAAACCTTCCGTTCCGTTCCGTTCCTCTTTTTGTTTTCCTTTTCTTTCTTTGACACTAGTAGTCTTGCACGTGCACGCACGTATCGACTAATCATTATTTAGGCAAACATATTACAAACAATATCGTCTTATATATATTCATGCAAACATATTACAATCACTAAAGTTAAATTGTTATATGTCGCAAAGCAACATAGCTCGTGTCCAATTACAAAAAGAAACGTCACATGTTTCCCGAAGTTAGTTGTAGTGTAGTAAATGATCAGGTTGCCAATCGAGTTATCTACATGTTGGTTTAGCTGCAGTCTGTATTGTGCTATATTCTCCAGCATTCTCCAGCGAGTTCTTCAGATCATGACCTTCCATGGAGTTGTCAAGGCGGATTGGACATTCTTCGGTTAGTGAGAACACCATGTACTTTGGCGAGAGCAGGTCAACCCCTTTCCGGCATAACAAAAAGTACTTCCGCAGATATTCATTACTTCTCCATGCTCGCCGCGAAGGATACTCTCATAGACCTAGTTCAGACGTCAGAGCATATAGCCGTGCTAGAGATGACAAGAATAAAAGAAATTACCTTCCAAAATCCAAACGCTACCATCCTCAAAGTCGGCGTTGAAGGATTCTTCAAACATCATATCCTCCAAGACCCAAGTCATCATAATTATATGCACCTGAAATAAATATAGTGAATATTAGATGCAGAAGTAATAAACATGAAAGGAGTAAACCTAGGGACATACAACCGAAACAAGTTAGGTCGTAGCAGCATCACATTTTGCACCTATGATGCAGATGAAATCACCCGAATTTCTAAAAGAAAAGGAGATTGCAACAAGTACTGGAGTTTTCTTACAACAGAAACTGATTTTAAACTGAAAGTGTAAAAATAAGTAGATCATTGTGTAATAAAGATATGTACTTGAAAACTAAATTCAACAAAAGTAATGATGAGCGTAGTACAGAAGCTCAGAGCTGAAATGCAGTCACAGTGGCCATTTTTTCAGTTAACCAGGCTCCGATATATCATACTTAAATTAAATTATTTCGTCGAATACTATAACATTTAGTTTTAGAATACAAAGATGGTACAACTGCAATAATCCAATAAAGCTCTTGTGTAGATTACATGAAAAACTGAAACACCGGTATGCAGAAATAGCTAAGCAGAAGCTGTTTGCTTGTAGGTACAAAATAGACAACTTAACCTACTAATATAGACATCAAAGCAATAGTGATGCGGGACAAATTTTTGCTTATTCCTGAACCTATGCTTTGGCAAGGATGTAACCGAGACGTTGTGGTTTCGTTATGTTTTAATGGAACCGGGGGGCGCCCCCTGTGAATCTAAAAAAAAAACATCAAAGCCACAGTAGCTGCAAAAGCTGCAATTGTCTCCAATAAATTAGCACAGAACACCCATGGGAGCTGCAAGCAGTACAAAGAAAAAAAATTCACTGCCAGCAGCACAACTCACTTTTTGTCGAAATCAATAAACTCAGAATAGCAGTTAACATCAGAGTAACTGCTTCGCAGGTAGGGGGCATCACTATAATCCCCTATCAAACGGGTTGTAACCAAATGAATACCTACTTCATGGCGGGGGACAGCAGTCCGCGAGCAGGCCAATTAATCAAACTATATGTCTTGTGTTTGAGATAACCTCCGGGACTGGAGAATGAGAGCTACACAGATACCTGAATGAAAACCAAATCCTCCTAGTAGCATTTCAGTTAACATGCCGCCTGCAACATCGTGTCTATCAGCACCACGAAATATATACGTGAATCCAACACTTTCACATTACACAAAGACATACTGATCAAATAAAAAAACCATTTCTTGAACAAAATGTATCGCCAAAAGAAACAGTTCTAGTTGGGAATTAGCACAAGCAGCTGTCCGGCACACATGACATTTACCCGAAAAAAAATTTAGATGAACTTGAGCTGATCCATAGAAATGGAGTAGGTGACGTTGATGCCGTTGAACATCAACTGCAGGGCAGCATCAGAGTAGATGCTTTCGTGTAGGCACAGAAGTTGGATGGCTTTTGAGTAGGGCGTCGGCGTCGCAGCTGCAGGCCAAGTCAGAGACAAGAACAATAATGAAAATAGAAGATGAGTATGAGAAAATAATGTCACTGATCGGAAGGAGAGAAAGGAAAATTATACACTGCAGAAATAATGCAATTAGGAACGAAGACCACATACCACTGAAGATTCGTTGCCCAGTAGTATGTCCTCTAAAGCTTAAAGCTTGGTCGTGCCAATCTCGACAGCTTCATCGTGTCGCCGGTCGTTGCGCCTATAAACCACTCCACTGGGTTCCATTTTGTCCCTGTGATTGTCGATTATCATGGATAGAAGGGCGAGGCCGTGCTCAAATCAACCGCAAGAAGTTGCAAGAAGTTCCAAATAGAGGCGCTCGTGGCCATCGAGGAAAGAGCGATGCTGCGCTTAATCAAATGGTGGTAGGGGCAAATTAGTGGTGTGGCGCAGGCCCGGCAGTGCACGATCGGAGACCTCAGCGGTTGACGGGAAAGGGAGAGGCCTGACTCCCGAGGGTGGAGTTGGTCTGGGTAGATGCGGATGGGCTATACGCGGAGGAGCGGGCGCGGAAGCGCGGAGTACATGCGCCGGAGACCGGAGTGCCAGCACCGCCGGTGCGGTATGCTATCCTGGCCACCGCCGGCGCCGGCAGAGGGCCGACCAGGGTCGGGGAATCGCAGGTTATTGGTGGCGGCGGCCTGCATCGATCTGGATCGTGGGTTGCGGCGGATTACCTGGCAGGAATCAGGGCAGGCTCGCGCGGCCGCGGCGTGCAGGTCGCCGGCGGGCGGCGGCGGATCTAGCGAAACTTGACAGCAGGAATCGGATCAGGCGGCGTCGCGTGGGGAGGCGGCCACGGGTTCAGGCAGCGGAGCGGATCGGCGGTGACTCGCGTGGAGGCGGTGGCTGGGCAGGGGCATAGCGTAGAAAGGATGGGCGCGATAGAACGTGGGAGGCAGTTTCTTCCGCCTGGGAAATTTTCGTCCGCTCGGCCACGGTCCGCTCAGGGTAATTGCTAAGTGCACCCAGAGCATCCGTTGATCAATCTGGACTATTAGATCTTGTTAAGCGGGACAAGTCTGGGGTTCAGATCAAACTGTGTACACTGGGCGGGGTGGCTGTAGCCCAACTCAAGTTTGCTTGTTTATTAGTAGTGGAGATGAAGAAAACTCGTTGGCAGCTCTGTTGGGCCGAACCAGGCCCGAAAACGAGATGGGCTCTAGCACGTTCACGAATTAGTAGAAACAACTAAAGGGTTCCGTTTGTATACACAGTATTTTGTTTTTTCGAGCTCTTGTCATTTCAAAATGATTTTGTGTCTTGATCTTCCCCCGGTGAGCATATCCATTAGAGGCGAATCCACCTAAAAATATGGCTCAAGTCACATGAGAAGAAAAGATGCAACATATCTTCATGAATGCTATCACCACATAAGACACGGTCATATGGCTCCATATGAAAGTTTTTCCTGGCAAGGAGATATTTGGTATTTTCTAGTCCTAGAGTACATAGTAATAAGAAGAAGAATTTGTGTTTTGGTAATGTGCGGGATTTCTGATTCCATTTTATGGGGGCATGAACATATATAGTCAGATAAAATATCATGTTGTCGTGCAGCTACCGTAGATAAAGAATAGGTCGGAAAGACCAGCATCTGTAAATACCTCACTACCCCTTTGAGTGAAACATTATGGTCTATAACATAGGAGAACACATGTGAGCGTTTGTCTCTCATAATCCCATTACTCCACTTAACTATCCTTCCACAACCCAACATTAGATCCATCATCAACAATACAAGAAAAACAATTCATAAAAATATGAAATAGACCAAGAGACAATCCATCCACCAAAATAATCCACATGAGAGGTTGGATGCACTTGGTAGTTTTCCGTTAGAGTAATAATGAGCTGGCCTAATGAGCTCTAACCATGGGATATCCTGTCGATTCATTAATTTAAATAGGTACTTGATGAGCAAAGCCACATTTTGGGTTCTCAGGTTTAATACACCTAGACACATCCTGCCTTTTTAGGTTTACCAATATTCCCCCATTTAACCAAACACCTCTTTATGTCTACTGCATGCTACTATTATTGTAGACTCGGTTAGATTTCCAAGCGCGGAGGTTTATAGGACAACACAATTTCCACTTAAATAGATGACCCAAGGTTTATCGAACCGGAGAAGGTGTTGAAAGTGATCCCTCTCGAACAACCTGCAATTAAGATACACGAAGTCTCTTGTGTCCCAACAACCTAACAGAATTTTTAGATGTATATGTACACTTGTTCGGCGAAGAGATGACGATATACGTGAACGACGGTGCGAGAAAACAGCTTCGTTTATGGGGTATGAGTTTGCGTACCTAACCCCCACAAACTATGATAAAAGGTGGTTTGTGTATTTTGAATAAATAACGGAAGGAAGGTAACAAGTAACAAGCTGAAAGTAAATGGCTTAACAATGCTTGAAAACAAGGTCTACGGTCCATGCGTGTTCACTCTTATATATGGATCAAAACAGGATGAGACTTACACAAGGATACAAAAGAGCACCTTAAAGTTTATCTTTCTAATTGAGGACATCCCCACGATGTCACTTTGAGCATCCAAATATCATGCTAACGAAACACCTCGTGAGTTATGTCTTCCTAATATTTCCATACGACACCCACACCATTTTTTTGATACTAATGAAATTATACTAAACATGCATCAAGTTATATCATGATTCATTCAATTCAACATAAAACAAACTCGTGATCAATATCATGATAATCTATTATAGAGTCATGTGTCTTCGCTAGAGTTCTTTGTGGGCCTCTTCTTCATTTATCACCAACTCACCGACTTCGTCTAGGGCCGCATCAAACTTTGAGCATTGAATGCTTGAGTTACCCATAATTAACTTGTTGATGCGACCGCGAGCTTCTTTTGCTGTAAGAAGGGACAAGTGTTAGAAAGGTTCTTGGAGGTTAATGACCTTTAGATAATATGAGAAGTTGTTGTATTGAGTTACTTGTCCAATCTTCTCTTGGAGTCAATTTTTTTGGATTACATGGCTTGAAACCTCTTCAATATTTCTGCATAATTGAGTTGATGAGCTAATAGTATGTGATTCCATGTCAAATTTCCAATTAGGAAATAAGGTAGTACCATCAAGCATACGCGCGGTGTCGGGGCGTGGGTCAGTCAGTGTAGAATTGCCCATTTCCAGTGACGACGAAAGGCTTGACTTTCCTATAGACGCGGTGTCAGGCGTTGGTACGAAACCGTATGTAGGCGAGGGCGTTGTGGAAATGGCCGACGACGACTTCCTAAGCGGTTTGGTCGACGACACCGAGCTAGCTACCGTGGTCGCGCCGACGGTGCACTGGGTGTGGCCATACCCTAGCCTAAGCATGAGGATGGCGGTCGTGGTATCTTTGGCGGCAAGGGCTTCCATGTCATCAGCGGCTTTGGCGGCGGTGTCCACGGCTAGGGCCTTGTCCTTCACATTCTTCTTTCAATTGTCCCGCTTCAACGTCTCTGCCGCCTCTGCTTCGGGATGAGCTCCTTCTTCGGCTTCAACAAGGCGGCGTCGACCCTGTTCGTCTGGTTATGAGGGCGGCGGCTGGTTCGTTGACCATACGGTATTTCGTGGATAGGAGCTGGGAGGCAGGCGAGAGAGTAAAAGACATGAGCGGTGTTTTGTGTGGCAAGCTGACAGGCTAGAGGACAAGGGGGACGCATGATCGTCCATGCATGTCCACGTCGATGCAAAATCGAATCAAATTTAGGCCGAAATTGAGTCTGCGCGCGGATGAACGCCGGACAAATCTTGGTACTGTGTTTTTTTTTCTAAACGGATAGTTCTGGAAAGAAATGATTTATGTTGGAATTATACCTACCTGGCCATACGCTGGGCCAAGCTTCGGGCCAAGCCGTGAAAAGCCCGATACATAAAACTCAGGCCCATGCCTGGCCCAAAAGCCCAACGGGCCGTCGGGTCGTTGGCCGGGTTTCTTACTGAAACGTCCAAAACGCAGCGCCCAAGCCCGGAGCGATTGTCGCCCAAGCCTGTGATTTTTGGGCCAGGTTTTGGGCTGGGCTTTGGGTCGGGCTTCACATGATCGGGCAATCTATACTCAAAAAAAAAAACATGATCGGGCAATCGGGATAGTGAGTTGCCCTCAGCGTGCTAGTGCGTGGGCTTTGGTCACGGCCCACCCCGGCCCGAACCCACGGACGCCGAGGTTTGGCTAGCTCCTCTGACCAAACCAGCCCTGAGCCCCTGACCTCGCCGCGGCGGCTGCAACTCGAGAAGCACCGCAGCCATGCAAGAGCCATCACCGGAGCATTCGGAGAGAAAGAGGAAGAGGCGGCGGCAGCGGCGGCGGAGTAGATCCGTCAAAGCAGGGGAGGAAACCTCGACCAAGGCCGCCGCCGCACCCAGCTCTCCGCTCCGCGAGTATGCCGAGGAGAACACGGCGGAAGACGAGGAGGAGGTGGTCTCCTCCGCCCCCAGCTCCCCGCTCCGCGAGCCCCGCCTCCCCAACGACTGCCCGGACCCCCCTCCGCCGGAGCTGATCGAGGCCTTCGAGCGCGCGGAACGCCTCTACGACATAAAACACGGTAACCTTTGTAACTGCTCTGGTTCGATTCCGCCGCACACGCATTGGAGATCGATCCATTGACCGATCCATTCTTCTTCCCGCATGCAGACCGCCACGAGGACCTGGTCACGGTCGAGTACTGCGACCCGTCGCCCATGTTTTTCAACCCGGAGCTGCTCCCTGTCGCTGAACCTGCGACAAATGCGGTGCTTCTGGGCGCCAGATTTGTCGTCGGCCTTTCTTCCTCCCTTGGTATGTACTGTACGTAGTAACATCCTCGGTGATCTCATGTCGATCTATCTGTCTGGTTGATAATGTACAATCAATCTGCACGCAGACGGTGAGCGGCTACGGCTGAGGAAAAGGTGCTCTGGGTTCTGGGTTGACTGGAACGACAACGAGAAATCCGGCATTGTGTTGACGACCGCACATCTGATTTCCTCAAAGGGGTGTTGTGTTGAACAACGCGGAGAGGGAGTTGAGGACGAGTATGCTGCTCATGGCGAGGTCAAGTATTATCCTACTGCCAAGGTGAGTTCATGCAAAAGGTTCCGGGCAATAACGCTTTCAATTTAACTGATTAATTGCCATGGCTTCTTCGTGTTGACCTGTATCCTTTTGATGCAGTCTCAGTTTAATTTTTTTAGTTGGTTCCGTGATAAATTAAGTTATCGCAAACAACTCCCTAGCTCTATGTGGAGGCCTCCTCTATCTGTGGTTGAAATTAGATTGGTTGTGTTGGATTTTTCTAGATAAACTTGCAGTTGCAAATACAATGGTCTATGTATGCTTTTGTTTAAATATTTTTGTTTTGTGCGCGGCTGGCATTTTTTTTGGTTGCCAGCTCTCTAAATAATGTAATTTCATATTTTAGCAACCAACATTTCAGGTTACTGTTCACTTGCCGGATGGATCCTCTACGGCGGGCAACCTGATTTACCACCAGGAGCACTACAATCTTGCGTTTATTGGAGTTACAGCGGATCAGTCGGTTGAGTTACCATATTATAATGATGGAGTAAAATGGGGTCAACTCGCCTTATGGCTTGGAAGAGATGCCAAGTTTAATCTAACGATGACCCATCTTAGGGCGGGATATATGAATCCAAACTCATTTCAAAGACCCCATTACATGTTCTTTCCAAGTAAAGAACATATTCTAAAGGTAAAAGTATATTCTATTGAGGAGATTGTATTGTTACATTATTTCTTAAGTTTGAGTTGTTTGTAATGTAACTTCGATCTTGTTTTTTGCAAACCGCTGCATTTTTTGTATGAAAAGTGTAATATTTTTTGTCAAAATATATGCAGTATGACAATGGGGCCCCAATCATTGACCTGGATGCAAAGATCGTGGGAATGATCAACGGTCACAGGAGTGGTTCTTTTATACCTTCTTCTGTTTTGCTCAAGTGCCTGGATTTGCAGAAAGAATTTGGGTACGGCTTCCATTTAGTTCTATGCAAGTTGCAAGTGTTGCTAATCTAATGCTTTCTTCCTTGCTGCCTTTTCTTGTTGTCAGGGGTTGAACTTGACAGTATCATCTTAACACCATAGATAGGCCCATGCATCCCTTGTATATGTTGATCTGGTTATGCAATAGGAGAGATAATGATTTGGTCATGTTTTCCATGATAAAAGGACAATTATATGATTTCCCTTGTCAAAGATATATCTAGAAAGTAACTGTGATGGCATTCACATTCGCATGCATGACTGACACATTTCCGCATTTCTCAAGTAATATGGAAATATGATATTGTTGACTTTCTAAATTCTTACCTGATGCAGTTTAATGTCAATGAGTTATGTTAAGATATTTTGGCAATGAGGTTGTTGTCAACTTGTCATGCTGCTATGTATAATGACTATGTTTGAATAGATTACTGTAGTTATTTTGGAAAAATGATTCATGATGTCAGTTCTACTGGGGAAAGTTGTGATAATCACTTAATTATGCTATGTCAATGTTATTTTAATATTTTACATCCAAAAAATTAAGTTCAGTGTATAAATATGTTCTCACGTACCTGCAATGCGACTTCTAAGGTTCATAAGCAAAGGTGTAACTCGATTAGAATATTTAGGTCTACTACAGACACATTTTTAATACGTTAAGACATGATCTGGTTTAACAAAAGTGGCTGGTTTAACAAAAGTGGCTCCTTTACGACCGTTTATTTGCTCCTGCGTAACTAATTTATCTGAATTGGCTAAATGTTAATCTCCGATGGTATAGGTGCATCCCCGCCCCAAACTTGGATTGGAGCTTTCAGGTATCAAGTTAATAGATTTTGTTCAAGTGGAGAAGATATGGCGCAAGTATAAGATTGATGATGGACTTATTGTTAATGAGGTACTGGCTTTTTTTGTGTTGACTTACTGGTTGATTTCCTGAAGATGTTTCTCTTACCATGCATATTATTGCCAATTGAACCTTAGGTATCAAAAGGATCAGAAGTGGAGGAAGTTGGAATCCGAAGAGGTGACATTATCGAAAGTTTTAATGGAGAATGTGTTTCCACTACAGTTCAGGTAGGTGTATTTATTTTTTTATTATTGAAAAATGCTTGCACTCTCCCTTGAACTATTGGCAAGCAACACTTCACTACTTCAGATCCTTCCAGCAAAAATCAAGTATTTCAGAAGGTGTTTCATTTGTCTGAATGTGAAGTGTCTTTCATGCTACTTTTGATTAAGTCCATGGTTGAATGGAAATCATGGTCACTCAAGAGGAATGTTTGATATTTTTAAGAGGGGACGCAACACAATGTTTCTTGTGCGGTAATGTTAGATGTTTTTTTGAAGTTCTGGCCTTCCTCCATGTACAAAAGATGAGGTTTATAATTTTTGTATAAATGTTTGCAGATTAATATCGAATATGACATAATTTGTTTAACCAGATCGAGAAATCGACATGTTGTTACATATTTTCAGTGTGCAATATTGCATAGTTGAGTAATGCCCACTCAGGCACCATGTGAGGCCTCAAGTCCTCAACTAGTCATATATTGCTTTGTGGTCCTGACTTGTGTAGTTATTTCTGTTATTATCAGCTGGAGAACTTGTTGCTGAGCCTATGCAAATTAGCTGGAAATGGCCTTAATGCCAAAATTCATGTTTCAGTAAGTCAACTTGTATGTTTTAGTTATGATTAGTTTACTCGATCCGTACTGTTAATTCCTTTCATAAGTTGGGAAGTATTACGAGCACTAAGGGAATATGTAATGCCGTCTTCGTAGGTTGGAGTGTTTCGGGTGCGCAAGCTTCGCCGGAAGATAATAGAGTTCACCGTAGGTGTATCTGACCGTCTCGAAGTTATTGACAGAGGTACACATCTCCATCCTTATGTTTCTAAGCAATAGCTTAGAGCTCCCTTCATTAGCGCATATGAAACATGCTTGCCCTCGTACATATTATCCTCAGTTTGCATGGATATGGAGCATATCTAGCCTTAACATTTGTTTTTATAGGTTATAAATATGTTTACCCTTGAAGAAGGGACTTCTGCTGTTTGGGCGTCAACCTGACCAAGTTGGCTCCGTGTTACAGCAATTGTGAACTATGTGTGATAGATGATGTCTTAACATGTACAGTAAGAACTAGCTACTTTTGTAATGGAAGGGTGAACATCTCAAGGAGCATGGTGCTGGATAATCGAGGAGTTGTGTGCCTTCGAGTTTGTCCACTGGCCTTGAGATCTACCTATGACCGATCTGATATAAACTCTGCATGCGTTGACCGATCGGTTCGGAGTGCTGTTGCCTAGCAATCAGTCTAAGTTGCTGGTCGGAATAGATGAATTGTATGTTTCCTTCGCTTACTCAAAGAAAAAGGGAAACACATCCCTGTTCTCTATCTATCCATCCAGGCATCCGGCTGCATTGAGGCTCGGACAACAATCAGGTCTTAATAGCTAAGGGCACCTCCAACGGGCTGGCGCAAACGGACCAGCCCAGTCCGTTTTTGTCCAAACGGACATGTGAGGTGTTCCAACGGGCTGGCGCATACGGGCTGGTGTCCGCCCGGACACCAGTTTCCGACCCAAACTCGGCCCAAGTTTGGGGCGGCTTTGGGGCAGGACGGACAGCGTCTCTGTCCTCCTCTTTGTCCTCCCTGTCCGCGTCGGGCCCAAGTGGCAGCCACACAGACCCTCCCACCTCCTTTGGCCCCGTGACCTCGCCGCTGCCGCCCTGGACCTGCCCTTCGGCGACCGAGCGGACCTCGGCCGCCTCGCCGTCTAGCGCCCCCTGGCAGGATCTCTGCGCCGGTCACCTTCTCCGTCCTCTTCCTCCTCGGCCGCCCTCGAGCCGTGGGAAACCGCGGCCTTCATCCCCCTCGACTTCGACACCGGCCGCCTTGGCCATCTTCTTCCGGCTCGGCCGCCCTCGAGACCTGCTGCAGCCGAGGCCGTCCTCGACCTCATCTCCAACACCGCCCGCCCGCGTCCTCTGCCCCGGACTCGTCGACGAACTCCACCGCCCCCAAGGTGTTCGACCAAAGGTATGAACACCGGCCGGCCTTCTTCTTTGCATTTGTAGAAATGCAAATGATATGAATGTGCTTCTTGTAGATGGATAGCGACGACGAGTTCTTCTATCACACCTTCATCGATACGTCGGATGAATCTTCCGACGATGATAGCGATGTCATGTTGGCCGCGACCACTCTCATCCACAACTTCAACCAAGAGGCAGTGCCCCAGCATGTCGGATCGGTTGTCGGGCGAGCACCCGCGTTGGACCGTGAACGAGAGAATGGTCACCTCTAGCTTTGGAAGGACTACTTCAACCCGGTGAAGACAACATATCCGGCTTCGATCTTTCGTCGCCGTTTTCGTATGAGCCGGCCCTTGTTCATGCGTCTGCTGGAAGGAGTGAGGGCACATGACGACTACTTTGAGGCTAAGCCAGATGCCACAGGTCAGTACGGCTTCTCTTCATATCAGAAGTGCACTGCAGCTATCCGGATGCTTGCATATGGAGTGGTTGGCGATCTTGTTGATGAGTATCTGCGCATGAGCGAGAGCACCTGCCTGGAATCGATGTACAAATTCTGCCAGGCTGTGGTTCAGGTGTTTGGGGAGGAGTACTCGAGGGAACCCACCATGGAAGACACTGCCCGTCTTCTGAAGATGAATGAGAGCAGGGGCTTTCCTGGGATGATTGGATGCATAGATTGTATGCATTGGGAGTGGAAGAACTGTAACTTTGCTTGGCAGGGACAGTACCAGGGTCATGTCGGCGAGTGCACGGTCATACTCGAGGCAGTGGCATCCCAGGATCTGTGGATTTGGCACTCATTCTTTGGTATGGCCGGCTCATGCAATGATATCAATGTGCTCCATCGGTCCACAGTATTCGACCGGGTTGTCGAGGGAGAGGCTCCAATTGTCCACTATGAGATAAATGGGCATGAATACAACAAGCCCTACTATCTAGCTGATGGTATCTACCCTTCGTGGCCAGTTTTCGTGAAGACCGTCCGAAGGCCTAACTCAGAGAAGCAGAAGAAGTTTGCTCAACATCAAGAAGCTATCCGGAAGGATGTGGAGCGAGCATTTGGTGTGCTCCAATCTCGATTTGCCATTGTGCGGCATCCTGCTAGAACATGGAGCAAGGAGTTGATGTGGGAGGTCATGACAGCTTGTGTAATCATGCACAACATGATAGTAGAGGATGAGCGGGATGACACGAGGCTGTTCGATCAAGGTTGGGAATTTCAGGGTTAGTTGATTCACCGATCCCAGGGTCAGCGTCGTTCCAGCAGTACATACTTGACGAGATGCAGGACAAGGAAACACACATCCAGCTCCAGAATGACTTGGTGAACCATGTGTGGGCTCACTTCGGCAACCATCCAGCTCCAGATTCACCTCAAGAATAATTTTTTTGAATGACCTTTTTATTTCAGTACTTGAACTTTGTGTTGTAATAAATTTGATATTATTTATACTATCAAACTATGTTTGTGTGATTAATTTGTGAATTTTGTACAAAAAATGGCCAAGTCGGCTTGGGGGGGACAATTTGCGCCAGGCCGTTGGGGGCACCTCCACCCCAAACGGACAAAGGCCCAAAATGCGTCCGCGGTCCGCCCCCAAAGGGACAAAAGCGGACCATTTGGGCGGTCCGTTTGCGCCAGCCCGTTGAAGGTGCCCTAAGCTACAAGTATTACTAACTATATCAAAGCTGGCCAAAATCGCGAGCTCTCCGCGATCCTGCTACTGTAGATGTTACAGTGTTGAACAGTGCCAGTGGTAATTTTGCAAAGCCCCTTCACTTTACGGAAATTACGAGTCAGTCCTTTTGTATATAAACTAAGACCTAACCCTAGAATGCCACTCGCAGTCATTTTCCCCACCTGCCTCCACCCAACGCTGCCGTGCCGCCTCTAGTGGACACCGCGGCCAAGGCCGACGAGCCCCAGCGCCGCCGCCGCCTTAGCGTGCGCCTCCGCCACCTCGTCCTACGCCCAACTCCCGCGCAGCCGGCCCCGCAAGCCGTCATCCCACTCCGGACAACCCCCACCGCCACGGGCCCAAGCCCGGCCAGCGCGGCCCGCGCACGGCCTGGATCCTGACGGGTACGAGGACGACGAGGGCCGCTGCTCCGACTTCACCAATCAGTCCGACTCCGCCGCCGCCACGCGCGCGGCTAGGGTTTCGGGTGAGGCCAGCGTCGATGAGTTGGACGACGCCGCCGACTGGGGCCTCCCCAACGACCGCCTCCCGGGCGCGGCCGGCTACGGCGTCAGGGCGTGGCTGGACGGGCTTGGCCTCGCGCGGTACGCGCCCGTCTTCGAGATCCTCGAGGTGGACGACGAGGTGCTCCCGCTGCTCGCCCTGGGCATCGACGTCGTCGGCTCCAGGAGGAAGCTCTTCGCCGCCATCCAGAAGTTCGGGACCAGCGACGACATCGTTTCCTGAGTTGTTGGTGAGCTGCTAGCTAGCTATAGCTGTTGTTGTCTCAATTTTTGTTTCCCTCCCCATAGAAGAAGGCTGATGGTAGTAGTTATGATGGATGTAATGGTGCTCTCTGCAATCCTAGTGTGTACATAGGTTTGATGATCACCTCTCCCCTGTCACAATGGCATGTTGTTGAGCAGTAGTAGTAGCTTGGAAGGGATTGTTTGAAGAAGCTTCAAGTAAGGAATGGAATAAGGTTAATGCAATCTAAGTATGCTGGCTCATGATGCATGTTGATTGATTTTTGTGTTTGGTATACCACTTCTTACCTGCCATACTTAATGATTGGTGAGAAACTTCACCATTCATATCAGTGAAAGTAAAGTATCGAAAATTTTGAATATCTTTTGATCGGCATGGAAACTTCCCTTCATTTCTCATCACAGTTGCCACTCGAGCTCTCAAATTCATTGGAGATAAAAGTTTAATGTTATACTTTGTGGGTTCAAAACTAAAATTGTATTAGGACATTCATTACATGTTCCATTCTTTATCTGTCCCACCAAAAATATTTCCGCTGTGGTCTGGTTTCCTTCTTTCATCACTGTTCCTTCCACATTGTTTGTCCTATTTAATGGAAAGAGTGTCAGCTGCAGCTCCATAATTTGTATTACCTTCCAGCTTCCTTCTGGAGATGTAGTCTTACTGAAATATACATGCTTAAGTGCTTTCCACCAGATGAAGCATCTATTTACCCTTATTTTTGCTGAGTTTACGACGGTTCTTTTTGCAACAAAGCATTACAATGAGTTACAGGATAATTTGGTTCAGATTTTGATTTTCGTTTTGTTTTGTGCAACAGGGCATTACAATGAGTTGTAGAGTAATTTGGTTCAGCTTTCTATTTTTGTTCTGCTTTGTGCGATGACGCTTTATAGTGGGTTACAAAATAATTTGGTTCAGCTTTCTATTTTCATTCATTGGTGTAAACTGTATCTCTATTTCTGGAGTGTTCTCACTATGAAAAGGTGTAATTTGGTGTACTGCGATTGAAGAATAGGGTTTAAATTACCTACTGTAGTATCTATTTAATATATTTCATTGGACATTTTGCAGGAAGGTTAAGCAAATAACGTTGTACATAATTGGTGTTCTGAGATGCAGCTGACCATATGAGATTGCCTGAGAGCTGAAAGTTGGATGTCATAGTGCAAATGTGATGGCATTCACAGGTACCCCACTTCTCTGTTTGTTTCTTCCTCTCTTCTAATTCCTTATCTTCCTTTAGGATGAGCTGCTGTAGTTCATGCAGATATGTCAAACTGATGTAACTTGAATGCACTTTCTTTCTTCTTATTTTGATTTAGTCAGCAACCACAACAGCATATTGGTCTGTCGTGATTTGCCTAATTGAATCCCCAGTTTCCATTTTTTTGTTTGTGCAGATTTTTGTGTGAAAAAACTGCATGTCTGTTTGAGCTTGGCACATTATTTTTTATCTGGTACATTGATACATGCATTTTATATCATAATTTATGCAACTATTAGAATCATATTAGCATGTTATGTGCATCATTATAACATTATTTTAACATGTTTTAGATGATTTAGGGGACTTTCATACAAAGTCCCTATTTTTGATATTTAATATCTGGGAGGCAGAAAACCCCCTTTTCTTGTTTTTATTGTTTCAGGAGCTACATGAGCCCAAATAATAAAAGGAAAAGTACCACGCCATTTTTTTATCGAGAGAAAGACAGAGGGAACAAGACCGAAGAGAGGAGAGCCACGAGGCCCGAAAGAGGTGGGCCCACGTGGCCCATGTACGTGGCCACGTGGGGCCCACTAAACGGAGCCTCGGGCAACTCCTCGCCTGGGGATTTTTATCGACGCCTTCGTCCTACCCGAAAAGTTACGACCTAATTTTCACGAAACCATCCGAGACCGCGGCGGCGGCAAAACTCCTGATTCCCTCCGAAGGGGATCAGATCCTGCTGCTCCGGAGCTCCGGAAAAGGGGGAAATCATCGTCATCGTCATCACCTCTCCTCCTTGGCGTGGGAGGAGGCCTCTACATCATCACCATCACCAAGACCAGCACCATCTCCATCATCATCTCCGTGATCCACTCCGTTCCCCTCATAGTTTGAGAGTTGCTATACCCTAGATACTTGTCTTGTGCTACTATTCATGTTTGTGATTGAGTGCTTGTCATTATTTGGAGGTGAAGTTATATTTTCAGATTGTGTTATCCACTTATGCCACTGAATATCATCATGTTTGCACGTTGTGAGTAGTTCCCATATATTTCTGAGGGCATATGATGAATTGGCAATAATTTATATATAACATGTGTTGGTATTTTGTCAAGAGTTTATCTTTAATTTGATTCTATGATGGTGTTGTGCGATCGTCGACTGCACAACACTTCACCTATATGGGCTCATAGGAGAACACCGTAGTATAATGAATTGAGAAGACTTGGGAGGACACGTAAACCTGAGACCGAGTCATGAAGTTATATTATGAGTGTATTAATATCGAAACCTTAGAGTGTAATGCTATGGTGGTACTTTATGTCTTAAAAAATCTTGTATCTGTAACAAAAGAACCCTCCTGAAACTTTTGAAAAGCGGGTCGAGACTACAGTGCTTACATAATGAACCTTCCTATAACTCAGGTTACATGACATTATCATGGGGTCTGCATTCATACGTGTCCCACAGCAAGTCCGCAGTTGGAGCAGCTGGCCACCTTTCCTTTAGGTAAAGATGGCTGTGTGTAGACAATGATCTTGGACTACAGGACCTGACCATCAAAACTTCTTCTTCCTCCTCCAGATTTTTCCCCATTCGAAAACAACTGAAGTGGTGGTTATTACTGTACATACTTGTCGACGACGACGGAGGTAAGCCAAGTCGACGGTTTTCACTCTTTGGAAACCGACACGTCGTCGCATAAAAGTGGTGGATTGTCGCGTCGACAATGTAATTTGTTGTTTCCTTTCTTGGAGACTGACTCTTCAGGAAACGGTTCGTGTGCCATTTTAAGCTCCCTCTGTTTTCAGTATATTTCGCGTGGAGAAACCTTTAGTGTTTAGCCGTGTTGCTAAAAGTGGTAGATACGGACCTGGTGGATTTGTTATGCCCTCATGGATTTGTTGTTAGTATCCGTCCATTGTGACGACGAAATTGTTACTCCTCCTTTCGACTTGGATTGTCATGGTTTTAATTCTGTGGTTTACGATCTGATTGATTTTGTTTACTACACATGTTGCAGCACTTCAACAAGGTTGGTCTGAGGCGTCGGCTTGGGTGCGTGGTGTGTGTGGTGGTTCTGTGTTCTTCGTGCGAGGTGTGGATCTTGCTTCTCGTGTGTGTTGTTCTTTCAGTTCTTGATCTGTACACGAGCTCCTTTCAAAAAATGTTATGCTCCATCTAGTACGGAGTAGTAGTCTAGCTGAAAACAAAGATGAGTAGAATCACTCAGGAGTCAGGACTGCTTCGGGTGGTGGCAAAGCTGGTAACATGCTTCCTGTCCATGACCAGCAGTAGCATACTATATGATCTTTATGTTTCTATTTTTCTCTCAAGAATGAACACCAGCTGGTGATGAGTCAACTCAACTGTAGTAACAGATAATAAATTATTTTTAAAAATTATTTCCTTCTTTTTCTAATGTTGATACAATTAATTGCCCGAGGAACTGAGATTTGTTTGGTGAATCTTTTATTTCCATGCATATCCATCCCTTCTTTTGCTTCACTCATGGCATATCAATCTGAACAGCCTGTTGTCATGATAAATTTTTATCTTCAAATTACATTTCAGGCATTACCTAATTGACTAATTGCCTCTGCTGTTAGAGCCGATTTTGGGAGCTTATACCTGCTCGTGCCATTGGCCCCCTCTCAGTTCGGGTAAGGTGACATTTTACAACCAACTAATTTAGCTAACTTGTTGATTGAACTGAATGATGACTGAATTGAGGCGTTATATAGTTGTGTGAATAGGTGAATAGTGGTGGACACCCCTCTGATACGAGAATGGACTGTACGAGGGTCTGGGAATACATGACCTGACCATCCAAACTGAAGAAAATCGTAGATGCACATGTCGTACCTTGTCTAGTGTAGACTCACAGTACGTGCTACGGTGCTACAATTAATAGACAAAATTAAATACTTGGAGCTACCTGTTATGCTTTTATCTATGCGTTGCAGTCATGGAACTATTGTGTATCTTACTCGGATTATGAACTTAATTTACAGTATGGTCGTGAAATCGCTATTCACATCATGGAGAAGTTTGCTGAATCTTTGTTCAACACACAGTAGATTTTTATTTTATTTTAGAATCAACACACAGTAGATGATGATCACATTCGAGTTATTTTACTTTTGAATCCTGCGAAGTTCAGCTCGTCTCAAATGTTTTTTGAACTAGTTTTTTTAGCTAAATGTTTTTTGAACTAGTAGTAGCGAAGTACAGTCCGTGGGCTTTGTTGTTCGTGGGCTGCGAGGCCCTCGAAAGCCCAACCAAACATGGTACTCCGTCAAGTCGTGGGCTGCAAGGAGTAGTAAGTCATAAAAACCCTAATAATAAATAACCTTCGCCCTCTAGTCGTCTGCGCCGGCTCACAGAGATTCTTGATCGATCTACTCTGCAGTCTCGCCATGGCGCCGTTCGCCGGCGTGTCCGTCATCGCCTACGGCGAGCCATGCTGCTGCATCGATTCGAACGCTGACGACGCCGGCACGGAAGGCAGCGGGTACCACCTGCTGGTGCTCCACGCCTTCTCCGACACCATAAGAGCGATCCCAACCGGCCGGAGCATCAGCTCCCGCCCTTTCAAGGTCGGCGGTCACCGGTGGTGCGTGCTGTTCTATCCCAACGGCAAAGATGCCGGTTGCGCCGACTTCATCTCCCTCGACGTCTGCCTCCTCGATGACGAGGAGGCCGCGGTGGATGCGCGGTTTGGCTTCAGCTTCGTCAATGAGGCCGAGAAGCAGAAGCCGTCGTACGTCCGCGCGACCCAAGCTTACAGCTTCTCCGGTGGAACTCCCACCTGGGGCTGTGAGAGGTTCGTGAAGAGGAGTGCCCTCGAGCAATCGGGGCACCTGAGAGGTGACCGTATCACCATCCGGTGCGACATCATGCTCCGCGACAGCGGCAGCGGCGCCGATGCCGACATAGGCCTGCACTTGCAAAGTCTCCTTCAGACCAAGGTGGGCGCCGACGTGAGGTTCTATGTCGGAGGCGAGACGTTCACGGCGCACCGGTGCCTGCTAGCTTCCCGGTCTACCGTCTTCATGGCGCAGCTCTTTGGGCCCATGAAGGAGGGCACTGCGTCAACAAGTGTCATACAGATCAAAGACATGGAAGCAAGAGTGTTCAGAGCTTTGCTCAGCTTCATTTACACCGACTCGTTGCCTAAGATGGAGACCATCGACACGGAGGTGGAAGCAGGAGGTGATGTAGCATGGCTGCAGGACCTGCTTGTGGCGGCGGACAGATACGATCTCAAGCGGCTCCAGTTCTTGTGTGAGAAGCAGCTCAACGAGCAAATCAGCGTGAGCACGGTGACGTCGACCATAGAGCTAGCGGAGCGGCACCATCGTGACGGGCTGAAGAAGGCATGCTTCCAGTTTCTCCGGGTCCAATCTCCCTCGCGCTTGAAGACAATAATGGCGTCTGATGGCTGGAAGCATGTAGCCACGACGTATCCCTCAGTTTTGAGCGAGCTCATCGGTGATCTTGTGTCGTCGAACCAGGAGTTAGAGATGCAAATGGATCAGTATTACCAGCAGTTAGAGATGGATCAGTATTAGGGTGCATGCGCTCTGACCCTGCATAGTTCAGAATATTCGTGCGTCTACCCATTTATATTCTCGGTTTTAAACAAGCTCATTGTTGAATACACCGTTGCATCTCTAGCTGTGGAGGGTGCACACCGGTGCATCTCTAGCTGTGAGAGTTTGTGTGTTGGAGGAGTTGCTGTTAGTTGGATACGAGGTGTGGTCTGTTAGTTTGGGTTTAGGTTCCCTTGTTTCAGGCTCAGACGACGTTTTTGGGTCCGGTTTCCCTTATTAACTGGATCAATTCTATTCTTCTAATAATGCATAGGCAGAGCTCCTGCTATTTACGGTCAAAACAAGCTCATTGTGGAACTTCTATCGTTATATGTCATGCATGTCCTTAGACCTGAATCTCAGTATCAGTATGGAGTACATTGCAGGCTGGCGTCATCACCTTTGTTTTGAGCTCCCTCTGTTTTAGTATATTTCTCGCGGCGAGGGACCCAAAGTTGTTTTGTGATCTTTTAGCTGCATGAGTACTTGCTTCTTGGTTTCTGCCATAGGGGGTAAATAAATCCTTATAGAGTTTTAGCTGTGTGCTCTCAAGTTTTACCATGATTTGTATTGGCAACACTTTTCTTTCTTTTTTGGCTTCTATACTACTCCCTTCGTTCACAAAAGGATGCCTCAATTTTGGCCTAAGCCAGGACAAAACTGAGACATCCTTTTATGAACGGATGGAGTACTATCTAGGGATGAGAATGCAGAGGTGTTTGTGCCTGGGAAACATTTTGGTTGCAGTGTTCATGCTTGTTCTGCATATGTTCTAAACTACTGGCAATACCTAGTTGCAAATTGCACGAGGCAACATAGTGCATTCAGCCTTCATCAAGTGCGGCAGATTACGGAGCAGTGGACGGCCGTTGTGACACATCTTGCATAGTTGCATTGCTATTGTTGGCCAGATTACCACTCATGAGAATGTATCTAGGGATTGCCAGGACCTGCTCATGCCGTTGGCCGCCTCTCAGTTAAGGTAAGACGAAAAGTTACCGTCAACTAGAATCAACAATCAAATCCCTGGAGCTGTCCGGTACGCTTTATCTGTGTGCTGATGTGAAATAGGAATGCAATTACGCATGTGGAACTATGGTGAATATTACTCTGGTTATGAAGTTAATTTACGGTATCGTAGTGAAATCACAATTCATTCATCAGAGCAAAGCTTGCTGAATGTTTGTGTAACACGACGTAGATGATGATTACATTTGAGTGGATTATTGCAAACTTTTGCATCCTGCAAAATTCAGCTCCTCTCAATTTCATTTTATTTATTTTTTGAGAATCAGCTCGTCCCAAATGTTTCGAGTACCAGTAGTAGCGAATAATATCGGGCATTAATTATTGGGCCCATGAAGGAGGGTACTGCGTCAAGTGTCATACATATCAAAGACATGGAAGCAACATATGGTGTAGTTTACAATATCTCATAAACCCACTATGAACCGCCTTGGTCGACACTTGGTTAGGGTAGTAGGGGGATTACTGCTTGCAGGTTTTTGCCCTGTAGGGGTGCTCGCGAGCGAGCATTCGCAGGGGATTTCATGCAAGTACCTCCTTTTCCTAGCTGGATTGCTCCTGTCCCTTTCTGTCTTTGCTCTGTAAAGACATGTTATTTCTATTATGAAAGTAATAGAAAGAGTCTAGCCCAGTTGGAAAAACGCCCCACTTGCATTAAGAACAGCTTAACAAGAACGGCAAAGCTTTTGTACGCGTCGACGCAGCTGCTAGCCTACGTGTCTGCTACTGGTGGTGGCGGGCAAATAGCTCTGTTACTACATGTTTTCAATGAATTGGCTCAGAGGCGTCATCTTTCCGCCAAAATAGCTCACATGCTATGTCTGTTCGACTAGTTATTGCTCTAAGGCGACATGGCCGTCAAGTCATGTTCCCCATGCTGTAACCCAGGTTTGACCGGTACGTGGAGACGTTTTTCTCGAGTGGGACCCACGCATCAGCTGGCGTCCCGTGGAGCTCGCTCCTTACTCACTCTGTCCCGTCGTCTCGGTCTCTTCGGGCTCGCTCACTCTGTCCAGTCTAGCGGCGGCAATGGAGCGGGCGAAGCTAGCTGCGGCAAAGAAGCGGGGGATTCGAGCTGTGGCAATCGAGCGGGCGAAGCTAGCTGGGGCGAGGGGGCGGGCGGCGAGGGCGTGGGCGAGTCGAGCTGCGGCGAGGGGGCAGGCGGCTGGAGCTCCGGCAATGGAGTCGAGGGAGGACGGAGGACGGAGGATGGGGTGGTAAGGGTACATGGTCGCCGAGGCGACCGGCGGCCCGATATGTATGCCGTTCCTACAAGATTTCAGTGTACCAGGTACTGAAATCGGCATGGAAGTGTCACGGCTACTACAGCCGCAAGGGTTTTCAGCGCCGCGCTGTTTCGCCGCCGATGACGAGGCTGAGGTTTGCGTCGATGCGCAAACTTGCTGCGGACGAGGAGAGCAGCTCGGGCGAGGAGAGCAACGGCTGGGGCGAGGAGAGCAGCTCGGGCGGGAGCTCATCGAGCAGCAGTTCAGCAGGCTCAACCCCGAGCAAGGATTTCAATGCCGCGTTGACCCTTGAGGCGTTCAGCCTAGTTGTTGGGATGGCGGCGGAAGTTTTGGTCTGCTCCGAAACCCTCTGCGAGATGAAATGGAGGTACAAGATCCTGCTGCAGAGCCATGGCGGAGGGAAGATTTTGCTGCAGAGCCATGGCGGAGGCAAGATCGTCCTGCATTCTGTAGGTAACTAGTGTAGTGAATTTTGTTATGTGTCTAAAACCATTTCAGGCAGTGTTTGCCCAGCGCTGGTAGCGTGTGGTGGTAGTTCTTTTGCGAAATCGCAATGTAAGCAATACGTCGAACACCTTGGAGGCGTGCTTTGGACGTGAACTGGACGTGCTCTGGACGAGAACTGGGCACGTTCCGGTAGGTTGAACCTAGTTTTTGTAGGTGAAACTTAGTCTCCAAAATGTAAATTATTCAGTTCCTTGTGTTAATGTTCTTTGTGGCTCAGACATGCACACTGTCGAACACGTTTGGGAGCGCGCTCCGGGCACTGCCGATTGTGGCATTCTTGCGCCGTCGTATTGAAAAGGAGTTGAAAGAGTTGAAAAGGAGTTGAAATGTACATGTTAATTGTTCTAGGCATGGATGTTGCAATGATTTCATATTAATTTTTAATTCAACTTTGAACTACAATTGGAATGTACATGTTATTTGTGCTAGGCTTTATAATGAGAAGGATTCCATTTGCAAATATTAACCGTCTAAAGGTGGTAGATTTTTCGCAAACAGAGGCATAGCCTAGTGGCAAAGGGTTGATGATGCCTTTGCCCACCTAAGTTCGAGTCCCCTTGCTCGCAATTTAGGTGTTGCGCATTGTATGTCATGTCCAGTAGCTTTGTGGCACGGGCATCTCATTATTAATCGATAATAATGAGTTGTCCCAACCACAAAGATGCTGAAATGTGACTTTTTTTTTTGAATTTTTGAATTTTTTTGATACTTTGGTTCTTTTGTGCTAATTTATGAATATTTGAAAACTTTGAACCAAAATTGAAATGTACATGTTAATTGTGCTAGGCATGGATGTTGCAATGATTTCATAATTCAACTTTGAACTACAATTGGAATGTACATATTATTTGTGCTAGGCTTTATAATGAGAAGGATTCCTTTTGCAAATATTAACCTTCTAAAGGTGGTAGATTTTTCGCAAACAGAGACATAGCCCAGTGGCATGCCTTTGGCCACCTAAGTTCGAATCCCCTTACTCGCAATTTAGGTGTTGCACATTATATGTCCAAGTCTCGTAGCTTTGTGGGTCGGGCATCTCACTATTATAGAAATTTCTATAATAGTGAGTTGTCCCATCAATTAAAATATTGCACTTGGACAAATTCTTTTTGAATTTTTGAATGTTTTTAATAGTTTGATTCAACTTTGAATATTTGAATTCAACTTTGAACCAAAATTCAACTTTCAATATTTGTGCTAGACTTGGATGTTGCAATGATTATATACAATTATGTAGTTGGTTGATCTAACTTGGTCATTCCAATTTATAATCCTGCAATTTTTCACATTGGTTCTCCAAAATGAGCTACAAATGAGTCCCGAAGGTAGCCCAGACAGATCCATTTCTAAACCTGTCATTTTTTCGACCTTCTCCAAATGATCTCAAACTCTAGGAGATGTTAGTACATGATAAACTAAGGCCATGTGCACTGGATTTGCATTTTTTTGATGTTTTTTCAATATCTTTTGAATATTTTATATTCGGTTGACTTTTGTTGACCCAGATTATATTCAAAATACATAAAAATGCAAATCCAGTGCACATGGCCTTAGTTTGTCATGTACTAACATCTCCGATTGATAAACAAGGTCTACATACATGTTACACTAGAAGTGCTTCATAATCTCACATCTCAAACTATAGAGTTCATAGTTTGAGATGTGTGATTTCACACCATATTGAATCATTTCTTGTTCAATTTGTATGTAGACCTTGTTTATCAATTGGAGATGTTAGTACATGATAAACTAAGCCCATGTGCACTGGATTTGCATTTTTTTATGTTTTTTCAATATCTTTTGAATATTTCAAATTCGGCCGAACTCAAACCAAATCAGCATTTAAACAAGTTTTACACTCCAAAATGGAATACTAAGCCTAGATCATTCTTAGTCACACCAAAAGGAAGGTTTGGTGACGTTTTGGACAATTTCATGTTACATACCAAAATAGAGTTCAAATAAACTCTAAAGTAGTGTAAACAGCTCCATTTGTAAGCAACATTTTTTTCGACCATCTCTAAATCAGCCAAAAAACTTTCCTACACATCTACTATATATATACAAACCATGTGCACTGGATTTGCATTTGTTTGATGTTTTTTGAATATTTCATGAATATTTCAAATTCGGCCAAACTCAAACCAAAACAGCATTTAAACAAGTTTTAAACACCAACATGAAAAACTAAGCCTGATCATTCTAAGTCACAACAAAATGAAGGTTCTGTGATTTTTTTAATTTTTTCTGAATTAGTTGGTCAACCCACACAAAATCCTATGAATCTTCTGTCATTTAACCCTGGCCGTCCGATCATGCCTTCTAGAAGGAAACCACCCCGATCCGCGCCACTCCCAGTCCTTCGCTCTGATTGGCCAGTCCAATCATGCCTTCTAGAAGGTTTTTTTAGCTGCATTGTTTCGAACGCGCATAGGCCACGGCCCAACGCCACGGCCCAGAAAACAAGCCGGCCCATGTCGTACCCTGGCTATTTCTCTTCTTATCCACTAGGGACGTCGTGACCTAGCTATTTCCCCATTCCCCACCTTCGCCTCGCCGCCGCTCGCATTAGCTCGCCGCCGGTGATCAAATCGAGCTACGCCGGTAGATCCAGCCCCGCTGCGCGCCGATGTTTAGGAGGGGAGGTCGAGTCGCCGGCCAGGGTGGCCATTCCGGCCGTGGCAACGGCTCCGATGAGGAGCGGAAGAAGAAGAGGCCGGTTCCACAAGACCCCGCTAGGAAGGTCGTAGTCGCTTCAGACGGCGGTCGTAAGCGAGGCGCGCGTGCGTGGACGAACCTCGGAATGCGGCCTCCGCCTGCGTACGAGCGCCGCGAGCTGCCTGAGTACGACCGCCGCATGGCGACGGCTGGAAGCTCTTCCGGTGCGGGGAGCTCCTCCGGTAGCTCGCGGCGCCGGTAGATCGCCGCCGGTGATCAAATCGAGCTACGCCGGTAGATCCAGCCCCGCTGTGCGCCGATGTTTAGGAGGGGAGGTCGAGTCGCCGGCCAGGGTGGCCATTCTAGCAGTGGCAACGGCTCCGATGAGGAGCGGAAGAAGAAGAGGCCGGTTCCACAAGACCCCGCTAGGAAGGTCGTAGTCGCTTCGGACGGCGGTCGTAAGCGAGGCGCGCGTGTGTGGACGAACCTCGGAATGCGGCCTCCGCCTGCGTACGAGCGCCGCGAGCTGCCTGAGTACGACCGCCGCATGGCGACGGCTGGAAGCTCTTCCGGTGCGGGGAGCTCATCCATTGCTCGGGGTTGGCCACCGTTGCCGCCACCGAAGAGGGAGGAGGAGGAGCAGCATGAGCTCCCACTGCGCAGCGGCCGCCCCCTCCTGCCCGGGGACGTCGTCTCCGACGAGGATCTGCCCTGGGTCACCTTGGATGTGTTCCAGCGCAGCACGGAGGAGGAGAAGCGCCGTCAGATGGAGATGGAGCTTGACGAACGCCGCCTCAAGGTCGTGATTTACAATTCCCTCCACGAGGTCATCGACATCAGCTCCGACGAGGAGCTGGTCTGAGCGGCTCCGCCGCCTCGTCGCTGCCGCCGCACCCTCGGGGCTCTGCTGTGAGCCAATTTTGGTCCGTAGATAGGGGTAGGAGCAACAGCGGGCATCTCTAATGTAGACGAGCATCTATAATAGTCTAGTTCATCTCCGTGTGGCTTTTGGATCTATGAGCCACGAGCTTCTGTAAACTCACCTTAAGTGAAATATTAAGCTACTTAATCTACTGTATGCGCCTGGTGTGGTTTCATCTTCATTTTGTTATGTTTTGCCTCACCGGCGTTGGCCGCCCTGCGTCAATGTCGCCGGAGAAGAAGAAGAAGAAGAAGAAGAAGAAGAAGCAGAGAAAGCGCGCGAAGAAGCAGAGAAAGCGCGCGCAGGGGAAGAGGTTAAACGGTTGCTCACGTGAGTCATTGTGGGTCCCACCCACCTCCCTTGGTCCCACCCGCCTCCCTCTAATCCTAACTGACTTAACTGTCTGCGATTAAGAAAAATGATCAGTTAGGTAAGAGATATGAACTCGACGATATGTAGTACCGGAGCTATTCTTCAGAAAAACGACGTCCCCCAGCTATTGCCTTGAAAATATGTAGTACAGGAGCTATTCGCCTGGTGGTGGCAAAGCTCATAAGATGCTGAAGAACGATGTTATGAACACCTGAACCATTGCTCCTAATCCTACCTACCATGACCAGCAGTAGCATACTACAAGTACATGCCACAGCGATATTCAGTTAACTGAAGGCGACAGCGTATGGCGTCGCGTCTCTGAAGGCGACACCAAAGGCGAGCAATACGAGACGACATTGGTCAAACATCTAAAATCCGGATATTCTTACCTGCATTTTAAATCAGCTGCAAGTAACCCTATGCACGTGCAGGACATCATCAAGTTTTGCGAAAGAAGTCACAAGCTGTGTGTTGTCTCATGCATGGTCGCCTGATATCCAGTGCTGTTTTTATTTTTTGCATTGATATTCCCAACATTGATGAAACGTATACTATGCATTGATTGATACCCCAGAAATGAAATTAGATCATTCAGAAGTAGTGCGACTTAGTAAAGAAGTACTACTCTAACATACTCATACTTCAAGCTAACTGGCATTTGCCGATGCATATGCTTTGTCGAGGACAAAAAAACTAATTGATAGGTTGCTGTTTGTTACTGTTCTAGTTTCTATCGCAATGCTGAACCAACATTGTGTAGTTTGAAGATCATTAAGATAAGGCCGCATAACAAGATGGAAGACCTATGTTGCCAATGGTTAGCAGGCCACTTAGAGGTGAAATTACTGATAAATACGAAGTGTAAGAATAAGAATGAGCATATTGTTAACTGCATGGTTTGATCTGAGGTGGCTAACTCTTATGGAGAAGTTGGATTTTATATTCATGTTTTTCAGTGGACATGTATTTTGTGAGCAATATGTAAAAGAGAAATGTAAATTTCGCGCACGGCAGCAAATTCTAGTGTGTTACAGTACTTTTGATGGTGCATTTGAAAAGCCTGAATCGTACTTTGACCATTGCTGACATTTTTGTGTAATTCTACCCTGCACTGTGTGAAATAAAGATCGTTGGTCTATTCTTCTATTATCATTTTGTTGCTCCATAACGACTTGGAGAGAGAAACACTAGTGTCCCTGCAAGTGTGAGTTCCATTAATTCAGTCAAAAAAATATCTTTATTTGCTTCCAAGAGAGAGCCAGGCTGACTCATTTTTGCACTAGCAGCGGTATCAAATACGTATTCCTCACCAAAAAGAGAAAAAAAGTGAAGTTCATAGGCAAACACGTACTCAAAGGTCCAAGATAGTTCCTACGTTTCGACGATTTTGATCCAAGTACAAGTCCTGACGGTTTGATCCGAGTTTCATGGATATAAAAAATGCATAAATTATACAGATGAACATGGATGTGCAACTTAAAAAGGGCCTGCCTCCACAAGTGTGGACATCTTTACTAAGACGAAAATTCTTGGGGGAACTTTTGGTACATTAGTATTCAACATTCTGCTTACAGAATCATGGGACACTTATAAGGCTCTAAATAGAATTGGCAAACAACACTCCTTTGGATGGAGCCTATCAAACACTCAAATTATCTCATCAGTTCAAAAAAGTCAACGGTAACTTCAATTCTAATATAGGCTTCTAGGCCTATGGTCTTTCTTTTTCTAGCAACGGGAGAAGCTTGAACGCAAGTTAATGGATTCTGTCAGGGAGGATACCGATTTTCCCAGGCCCCAAGTCAATTGTTGTTCATGTGTCGACACCAGCAACTCGTCACCTCAATGACTAGGAAGAAACATGTGAGTTCTGCGCACAAATATGAAACCCTGAAAACCACTGGAGTCGTCGTCATGCTTACTCACATGCTTATGTCTTGACACCCTATGTAGGAGGATAGCATATGAAATATGCTAGGAGGACAAAAAAGCAAGGTTTTTGAGATATTTTTGGTAGGGAGGGGGGGCAATTGCCCCCCTCCCTCTCCCAAATATATCTTTGCCGCTACTAATGTAACAACAACCATCCACTTCTTCTACCTCGTTTGCACTTGATATTTACCCTCATGAGTTATGGGAAGAAGATTAGAGACTACACCGACATCAAGCATGTTTTGAATGATGCTCTCAGTGGCTACGCCTTAAGAAAACAAGGATCCAAGCATCAGGCACGGAAGTTTGAATTCTTCCACAAATTGTACTTCCCCTGCATCAACCAGGATCGAAGCAGCAGGATGAAGGCATGGTTCCTCATCCTTCACATGCGGGAGTTCTTAAAATATCAACAACAAGAATAATTTTCGTCTGATCTCAACAAATGGTGCAAGAGCAAGGCATAGAGAGCACTGATGCTGAAATCGGAAAAGAGTTTCGTCGCATCCAGCAGATGATCGGGCGAATCATCAGCCGTGACGTCATAGATCATGGGGAGTTCCACTTCGGAATTGTACCACCACCTAACGACGAGATACAAACGCGCATAAGAAGGGCGGGTGATGAAAGTCCATTCAACTTGTTAGAGGGTGCTCTCCCGTTCCTGTCGATGCCGAAGAAGAAGCCGAGTAAGAATCAGTGATCGATGAGGTGTTGTCTATTTAGACTGAACTAGCTGGTGATCAGTCAACTCAGCTGTAACAACAGACAATTAATTTTTTTCTACAATTATTTCTTTTTTTCTTACGTTGAGACAATTAATTGCATGAGGAACCGAGAGTTGGTTGGTGATCTTTAGCTGCATGCGTACTAGCTTCTTGGTTTCTGTCATTGGTGGTAAATAAATCCTTTGAGAGAGTTTAACTATGTGTTCTCATGTTTTACCATGATTTGTTTTGACTGAACACTTGTCATTTATTTTTGGTGCTTCGATAGTACTTCCCTCTTGTCTCAAATTATAAGACGTTTTGGTATGCTAAATTAGCCTATTAAAACGTCTTATAATAAGATACAGAGGTGTAGTACTATCTAAGGGTGAGAATGCAGAGGTTTTGTGCCTGGGAATCGTTTCGGTTGCAGTGTTTCCGCTTGTTCTTCCTCAATTAAAAACAACTGGCAATATGCAGCTGCACATTGCAGTACTGCATTTAGCTTTCATCGAGGGCGGCAGATTCTGGAGCGGTAGACGGGCGTTGTGACACAGCTTGCATGGCTATTGTTTTCCAGATTTACCGCTCATGAGGATGTATCTAAGGACTGCCATGCCAGGACATGCTCACGCCGTTGGTCGCCTCTCAGTTCAGGTAAGATGAAATTTTACGGCCAACTAGAATAGATAGACAGCTAAATTCCTGGAGCTGTCCGTTACGCTTTATCTGGGTGCTGCTGTGAAATAGAAATGCACTATGGTGAATCTTACTCCGATCATGAAGTTACATTTACAGTATAGTGAAATCAAAATTCATTCATCAGAGCAAAGCTTGCTGAATGTTTGTGTAACATGACGTAAATGATGATTACATTTGAGTGGATTATTACAAACTTTTGCATCCTCCAAAATTAAGCTCGTCTCAATCTATTCTATGTTATTTTTTTATTAGCTCGTGTCAAATGTTTCGCGTGCCAGTAGTAGCGACTAATATGGTTTCGCACAAAAAAAAGACTATTATCGGGTATTAACTGTTTATTCAGAGAAATATCGGGCATTAATTGCCAGAAGAAAGCAGTCCCGTGGGCTCTGTGGTTGGTGGGCTGCGAGGCCTAGAAAGCCCAATCAAACATGGTGGTAAACCCTAATACGGAGTAATAAATAACCTTGCGCCGACTCCCAGAAATGGCAGATTACTGATCGATCGGCACTCTGCACACTCGTCATGGCGTCGGTCTTCGCCGGCGTGTCAGTCATCGCCGATTCCGAGGTGTGTTACTGCACCGATCCGAGCTCCGCCTACGACGCTGGCACGGGAGGCAGCGGGTACCACCTGCTGGTCGTCAACGGCTACTCCGGCACCAGAGAAGATACCGGAACCGGCCGAAACATCAGCTCCCGTCCTTTCAAGGTCGGCGGTCACCGGTGGTGCGTGATGTTCTATCCCAGCGGCAAAGATGCCGGCTGCGCCGACTTCATCTCCCTCGACGTCTGCCTCCTCGACGACGAGGAGCCCGCGGTGGATGCGCGGTTTGGCTTCAGCTTCGTCAATGAGGCCGAGAAGCAGAAGCCGTCGTACGTCCGCGCGACCCAAGCTTACAGCTTCTCCGGTGGAACTCCCACCTGGGGCTGTGAGAGGTTCGTGAAGAGGAGTGCCCTCGAGCAATCGGGGCACCTGAGAGGTGACCGTATCACCATCCGGTGCGACATCATGCTCCGCGACAGCGGCAGCGGCGCCGATGCCGACATAGGCCTGCACTTGCAAAGTCTCCTTCAGACCAAGGTGGGCGCCCACGTGAGGTTCTATGTCGGAGGCGAGACGTTCACGGCGCACCGGTGCCTGCTAGCCTCAGATCAATGAGCTTGTTTAAAACAGAGAAGATAAATGGGTAGACGCACGAATATTCTGAACTAAGCAGGGTCAGAGGGAGGGCACCCTAATACTGATCCATTTGCATCTCTGAATTCTGGTAATACTGATCCATTTGCATCCCTAACCCCTGGTTTGACGACACAAGCTCAACAATGAGCTCGCTCAATACCGAGGGATACGTCATGGCTATATGCTTCCAGCCATCAGACGCCATTATTGTCTTCAAGCGCGAGGGAGACTGGACCCGGAGAAACTGGAAGCATGCCTTCTTCAGCCCATCACGATGGTGCCGCTCTGCTAGCGCTATGGTCGACGTCACCGTGCTCACGCTGATTTGCTCGCTAAGCTGCTTCTCACACAAGAACTTGAGCCGCTTGAGATCGTATCTGTCCGCCGCCACAAGCAGGTCCTGCAGCCATGCTACATCATCTCCTGCTTCCACCTCCGTGTCGATGGCCTCCATCTTAGGCAAAGAGTCGGTGTAGATGAAGCTGAGCAAAGCTCTGAACACTCTTGCTTCCATGTCTTTGATCTGTATCACACTTGTTGACGCAGTGCCCTCCTTCATGGGCCCAAAGAGCTGCGCCGTAGACCGGGAAGCTAGCAGGCACCGGTGCGCAGTGAACGTCTCGCCTCCGACCTCGAACCTCACGTCGGCGCCCACCTTGGTCTGAAAGAGACTTTGCAAGTGCAGGCCTATGTCGGCATCGGCGTCGCTGCCGCTGTCGCGGAGCATGATGTCGCACCGGATGGTGAGACGGTCACCTCTCAGGTGCCCCGATTGCTCGAGGGCACTCGTCTTCACGAACCTCTCACCACTACTAGAAAATCACTCGCCGCCGAGTGGTCTCGGTTTCGCCGAGCGCAAAATGTCGGGGCCACTCGGCGAGGACGGCCAACGCCGGCCCAGCTCGCAGGACACTCGGCGAAGTCGCGATCACTCGGCAAAACGCAGCTTCGCCGGGACAAGGTCGATAAAGATCTCGGCGAAGAGGTAACCCTCGGCAACGACCACATAAAACACACGGCAACGACCGCCCTCTCGGCGAAATGGACGCCCACGTGGCGCCTGTCGTTGGGTCCTACATTGCGCGGGCGATGCATGCATTTCGCTGAGTACCGTACCCGGCGAAGAGGTGGCTTGGAAAAAAAATTTGGGCGCTGCTTTTCTTCGCCGAGTGTCTTACCCGGCGATGAACTGGAGGGAAAAAATTTATTTCGCGCGCAAAAAGATTCTTCGTCGCCGAGTTTGTCGGTGGAGGGCACTCGGCGAAGGCATGGGCGGGAACGAATATTTCATTCCGCGCCAAATCTTCGCCGGGTGACCCTTTTCGCCGGGCGCTTTTGTCGGCCAACGTGGTGGGCGGGAATGAAATTTTCATTCCGCGCCAGTTCTTCGCCGGGTATCGGTCTTCGCCGGGAGGCAGTCTCGGCGAACCTAATGGGCGGGAACGAAAATTTATGTCCGCGCCATTTCTTCGCCGGGTGGGTCACTTCGCCGGAGCCTTTTCTCGGTGAAATGCAGATGTTCTGCAGCCAACAACCCAACCCTAACAAGGCCTATAAATAGAGCACCTCTAAACCAGCTTAACTCATTCCAGCTTCCTCTCAGACACAAAATATTCGGGTTCCCTAGCTATGCCCTACACTGAATGCAACGACATTCGACCGAGAATCAGTGTAGGGCTGTAGCTAGGGGAAACCGTGTGTTTTGTTCCACACAAAATTTAGGTATTCCACACAAGATGTTTTTCAGATTAAGCCGTGTAGTCGAAGACAAATTATCTGGATTTACCCAGCTACGTCCCTACCGTGCATGTGATATCGCAGCCACGGTGGGACTGTAGCTGGGTGAAACCGTATGATTTGTTCATTTATGCGTTCAATCGCAATGTGTTTTGTTTCCCAGATTACTCACTCATATATTCGACCAGATTACTTATTCAGATGCTAAAGATCATTAGTTGGAAATGCAGAGATAAATAATACATTGCACACGATCGTGGTCGTAGCTAGACCAGCATTAGGGAATGAAAACAATCTTGGGTACATAGATGAACCAGCATTACGTTAGTCGTCGAAGTCGCCGCCGTCGTCGTCGCTGTCGTCGGGCGGGAGCGGCGCTCGCCTGGACTGAAACTGAGGGTAGCTCAGGCGGGGGTTATCGCCGGCCGTGATGTAGTCCATGACTCTCTGGAGTGTCCGGCCGGCCCACCACAGCCGACGGCCGGCCTCGTTGAATTTCGAAGGAGGCGGGCCGTTCTCCTCGTACCTGGCGAGCGCCCTCTGACGCCGATTGATGAAGAAGGCGTCCCAAGTCGGGCGGTAGTTGAGATTCCAGCGGGGATCCATCCGCTGCTCCGGAGTGAGCTCGAGGTAGTAGTGGTTCGTGATGGCCGCCCGGCGCGCCAAACCTTGAGGGACAGGAGGGACCGGTACGCCTCCGGTGCTCAGCCACCAGCCAGCGGGGACGTCGTAGCCGGGTGGGCAGGGGTAGTTCGAGGCGCAAAGCGCCTCCGCCTCCGAGTAGGTTAGAGTGGGTACGGTGGAAGCCATGGGAGAGTGATGAGGTCGCAGAATGAGTTTAGATGTGCTATGCCAATGGAGGCCATGACTACATATATATAGTGAGAAATGGTGGATGCGAGCTGTAGTATGGCCAATCAGGAAGAAGCACAGGGATCGTGTGTTTCCTTCGTGCGCTTGTCAGCCGTTGGATCAGCGGTGTGTTTCTTTCGAGCGCTTGTGAGCCCTTCGATCAGGCAGAAGCACACGGATCGTGTGTTTCCTTCAAGAGCTTGGGAGCCGTTGGATCAAGCGGTGTGTTTCTTTCGAGCGCTTGTGAGCCCTTCGATCAGGCAGAAGCACACGGATCGTGTGTTTCCATACAGCGCTTGTGAGTCGAAGTTAGGCATGGTACTCACTTGAGCGCAAGCATGGCGTGTATTGGTCCTTGCGAGAAGTATGTGTCCGGGTTTCACATTTCCGCATCCGAGCATCTCGCCAGGCTTTCGAGCAATTTGAAGGTAGATGGTAGGGTAGTTCCAATTGAAGAAATTGTAGACACTGAGAGTCATCTCGCTTTGCTCGGGTCGAAGCTATGCCGCGATGGGTTTCCGTATAGGACCCCGCTCCAAATTCGTGCAGAAATTCTCAGACTTTCAGATATGTTTGACAGGAAAGTTATGAAAAGTCCGTTCTAACCGAACTGAAGCTGACCGTGCTTCGTACGGTCGTTCCTATCTCTGGGTAGTTGACAGCGATGATGACGATGATTTCATGCCGTCCAAGGGCAAAGACAAGAAGGCTGAAGCTTCGTCCAAGGGAAAGGCAAGGAGGCAGAATCTTCGTCCAAGGGCAAAGGAGGCTGAAGCTTCGTCCAAGGGCAACTGCAAGGAGGCTGAGTCTTTGTTTTACTTGTATCGTAATTTCGAGTTGTATCTTAATTTGTTCTATCCAGTATTTAGAACTAGTGAAGTTGTAATATAGATCTCTAGTTGTATGTTAAATCGTCTCTGCATAAGACGGAGGGAACCATGTCATCAGATGAGCCCAAATCATGCTAGTTGTGTCCACATGGCCCACCCAAACACAACCAAGTGTAAAAGTCCTTGGAGCTACCCCCTTTCGACGCCCGTCGATTGTGTAGATGACACCGTCGAGTTCTGGTCTACTTTAGGGGGGATTTCGACGGAACCGGGGGCTTCGGGGTGTCGGAACCTCACCACAACATGGGTGGTGGCCTAATATATGCATTAGGTTGTGGTGGCAGGTTGGTATAGACATATCGAGACTCTGAGGTGTGACCGGCTTCACAAACCCCACTTATCCCCCGAGAAGGTTATGCTCTTCTATGCGGAAACCCCCCTTTCGGGTGCGACGGAGGGAACCATGTCATAAGATGAGCCCAAATCATGCTAGTTGTGTGCACATGTCCCACCCAAACACAACCAAGTGTAAAAGTCCTTGGAGCTACCCCCTTTCGACGACCGTCAATGGGGTAGACGACACCGTCAAGTTCTGGTCTACTTTAGGGGGGGTTTCGACGGAACCGGGGGCTTCGGGGTGTCAGAACCTCACCAAAACATGGGTGGTGCCCTAATATATGCATTAGGTTGTGGTGGTAGGTTGGTATAGACATATCGAGACTCCGAGGTGTGACCGGCTTCACAAACCCCACTTATCCCCCGAGAAGGTTATGCTCTTCTATGCGGAAACCCCCCTTTCGGGTGCGACGGAGGGAACCATGTCATAAGATGAGCCCAAATCATGCTAGTTGTGTCCACATGTCCCACACAAACACAACGAAGTGTAAAAGTCCTTGGAGCTACCCCCTTTCGACGCCCGTCGATGGGGTAGACGACACCGTCGAGTTCTGGTCTACTTTAGGGGGGTTTCGACGGAACCGGGGGCTTCGGGGTGTCGGAACCTCACCAAAACATGGGTGGTGCCCTAATATATGCATTAGGTTGTGGTGGCAGGTTGGTATAGACATATCGAGACTCCGAGGTGTGACCGGCTTCACAAACCCCACTTATCCCCGAGAAGGTTATGCTCTTCTATGCGGAAACCACCCTTTCGGGTGCGACGGAGGGAACCATGTCATAAGAAGAGACCAAATCATGCTAGTTGTGTCCACATGGCCCACCCAAACACAACCAAGTGTAAAAGTCCTTGGAGCTACCCCCTTTCGACGCCCGTCGATGGGGTAGACGACACCGTCGAGTTCTGGTCTACTTTAGGGGGGGTTTCGACGGAACCGGGGGCTTCGGGTGTCGGAACCTCACCAAAACATGGGTGGTGCCCTAATATATGCATTAGGTTGTGGTGGCAGGTTGGTATAGACATATCGAGACTCCGAGGTGTGACCGACTTCACAAACCCCACTTATCCCCCGAGAAGGTTATGCTCTTCTATGCGGAAACCACCCTTTCGGGTGCGACGGAGGGAACCATGTCATAAGATGTGCCCAAATCATGCTAGTTGTGTCCACATGGCCCACCCAAACACAACCAAGTGTAAAAGTCCTTGGAGCTACCCCCTTTCGACGCCCGTCGATGGGGTAGACGACACCGTCGAGTTCTGGTCTACTTTAGGGGGGTTTCGACGGAACCGGGGGCTTCGGGGTGTCAGAACCTCACCACAACATGGGTGGTGCCCTAATATATGCATTAGGTTGTGGTGGCAGGTTGGTATAGACATATCGAGACTCCGAGGTGTGACCGGCTTCACAAACCCCACTTATCCCCCAGGAAGGTTATGCTCTTCTATGCGGAAACCCCCCTTTTGGGTGCGACGGAGGGAACCATGTCATAAGATGAGCCCAAATCATGCTAGTTGTGTCCACATGGCCCACCCAAACACAACCAAGTGTAAAAGTCCTTGGAGCTACCCCCTTTCGACGCCCGTCGATGGGGTAGACGACACCGTCGAGTTCTGGTCTACTTTCGGGGGGGTTTCGACGGAACCGGGGGCTTCGGGGTGTCGGAACCTCACCAAAACATGGGTGGTGCCCTAATATATGCATTAGGTTGTGGTGGCAGGTTTGTATAGACATATCGAGACTCCGAGGTGTGACCGGCTTCACAAACCCCACTTATCCCCCGAGAAGGTTATGCTCTTCTATGCGGAAACCACCCTTTCGGGTGCGACGGAGGGAACCATGTCATAAGATGAGCCCAAATCATGATAGTTGTGTCCACATGGCCCACCCAAACACAACCAAGTGTAAAAGTCCTTGGAGCTACCCCCTTTCGACGCCCGTCGATGGGGTAGACGACACCGTCGAGTTCTGGTCTACTTTAGGGGGGGTTTCGACGGAACCGGGGGCTTCGGGGTGTCGGAACCTCACCACAACATGGGTGGTGCCCTAATATATGCATTAGGTTGTAGTTGGTCTTACACATTATAAAATTGAATTATATAAAAGAAAATGTTAAATTATAAAAGGTACTTCGCCGAGACGAGCACCCGGCAAAGCTGGTCGCCGAGAAGAACACTCGGCGAAGAGGTATACTCGGCAAACTTTCGGCGGGCACTTAGGAAAATATCGGTCCGAATCGACCAAAAATTCCCCACTCGATCTAGCTCCCGCCGCCGTATCCATCGACCTCCTCCACGCCCTAGCTCCCGCCGCCGCCGCCGCTCCCCTCCACGCCCCTGTCCCACCGCCGTATCCATCCCCGCCGCCACCTCCGCTCCCCTCCACACCCCTATCCCGCCGCCGTAGCCATCCCCGCCGCCACGCAGCCCCCATCTCGGCCGCACAAACCCTATCCCCACTGCTCCCATCGAGCTGCGCCGGCCGGAGCAATGCAGGAAGGCGCATGGTAGCTCCGACCGGCCTCCACTGCTTCCGTGCGCCGCGGCAGTCTCCCCCCGCAGCCACGTGTCGCGCTACGTTGCGGCTTTCTCCACCCCGAGCCGCCCCTGCCTCCGGCCTTCTCCTCTGCTTCCAGTGGACCGCCAGCTCCAGCCCGAGCTCCTCACCAGCTCCTCACCAGGCCGAGATCCTGCTCCAGCCCGAGCTCCTCACCAGCCCGAGATCCTCCTGCCAAGGTGAGCTCATCTTGTTTTTTTTGTTACCTAGGTTAGTAGTTGTTAGTTAGTTAGCTTAGTAGTTGTTAGTTAGGGTTAGTTTGCTATTTAGGGTTAGTTCCTAGCTAGGTTAGTCATATGTACTAATTTTGATATTAGTTAGGGTTGATATTTACTAGTTTTGATGTAGTTAGTCTTTTAGTCATATGTTGTTTGTTGGTGAATTGAAACTGCTAGGTTATGCGAGTTAGGTTATTTGTTAATTATTAATTGTATTTATGATATTGTGTGCAGGATATGCAGCGAGGTTGACGACGGGAGCTTCGTTGTAGGGCAGGGTTCGGACAGGAGCTACTTCCCCTGTCTTTTTGTCCGTCACGCTTCGAGGGTAATGACGCTTTTCCGCTCCTCTTGCTAGTTGTTGCATTATTTTGTAGCTCACCGAGATAATAGCACAATGGTACCACTTTGACAGCAAAATTTACGGAACGATACAACTCGGTGTCTCAATCGCATTTACATACAAGATTTTTCCGGAGTTTTCTCAGAAAACCCAAATCGCGCTGTGACGCTATTTAGACAGCGAATCTGACATGGCGGGCCGACATGTCAGATGACGTGGCATGTGGGTCCCACATGCGAGTCCAACAAAAAAATAAAAACAGAGAAAATACTCCAAAAAAATGAAATTCCCTTCTTAAAAAGAAAGTCAACCCGCCGCCGACGGGAGCCGCAGCGGGCGGCGTGGGCGGCCAGCCATGAAGGGCGGTGCCAGGTTGCTCCTGGCCGCCGTCGCGCGCCGGCGCCGTCGCGCCCGACCCTCGCGTGCCCGGCCACCGCGTGTCAGGGCGCCGTCGCGCGCCTGGTCTCCCCCGCGCGCCTAGCCGCCGTCGCGCCCTGGTCGCCCCAGCACGCCCTGCCGTCGCGCCCGGCGCCACCGCTTTTCCGGGATGCAACAGCCCGAGCTTGTCCCCGACACCGAGGAGCCAGACCACCCTTTTCCCATTTCTCTTCTTCTTCCTCCTCCGATCTCACATCCACACTACCATCAGCTCCATGCGCCTCGATTCCTGCAGCATCAATCCTCTCTACATCGATCTACATCGGAGACAAGCAAGCTATCACGTGATTGGCTGAGCGTGGGAGTGGATGTAGGTGAGAGAGAAAGCGGAATCGACTGGGAGAGTGGTGCGGTGGTGGGCTGCTGATGCTGCTCCTACTATCGAGAGAAGGAGAGGCCAATCACGGGCGCTCTTCGACAGCTCACGGCGGCCAGCCACAAGGGGGCCGGGAGCGCGGCGGCCACGAGTGCGCCGCCGTCGGAAGTGGTGAGCCCGGCCAGCACGCGACGGCGGCCAGCCACGCGGGGGCGCGGTGGCGGCAGGCTTGCGACGGCGGACAGGCACGCGGCGGCGTCGTTGACCTTTTTCTTTTTCCTTTTCCTTTTTCTTTTTAAGAAGAAGGGAATTTCATTTTTTTGGAGTATTTTCTCTGTTTTTATTTTTTTGTTGGACTCGCATGTGGGACCCACATGCCACGTCATCTGACATGTGGGTCCGCCATGTCAGATTCGCTGTCTAAATAGCGTCACAGCGCGATTTGGGTTTTCTGAGAAAACTCCGAAAAAATCTTGTATGTAAATGCGATTGAAACACCGAGTTGTATCATTCCGTAAATTTTGCTATCAAAGTGGTACTATTGTGCTATTATCTCTAGCTCACCAAACAAGTCGCGTAACCCTAGGAGTCTCCGGTTCGGAAGGGTTATGGTTATAAAGATGAAACTCTTTATATATTTATGTATACACCTTGTCAAGGGTATATGTTTATATATAAAGAGCTGTTTGTATATATTTATGTATACACCTTGTCCAGGGTATATGTTTATATACAAAGAGCTATATCTTTTATAACCGTGGCCGTTTCGAATTGTCCACGTTTTGGACAGCCCGCGTATGTGTAGCTTGTGTTCGTTTCCATGTTCTACTCCTATCTGAGACAAAATTTCGGTCGCGCCTCCCATGTTGTTCTCCGGATACACAATCTCTCGAAACTTTGTCGAGACGTGTATTGGGAGAGCAGCGGGGAGGTGCTGCCGAAATTTTGTCTTGGATAGGAGTAGGACATGGAAACGAACACAAGCTACACATACGCGGGTGGGATAGCCTTAGCTTTACCTAGTAGATGTAGGTGAGTGCATTAAACGCGTAAAATCTATAATCTTGTGAATAATTAAATTAGTGATGCATGAATCTTTTTGTTAAATATATCTGTCTGCATTAATCAGTTTGGAGATGGAGGATCGTGATTGGATGTATAGTGGCCGAGCCAGTGTGAGTCAGATGTCTGATGAATGGCTGAGTAAGACAGAAAAGTTTCTGGAGTTTGCATTTAGACAAAACCCCGCATCAACTTGGTGCCCTTGCAAATGTTGCAAAAACGGTCTTCGCCTAATGCAGATGGGACTGGCTTTGTGGGTTATGGAGAGACACACCAGTGGACACACATTCCATGCTTCTGGAAGCTCCCTTACTTTAAGGATCTCCTTCTTCCTCATAACATTGATGTAATGCACACGGAAAAGAACATCGCCGAGGTCCTTTGGCACACACTAATGGACCTCGAGAAGTCGAAGGATAATGTCAAGGCTAGAGCCGATCAGCAGCTGCTATGTGATAGGCCTGACATGAACATGTCTCCTCCCGGCACAGTAAAAACAAGATGGTCCAAACCAAAAGCCCGTTTCACTCCAACAAGGGCCCAAAGGAAAGAAATTCTCCAGTGGGTCCTGGACCACCTATTCTTCCCTGATGGCTACGCAGCTAACATAATGAGGGGAGTGAATTTGGTTGGGTTGAAGATAGGTGGGCTCAAGAGTCATGACTATCACGTATGGATCGAGCGGATAATGCCGGTCATGTTTCGAGGCTATATCGACGAGGCCATTTGGGTAGTGTTGGCCAAGTTGAGCTATTTCTTCCGCCGACTTTGTGCTAAAGAATTAGATATCAAGGTGATTGAGAAGTTAGAGGAAGAGACGCCCGAGTTGATTTGCGAGCTAGAGGCTGTCTTTCCACCAGGCATGTTCAATCCCATGCAACATTTGTTGGTGCATCTCGCGACCGAGGCGAGATTGGGGGGTCCTGTGCATACACATTGGATGTTTGCGACTGAGAGAGAGCAGAAGGACCTTCAACTGAAAGGCTCAAACAAAAACAAATCGAAGCATCCATAGCTGAGGCAACCTGAACGAGGAGGTGTCAAACTTCACCACTAAGTTCTATAGTGACAATCTTACCACTGTTCATAATCCAGTGCCTCGTCTCAACACGGCCAACCCGGAAGATCTACCTGAACTTAGCATTTTCATTGGGGCCGGTGGCAAATCAAGTGGCGGCAAGAAGAAGAAATTATCATTTGATGAGTGGACGAACATTACATCTTATATCTTGAAGAACACGACAGAAGTGGATCCCTACATTGAGTAAGTGCTCAATTTATGGTGTATTGTTCGCACACTTCCATTTCCTAGTTTGTGCACTAACTCTGTTTCTTGATCGTGGCCGTTCATAGGTCATTTGAGAGAGAAACTGGAAACATCGAAGACCATGTACCGAAATGACAAGTTGGTTCTTTTTAAAAAGGGGGGTGAAGGCGGCGGCGGTTTCATTCCGTGGTTCAAAGCAAAAGTAGGGAATGTCCCCTTGTTTCATTCCATGTTTGTGTAAGACGTTTCGTCAACACTAACATATCATACTTCTTCCTATTGCACTTGTGGGGAATATCTGACCCAAATATGAGGCCCGAGTTGGAGAAACTTACCTCATCGACCTATGTCGTCAAGACCTATAAGTCATATGACGTGAACGGGTTTCGCTTCCATACCGACCATCATGAGAAAACTCGGCCAAACCCGAGGACAAGAAATTCTGGGGTCTTATGCCCCGGGAAGGACGGCCTTGATTACTTTGGAGTAGTCTTGGACATAATTGAACTAGATTGTGATTTCGGCAAACAGAAGAACCCTGTTGTCTTCAAATGCCATTGGTTCAATCCAAAGAGAGTGAGACGAAGACTTGAAATTGGGTTGGTCGAAGTTGAGCGAGATCCGTCTACACGGGAGAGATGTCTATATCCTAGCACACCAAGCCATCCAAGTTTTTTATCTCCCGTACCCATGCAAAACTGTGAAACGTCTAATAGGCTGGGATGTAGTGATCACGGTACCGCCACGTAATAAAGTACCAACCCCTAACGATGACGACTACCACCACCCAAACCCGAACACCTACCAGGGTGAGTTCTATCAGGAAGATGGGCTGTCAGGCCAATTGAACCTGAACTTGCCCAGTGTCGATGATATGGAAGAAGACGACGATGTGGAAGAGTTGACAATGAGGAAGTGGAGGCCCTGAGCTAGTTGTCAACCAGAGAGACGTGGAGCTTCTTGAACGGATGCACATACCCGATGTAGAGGAGCCACCTCTAGACCACGTTCCAGATTGGTGGTACAATCGTGATAGTGATGATGATGATGATCCTGGTCCAAGTTATGATCCAAACAATGTAGACACGGCTTCTGAAGCTTTGTACTCGTCGATTAGATTTTCTTAAGTAATATTTTCTATGACCATTTGTGATGTAATATTTTCTTTGAACCATTTGTGATGTAATATTTTTTATGGACCATTTGTGATGTAATATTTTCTATGAACCATTTGTGATGTAACATTTTGTTGTATTCTTAAGAGTTTTGGCAATTTCTTCTTATGTTTTATTTAATTGAGTTCTTGTACTAATCAACTCATTCTTTGTGATGACAGGTGATTCCGACATGGCAGGGGGGAAGGAGAAGCTGGGCTCCAAGGGGAAGCCGAACCACAAGGAGAAGCAGCTCGCGGCGAGGAGATGTATTTCCAAGTAGAAGGCCAACAAGAAAAAGGTGGCGGGCAACCCGAAGCAAGCAACAGTGTCTAAACTGTACGCGCAGGATGCCCAAGGGACTAGTGTGGTCATTGGAAGGAAGCGCGACCGGCACGCTACGGTGGAGACTCCTGCACGGCGTGGTAGACAGGTGGTCGGCGCTAAGGCGCCCCGGGGTAGGCCTGCTGCTCGCTTGAGTAGTCCTGTGCCCTCGGTTTCGTCTTCCTCTGAGGAGGAGGAGGAGGAGGAGGAGCAGGCCGAGGAGGACGATGCCGTGCCTAGCGACGATGACTACCAGGACCGGGGCCTGATGATGGGAGTGAGGAGGAGGAGACGGAGGAGCGGCGTGAGGAGAGTGAGGAGGAGGAGGATGCCGTGGCGGATGAGGATCTGTTGACAGCTCGTCCACTACCAGAGCTAGGGGAGGCGCGCGAGGGTAAGGTGTACCAGCGAGGGCCTTCGGGCTTTCCAGAGCGCAGGTCACACGGAGTCCTTGATGTCACCTCGGATGCGTAAGTGGTGGCTTAAAATGTTGTTACCTTGTACTTTAGTAACTTTTCCATCACAAGCATCTAACTTATGTTTTTGGTATGTGCAGGACATTCACGTGGGTGGGCCCAAAGTGGGATCGCTTACCTTCAGGCGTTCCTGGCCTTCTTATCAAGAAGCTTTACCCTGGCATGGTCGACTACAAGAAGGATGGAATCCCCACCGGTGAAAGGGGGCCTGCTAGGTCTTGGGCCCACTTCACGATGGTTGAGGACAGCGTCCACGGCCACGTCGGCTTCCGGCTGCTCGCTGAGTTCTGGGTTAGTACTTTCTATAAATTTTCTACTAAAAATACCAACAGTTCGGATTTCACCGTGGTAACCCCTTTATCCTATGCTGACTATTTGTTAGGACTTCTTCACTCTCGTTGAAGGTGAAGGTAAAGACGAAGCGGCTCAAAAGGTGCTGCTTAAGATGGCGAAGAAGCTCATCCCCGACCAGATTTACGAGGCCCGTATCACCGCTGTTCAACAGTTCTATGCAGAAATTAAGCACAAGACAATCACCAAGGAGGACGCTAGGCCCGTACACATGTCTGTCGCCCAGTACATGAAGGTAACCATATTTATTTTCATACTATTCTCCACGACTGATGAAATGTTCAACTCATATGGATATGTCTTTTGTTAAATAGGTGATTCCGGCATGGCTAGCCTCCAATAAGCCTTGCTACAGGAAGCTTGTACAGAGGTGGGTGTCTGATGGATTCAAGGCGCAAAACAAGGAGGCACGGGCGCGGCGGAATATGGTAGGCCGCGGAGTCCACCGTCAAGGCCCCCTCACACTCGACGGCCTCGTGGCACACAAGGTAAGAAGTCATGTTTTCCCTTTCCATTCAAGTTTTTATTTCTGCCCCATAATATTTTGATAACCTCTTCTGACCTCACTTGCATGCTTCTTTTTCGTGTCATACTTGTAGGAGTTAAAGGAGGGAGTCAAAAAGACGAAGATGCAAGTGTTCGTTGAGACCAGGAGGCCAAAGGAGAAAGATCTGGATCCTCTGAAACCCGTGACCGAGCAGTGGATCACCGGCACCGCGGAGAAACAGCATGACAACTACTGCAAGAAGTTCAAGGAGGTACACGGTCCCGACTCCGATCCTTTGACCTCGCCTTTCGACCCCCATGTTGCTATGCTCGCGGGACAAGGCAAGCTGAATGGCCGGCCTTATATTGGCGGTGCTTCCTTCGATTCAACGGGCCTCCCAACACTTGCCTAGATTCGTGCTAGGCGTACGAGCTCAGCCCCCGAGATCGAGCGCCGCCCAAGGGTCGGACTTGATAAGCTTGCTGCAATGGAGGTACTTGTTGTTTTTTAACCATCTTTTCCACTATTGTACATGTTTGCATCGCCATGACCGCATCTTTTACATGTTGCAATCCTCTAGGCTGAAGTTGAGAAAAATAGGAAGGAGGCGACGGAGGCTACAGCGAGGGCGCAGGCTGCAGAGGAGAACAACAGGCAAATGCATGCACACATGGCCCACCAACAAGCATGCCTCCAGGCCCTTATGGCGGTAAGTGCTTCAACTTTTTCTTTCAACTAAAGCATGTGCTTCAACTTTGCAAACTAATCCTCCTCTTCGGTTTGCAGACGATGCCCGCGGCGGCGCTTCCTTCTTTACCTCCAGTACCTCCACTAGTTGCCCCCGTCCTCCTCTTGGTAAGTGCTATTGGGACTAGGTAGAAAAAATTTATCACATGTTTGCTTACTCGTCTAATGTGATTCATAGGAGCATCGGTCGGCTGGATCCCACACTCCTTCAGATGCTCAAGACGGTGGAGGGAATGGTGGAGGCGGAGCTGCAAGTCCATCATCGGCGCCAACGGCCTCCAACAACCCCGAGCAACTCTAGGTAATTAATCTCAAGTCCCAAATACATATGTATCCACATTTGAATACTCATGTCTTCAAACTAATGCTCACAGTTTTCAAACTTGTAGGATTGCATCCACGAGGCCTTCGCTGAACTTTTGGACAATGTGTGAACTTGTTGGCTTGTGGACTTGTCCTTAAGGGCTAGATGCTTGTCTTGAACTTGTTGGCTTGTGGATGATGTGTGAACAAGTTTGAACTTGTTGGCTGCATATATTTTGAACTTGTCTTGTGTGCTTTCGAACTTGTGGGCTCTATTTAGTATACTTTTGGATATGTATTCTATATTTTGTTATATGTATCTCATTTTAATGTTCTGGTTGTGCTGGGAGTGATCCAGTGATATAATTGATATGTATATATGCACTGTTATTTGCAAATGCAGGGATTCGTAAAATGCAGGCAAAATTTGGACCAAATGGTAACTTCGCCGAGAAAGGCACTCGGTGAACCTTGCTTCGCCGGGTATGGCACTCGGCGAAGGCACCTCCCAGGTACCATTTGGTCACCTGGGAGCACACTTCGCCGAGCATTATAGATTTGCCGAGCACGGCACTCGGCGAAGCGGTGCCAAATGGTCACCTGGGTACCGCCTTCGCCGAGATGATGACACTCGGCGAAACAGGGGTACTCGGCGAACAAAGGCACTCGGCGAACAGGGGTACTCGGCGAAGCTCTAAACAGTCTCGGCGAAATGGTGCCAGGGCTCTCGGCGACGAGGCCACCCGGCGAAATATCATCTCGGCGAAGAAAGCCACTCGGTGAATACCATCTCGGCGAAGCTCTTCGCCGGGTCCAGTTTGGAGGACACGTGGAGCCTTCTCCGCGTTCCATCTTCGCCGAGAGCCCTGGCACCACACCCGGCGAAGTTCTGACACACCTCTGACGTCCATCTGACAAGGGACGTCGGGGATCGACTTTTCTTCGCCGGGTTAAAGTGCGTATTGTCTCGGCGGAGCCTTCGCCGAGAGGCCCCGACAAAAGGCACCCGGCGAAGATTCTTCACCGGCCCGTTTTTCGCCGAGAGTCCATTGCCGGGTGCTTGTCTCGGCGACGCGTTCGCCGAGGCCGATTCTTCGCTTCGCCGTGTCTTTTGACCACCCGGCGGAGTGCGTTTTTCTAGTAGTGCACAGCCCCAGGTGGGAGTTTCACCGGAGAAGCTGTAAGCTTGGGTCGCGCGGACGTACGACGGCTTCTGCTTCTCGGCCTCATTGACGAAGCTGAAGCCAAACCGCGCATCCACCGTGGTCTCCTCGGGGGCGATTTCGTCATCGACGAGGCAGACGTCGAGGGAGACAAAGTCGGCGCAGCCGGCATTTTTGCCGTTGGGATAGAACAGCACGCACCACCGGTGACCGCCGACCTTGAAAGGACGAGAGCTGATGCTCCGACCGGTTGGGATCGCTCTTGTGGTGTCGGAGAGTTTCAAATCAGTTTTGGGGTTTCGTGGGGTCTATACCCGCACCGTTCCAGTATATATATCAACAGATTACAGAGGTATACAATCCGTGTACAACACAACTACGGAGACGTTAGGCTAATACAACTCTAACACACCCCCTCAATCTGAACGCTACATACAAGGTTAAGATTGGACTTAAATCTGTCTAGCACTGTCGTGTGGCTGGTTTAGTGAACACATCAGCCACTTGATCATTAGTGGAAATAAACCTAACATCCAGTGCACCGGCAGCTACTCGTTCTCGCACAAAATGGAAATCAATCTCAATGTGCTTAGTTCGAGCATGAAAGACTGGATTGGCCGTCAGGTAAGTAGCCCCAAGATTATCGCACCATAAGATGGGCGTACGTTGCTGAGTCACACCAAGTTCCTTGAGAAGAGACTCTACCCATATCGCTTCAGCTGCACCATTTGCCAATGCCTTATATTCAGCCTCGGTACTCGATCTCGAGACAGTGGGTTGCTTCTTCGAACTCCATGAAATGAGATTCGGTCCAACAAACACAGCAAACCCACTCGTGGAGCGCCTATCATCCACGTCGCCTGCCCAGTCTGCATCGGTAAAGATACTAATACCGGATAATGAAGACTTGCGAAATTGCAAGCCAGTTTGCAGTGTCCCCTTGACATACCGCAAAATACGCTTCACTGACTCCCAATGCATATCAGTAGGTTGTGAAAGAAACTGGCACACTTTGTTCACCGCAAAGGAAATGTCTGGACGAGTAAGAGTCAGGTATTGCAGGCCGCCAACAACACTACGGTACCGGAAAGAATCATCAGCACCAAGTGGCGTACCCGTGTCTCGGGCTAATCTCTCGGAAGAATCAAGCGGCGTAGAGGTGGCATTACAATTCTCCATGTTGACTCGATGGAGAAGATCAAGTGCATACTTCCTCTGAGTCAACGTCATACCCCCTGAATTGTAGGACGCCTCCAATCCAAGAAAGTACTCCAGGTTACCCAAATCCTTAATAGGAAAACTATCTGATAGAGAACGCACCAGACGATCAACAGCCTCCGGTGTAGAGCCAGCAATGACAATATCATCAACGTACACCAACATGTATGTGTGAACCCCATCGCGAGAGAATATGAACAGAGATGTGTCGCCCTTCGACGAGATAAAACCAAGCTGATGGAGGAGCTGACTCAAACGAGCATACCACGCCCGGGGTGATTGCTTCAGACCATAGATAGATCTCTGAAGTTTGCATACGTGGGAAGGAAACCTGTCATCCTCAAAACCAGGTGGTTGCTGCATGTAGACGTCTTCAGTCAGGAAACCATGAAGGAATGCATTACTAACATCAACCTGTCGAAGGGTCCATCCTCGAGATACTGCAAGGGAGAGCACGAGACGAACTGTAGCAGGTTTCACAACTGGACTGAATGTGTCACCATAATCGATCCCATGCTGCTGAGTAAAACCACGCGCAACCAGACGCGCCTTGTGCTTATCAATAGACCCATCCGCGCGATGTTTGGTCTTGAAGATCCACTTGCTACCAACGATGTTAACACCAGCTGGACGGGGAACCAAGACCCAAGTGTTGGTCTGACAGAGAGCCGCAAACTCTTCAGCCATGGCCGCATGCCACGCCGGTTCTTGCAGAGCTTCTCGATGAGAGTGCGGAGCAGCAAGGAATGCTCGACGTCGCGGGTCATATCGAACAGTACCGTCTTTGAACTCCTTTTCCTTCCGTGTGTTATCCCGCAGCCTCGTGATCATCTTATGTGCCGGGGCTGGAACATGCGACGGAGCAGCCAAAGGTGTCGCGGCCGGCGACAAACCGGCAGCAGGCGACACGGGCTGATCCGCTGGCGGAGAAGCACTTGGCGGCTCATGGCCCGACGCAGGCGAGGCCACATCAGGGACCAACACTGGTGAAGTCACAGCGGGAGAGGGCGACGGCCCATGCATGCCGTCTGAATGCACGTCGATCGTGCGATCATCATGCACGTCTGCATGCACGTCTACATGCACTGACGATGGCCCATGCATGTGATCATCATGCATGGCAGCAGCCGGCTGGTTGTCAACAGAATGAACCTCAATCTGTGGCGCCTGAAAAATGGAGACAACACCTTGCGGCGACGGATCAGTGGACAAATAAGATAAGTCATATTTACGCATAGGCTCACTCGTAACCGGTTCATCGCAAGGAAAAGTAATGGCGTCGGTAAGAGCGGACACGTCTACGGTCACACCAGGAGTAGAGAAAGGAAACACAGTTTCGTCAAAAACAACGTCACGTGATATGTAAATACGCCCCGTGGAACGATCCAAGCACTTGTACCCCTTATGCATCGAACTATAGCCTAGGAAAACACAAGCCTTAGAGCGAAAGTCAAGTTTATGCGAATTATACTTGCGAAGACTAGGCCAACATGCGCACCCAAAAATGCGAAGAAAGGAGTAATTTGGCTGGATACGGAGAAGACGATAGAGAGGTGTTTCCTTATTGATAACAGGTGTAGGCATACGATTAATAAGATAACACGCTGTCAGAAAAGCCTCATCCCAATAATGTAGAGGAAGAGAGGAATGTGCTAACAGGGCAAGACCTGTTTCCACTAGATGCCTATGTTTACGCTCAGCAATACCGTTCTGCTGTGAAGTATGCGGGCACGACACACGATGGGACACACCCGTACGCTGAAAATAGCGAGCCAATTTTTGGTATTCACCACCTCCATCGGACTGAACAGTTTTGATCTTAGCGTTCAAGAGGCGCTCAACATGAGCCTGGAAGGCATAGAAAACCTTCTCCACATCAGACTTATGCTTGAGGAGATAAATCCAGCAAAAACGAGAGTAATCATCCACAAAACTAACATAATACTTGTACCCCCAAAAGAAGTACGAGCAGGGCCCCAAACATCGGTGTGAACAAGCTCAAGAGGGACGGTAGTGACACGAGAGGAAACAGTATAAGGTAGTTGATGACTTTTAGCACGTTGACAGGCATCACACACTAAAGATAAATTGTCTGACGAAGAACACGAAAGCTCATGTGTTTTAACAATAGAGTGCACTACATTATTTGAGGGATGACCAAGACGCTGATGCCATTGTGTAGGCGTGACTTTTGCACTAGCGGATGTACGGAGTGGGGACGATGATGCCTTGCAGAGCGGAACGGGGTAGAGTCCATCTTGACTCCTACCGTGGAGGATTACCCTCTTTGTGGCCTTGTCCTTGACACAGAAAAAATGACGATGAAACTCAACAAAAACGTCATTATCGGAAACGAGACGATATACGGAAAGGAGGTTTTGACGAATATGTGGAACATGAAGGACATTGTTCAAACGAAGTGATGAACCGGTTAAATTTGAATGGCCAATATGCGAAATAGACAAACCTGATCCGTTGGCCACTTGCACCTGATCCTTTCCCGCGTACCGCTCGTGGACGTGAAGCCGCTCTAGATCACTCGTGAAGTGATCGGTAGCCCCCGTGTCCATGACCCAGGGGTTGCGATCGGTGGCATTAGTGGAGGCGGAATTACCGGAGTGCTGGTACTCTTGGTTGTAGCGGTTGCGACAGTCTGTCGCCTCGTGACCCCAATTGCCACAAATCTGGCAGCGAGGCCTCCAGCGCCGTCCATTACCACGGCCGCCCCCACCACCATTGCGGTTTGCACCGCCGCCATTGCCACTGTTGCGGTTGTTGCCGCCATCATTTCGGTTGTTGTCGCCGTTGTTGCGGGTGTTGCCGTACCTGCCTCCATTGCCGTACCCACCACTGGGTCGGCCTTGCCCCTGCTGCCCGCTGGGATGGTTTCCGCCCTGATAAGGCGAGCCCCCACCTTGATAGGCAGGGTTGAAGTCTGGAGCTCCCATCCTAGTAGGGTTCCAAAACGGACCGGGGCGCGACGCGGCATTGGCCGAGGAAGCCCATCCTTCGGCGAGGGCTTGCTGTGCCTGCAAAGCCTCGAACGACAGCACGCTCGCGTAGAACTCGGAGTAGGATATCGACCTGTTGCCGATCGTGAGAGAGGCGGCGATGGAGTTGAACGCTGATCCGAGCCCGGTGATGATGTAGTCGACAAGCTCATCGTCGCTGACGGGATATCCAGCAGCGGCCATGGTGTTAGCGAGAGATTTCATCTTGTGCATATATGCCGCCGCGGTCAAGTCGTCCTTGCGCTCCGTCTGAAGTTGACGTCGGATATGACGAACGTTGGCGCGGCTTGCCGCACCAAACATGGCATGAACCGCGGTCCACGCCTCCGCCGTGGTCTTGCAGCCGAGGAGCTGGCATGCAATGTTGGGCTCCATGGAGCCTAGAAGCAGTCCTAGGACCCTCTGGTCCTGGATCCACCAGCGTTGGAACGCCGGGTTGGGAACGGACAGCGCCTTGTCCCCCTCTCCTTGGATGATGGTCTTGGCCGGCGGTGCCTCGGATCCGTCGAGGTAGCCGTGGAGCTGGGCGCCGGAGAAGTTCGGGAGGAGGAGGCCCTTCCACAGCATAAAATTGCCGTGGTCCAAGCGGACGGCGATGGTGGGCGCGGCTGCCGCGGAAGACAACGCAGGCGAGGCCGCGATCATGGCTCCTGCCGCTTCGGTGGTCTGAAGGGCGGTGTTGGGTTTGGTCATCGCGACAGCGGCGGATTGGTCTCGCGGCGGCGCGGAAAAGACTCGCGGCGGCGGCGCGAAGTGAAGCGTGCGCCGGCGCCGGGATGGAGCGAGGGACGGTGCGGAAGGAGACTCGCACGTCGGAAGGAGAAGTCGCGGCGGCAGTGCGGAGGAAGCTCACGCTGCGGCGGCGAACAGAAGACCGATCGATCGGCTCTGATACCAAGTTTCAAATCAGTTTTGGGGTTTCGTGGGGTCTATACCCGCACCGTTCCAGTATATATATATCAACAGATTACAGAGGTATACAATCCGTGTACAACACAACTACGGAGACGTTAGGCTAATACAACTCTAACACGGAGAAGGCGTGGAGCACCAGCAGGTGGTACCCGCTGCCTTCTGTGCCAGCGTCGTCAGCGTTCGAATCGAGGCAGCAGCATGGCTCACCGTAGGCGACGACGGACACGCCGGCGAACGGCGCCATGACGACGAGTCTGCAGGGTTGATCGATCAAGAACCTGCTAATTCCGTGAGCCGCCGCAGGGCTATTTGTTCTTCGTTGTTATTAGGGTTTATGGCGTGCTACCATGTTTGGTTGGGCTTTAAAGGACCTGACAGCCCACGGGACTGTACTGTTCCGGCTATGCCCGACATTATTCGCTCGCTTCCACTAGTACGCGAAACAATTTCCGCTCAAAAAAAGTACCCGAAGCAAATGAGGCGAGCTGAATTTTACAGGATGCAGACTGCAAAGGTACAATAATCCAATCAAATGTGATCATCATCTATGTCGTGTTTATCAAAAATTTATCAAGTTTTGTCGTGATGAATGAACTGTAATTTCACGACGCTGCTGCAAACTCATGATCGGAGTAAGATTCAGAATTGTTCCACGGGCGTAATTGCGTTTCTATTTTTCGAAATAGGGTTTCGTCCCGCTTTATAAATAAAGCAATCATCCACAAGCATACAAGTATCCGGTCACAAGTTCAGAAAATAAAAACAATAAGTCCGCTAGGGCCACAGCACAAACAAGCCCAAATCTAAAACGATCCGATACAACTCCTCATGGGAGTAACTTAGCGGCTAGATGACGCAGATAGAAGGCGTGCCGCCCTCAGAAACTTCTCGATCACTCCATCCAGCCGCTCCTTGTCCTGCTGTCTACAGAGCGGGTCCCACTGCTGCAAAAATGTCAAGAATTTGAAAATGGAGTCAGAGGCACGCCTCAGAAAGACACGCTGGATAACCATCTTATTACGCATGGTCCACAGTGTCCAGGTCATGGCGGCAAACACTAAACAGAAGAGGCGCCTCCTCTTACCAGTATGGCTCGCCTGCACTTCAAGAAACTCAGCAAGGTCTTGGGCCTGCCACTCAGGCCCAAGCGCAACAGCAAGAAAGCTCAACATAAAGCGAGCTGCGAGGCAGGAGAAAAGAATATGGGTCCCCGCGCATAGGGGACAAGTACCATCCCCAGGGCCAAATCGCTTGACCACCTCGACACCCGACGGGAGGCGGTCACGCAACAACTGCCAGGTGAAGATCTTGATCTTTAGTGACATCGGGGTGATGTCTACGCACGCTTCTATTCCTGTAGATAGTGTTGGGCCTCCAAGAGCAGAGGTTTGTAGAATAGCAGCAAGTTTCTCTTAAGTGAATTACCCAAGGTTTATCGAACTCAGGGAGGTAGAAGTCAAAAATATCCCTCTCAAGCAACCCTGCAATTAAGATACAAGAAGTCTCTTATGTCCCCAACACACCCAATACACTTGTCAGATGTATAGGTGCACTAGTTCGGCGAAGAGATAGTGAAATACAAGTGATATGGATGATTACAAGTAGTAATTGCAATCTGGAATAAAAATGGCAGCAAGCAAACATGTAGCAGAACTTGTTGTAAACGGTGTTTCAATGCTTAGAAACAAGGCCTAGGGATCATACTTTCACTAGTGGACACTCTCAACAATGATCTCATAACTGAATAAGTAAATACTACTCTTAAACACTCTCTTGTTGGATAACAAACACCATTCATTGTGTAGGGCTGCAAAAGCACACCTCAAGCCGGAGTAAACAAGCGCCACAACGTCATAAAGGAACACACACGGTGCACACACTGTCACCTTTACACCATGGAGAGTACCGGAGTTCATATTAAAGTAACCTATAGAGTGCATAATAGATAAAGAGTAACATCTACTTATTCAACTAGATTACAAAGCTCATGATCACATAAAGATCACACCATGGGAGAGAGAGATGAACCACATAGCTACCGGTAGAGCCCTCAGCCTCGGGGGAGAACTACTCCCTCCTCATCATGGGAGTCAGCAGCGGCGATGAAGATGGCGGTGGAGTCGATGGAGATGACTCCGGGGGCAATTCCCCGTCCCGGCGGCGTGCCGGAACAGAGATTCTGTCCCCCGAAACTTGTCGTCGATGGCGGCGGCGCTGCGGAACTCTTCGTGGAATATGACTTGTTATTTTAGGGTTTTCGCGTCTGAGGCAATATATAGGCGAAGGGCGGCGTCGGTGGAGTCCGAGGGGCCCCTCACCAGCTGGCGCGGCAGGAGGGGGCCCGCGCCGCCAGGTGGTTTGGCCGCCTCCTGGCTCCTCTTCGTCTCTCCTTCGGACTTCGTGTACGTGTCGGAAAAATAGGGACGTGGCCTTTTGTTTCGTGCAATTCCGAGAATATTCGCAGAAGTACTTTCTGAAACCAAAAACAGCAGAAAACAGGGAACTGGCACTGTGGCATCTTGTTAATAGGTTAGTCCCAGAAAATGCATAAAAGTGATATGAAGTGTATATAAAACATGTAGCAATGGTATAATATAAGCATGGAACATCAGAAATTATGGATACGTTGGAGACGTATCAAGCATCCCCAAGCTTAGTTCTACTCGTCCTCGAGTAGGTAAAACGATAACAACAAATAATTTCTGAGGAGACATGCTTTCACACAATCTTGATCATAATATTGCAAGGCTCATGTCATGAATGAAGTGACTCAAACAATGGTCTATAGTTTGCTAACATAGATAAAGAGTAAACAATGAATCATATAAGCAAAAACTTTTCATGAATAGTACTTTCAAGACAAGCATCAAAAAGTTTTGCATAAGAGGTAACTCATAAAGCAATAGATTCAAAGTAAAAGGCATTGAAGCAACACAAAGGATGATTAAGTTTCAGCAATTGCTTTCAACTTGTAACATGTATATCTCATGGATAGTTGTCAACATAAAGCAATATAACAAGTGCAATAAGTAAACATGTAAGAATCAATGCACACAAAGTTGACACAAGTGTTTGCTTCTAAGATAGAAAGGAGTAGGTAAACTGACTCAACATAAAGTAAAAGATAGGCCCTTCGCAGAGGGAAGCAGGGATTAAATCATGTGCTAGAGCTTTTTAAGTTTTCGAAAGCATATAGAGAGCACAAAATAAGTATTTGAGAGGTGTTTGTTGTTGTCAACGAATGGTAGTGGGCACTCTAACCCCCTTGTCAACCAGACTTTCAAGAGCGGCTCCCATGAAGGACGTTATCTCTACCAGCAAGGTAGATCATCCCTCTTCTCTTTTGTTTACACATGTATTTTAGTTTCTTTATAGTTGACACTCCTCCCAACCTTTTGCTTACACAAGCCATGGCTAACCGAATCCTCGGGTGCCTTCCAACATTCACATACCATGGAGGAGTGTCTATTTGCAAATTAAGTTGCTTACTGATAAATCAGGGCAAAACATGTGAAGAGAATTATTAATGAAAGTTGTAATTAATTGGGGCTGGGCACCCCGTTGCCAGCTCTTTTTGCAAATTATTGGATAAGCGGATGTATATGCCACTAGTCCATTGGTGAAAGTCTGTCAGAAGTAAATGACAAGATTGAAAGATAAAACACCACATACTTCCTCATGAGCTATAAAACATTGACACAAATAAGGAGTAATAAAGTTTTGAATAGTTTAAAGGTAGCACATGAAGTATTTACTTGGAATGGCAGGAAATACCACATAGTAGGTAGGTATGGTGGACACAAATGGCATGGGTTTTGGCTCAAGTTTTGGATGCACGAGAAGCATTCCCTCTCAGTACAGAGTTTAGGCTAGCAAGGTTGTTTGAAGCAAACACAAGTATAAACCGGTACAGCAAGAATCACATAAAAACATATTGCAAGTATTATAAGACTCTACACTGTCTTCCTTGTTGCTCAAACATTTTACCAGAAAATATCTAGACCTTAGAGAGAACAAATATGCATCCCAAGTCTCAACAAGCTCTACGGTAGTTCTCCACTACTAGGCTTTAACTACATGATGCAAGAGCTTAAACATGATCTACTTGAGAGCTCAAAACAATTGCAAAGTATCAAATCGAAACAAGACAATGATCTACAAGAATGCATATGTCTTTTCCAATACCAACTACTACATGTAGCATTTTCTTTCTTCCAAACAAACACCAATCAATTTATTTAAACATAAACTCTCCAAATGATAATATAATGCAGCAAGAGAGTATTTATAAACAAGTGCTAACAGCTCGAAGAGATGCATGAAAAACAGGAGCTAAAAGCACTGCAGTAGCTAGTTAAGAATACTCAACAAATATAAGTGAAGAACATGAGTATTCACATGAAAAAGCGGAGCGTGTCTCTCTCCCACACAAGGATTGCTAGGATCCGAATTTATTCAAACAAAACAAAAATAAAAACACACAGACGCTCCAAGTAAAGCGCATAAGATGTGAAAGAATTAAAATATAGTTTCACTAGAGATGACCTGATAAGTTGTTGATGAAGAAGGGGATGCCTTGGGCATCCCCAAGCTTAGACGCTTGAGTCTCTCTGAATATGGTTGGGATGAACCACGGGGGCATCCCCAAGCTTAGGCTTTTCACTCTTCTTGATCACATAATATCACCCTTCTCGCTTGATCCTTGAAAACTTCCTTCACACCAAACTCAAGACAGTTCTCATTAGAGGGTTAGTGCATAATCAAAAATTCTCATATTCTGTAATGATACAATCAATCCCAAAGCTTCTGGACATTAGCTACAGCCACCAATGCTTTGTGGAGCAAAGAAATCCACACAAACAGTAAAAGAGCGAATGCAAAACAAAAGGCAGAATCTGTCAAAAACAGAACAGTCTGAATGACGAATTTTTTCGAGGCACTTAAGTTGCTCAGATGGATCTGGCCTAAAATAATGAAAGTTGCGTACATATCTCAGGAATATGCGTGATTTTTTCAGAATTTTTGAATTTTCTACAGGGAGATAAGCTCAAATCGTGACAGCTAAAAATCTGTCACTGCGCAGAAATCCAAATCTTGCATCAACTTTCAATATAGAACTTTACTTGGCACAACAATGCGATAAAATAAAGATACAAAGGAGTTGCTACAGAAGTAACAAACTCCTTGACTCAAAGAAAACAAAAATAACAGCAAATAAAAACGATGGGTTGTCTCCCATAAGCGCTTTTCTTTAAGCCTTTTAGCTAGGCATAGTGATTTTGATAATGCTCTCATATGTATAAGAGTTGAATATAAGAGAGCATCAAAAAGCAAATACCAAACACATTTAAGTCTAACCCACTTCCTATGCAAAGGAATTGTAGGAAAATAAATCAATGAAGCACAAAGTGACTAGCATAGGAAGGCAAAACAAGTGCAACTTCGAAACCTTCAACATAAAGAGAGGAGACTTAATATTATTGAGATATATGAAACCATGTCTCCCTCTCTCATAAGAACTTTCAGTAGCATCATTGATAAAATCCACAATATAACCATCACATGAAACATTCTTACCATGATCCATATGCATAGGAGTATCAATATTTTCCACATAAGCAAAATTCTTTTCATTAATAACAATGGGAGTAGGATAATCATAAAGAACTTGAACATGATAGAAAATTGTATATTAGAGAGATGGTTTTGGGTAATCCCTCCATAGCTATGACAAGTATGATGAGGATGATTGTAACTATAACAATTGTTGTCATTATGATAATTATCAAAGATTGGAGGCATAGTATCATCATAAACAACAGAATAGTTATCTTCCAAAGTGTGTTCATTTGTAAACATACCATCATCATTTTCACTAGAAGGAGAGGTCTCAAATATATAATCATCACTAGCAAAAGGATTTTCAAACACCTCATCCCCAAGCTTAGAGCTTTCCATATCATCATTGTAAGGAACATGGATAGTACTAATAGTATAGACATTATTAACATCATCATTTTCAGAATTAGTACCCCAAAGATTTCCAATATCAAAAGTAGTTTCATTTTCCCAATCATGATCACTACAAGAAGTAACAGACATATAATCATCTTCAATAGTGCCTATAGATTTAGTGTCGAGATAATAATGACCCCAAGTATGTGAATCTTCCTCAATAAATTTAGACTCATTAGAAACAATCATGAAAGGAGCAACATGCTTAGGAGAGGATACCTCTTCTCTCTCTTTTTACTCTCTCTTCTTCTTCTTCTTCTTCTTCTTTCCCCTCTTCTTTTTATCTTTAGGAGGGAGAGGTTTGAAAGGAAGCTTCTCCACATGCCCTGGTTCATTGTTAGAAACAATAGAAGAAACTTGGGAGGATTCTTCCCTTTCATTAATTAGAGTAAAACAAGTATAAGTCCTTTCATATTTTGGCAAAGGTACATCTTTTATAATTTTTTCTATATAAGGATTACTGTGGCTCTTATCAATACAATGGAGATGGCATCCCCGCAAAATATTCATATCAAAAGAACTCATATCTAACAAAGAAGTTTTCCTTGATAACTCTTCACACCCCAAAAATAATTCAAGTTCATCATAAAGATCGGGATGGATCATGCTATCATCAAACAAACTCGAAATTGTATTATTAAACTTTGAGCATTGGAATTCGAAATGACCTTCTTCATAGCAGAGTTCACAAATGAAAGGATATAGGGCACAAACCTCTTCAGCAAGATCATTTAGAGCCCTACTCCATATTCTAGTATTCTCATGCTTATGAAGTTTACAATAATCTTCTTCATTATTAGTCTTTTCACAAGGTCTAAGCACTCCACAAAAATTAACATGCTTATAAGAAATAGCATTTTCAGAAGTTTGAGCATGTTTATTGCAATCATTAACAACAATTTCATTTTTCATGCAAGTGTCTTTAAAAGGTTCATGATACATGTCCCAACTTTCTTTAGGAACATTAATATGAGAAGCAAAGGTTCTACAACAATCAACAATAATTTGAGAATCAAGACCATATTTAGCACTAAGCTCATGAAAACTAGCAGTTTCAACGAAAGACTTAATGCAATCATAATCATAGTTTATACCTGATTCTTTACCTTTGTCATTCTCCCAATCTTCAGTATTGCTTTGAATTCTTTCAAGAAGATCCCATCTAGCTTCAACCTTCTTACTTGTGAAAGAACCATGTGAACATGCATCTAGATAATCCTTATAATGACCTGAAAGCCTTGCATAAAAATTGGTAACAATTATTTCCTCAAAAGCTCATGGTTAGGACATTTGAGTATTAATGTTTTCAGCCTTCCCCAAGCTTGAGCAATGCTTTCTCCATCATGCGGGCAAAAATTATAAATGTAATTCCTATCTAGATGCACTTCATGAAGAGGATAAAATTTAGAGTAAAAGAGAGATTCGAGTTGTTTCCAATTCGAAGGTTGTTCATCCAGCAGCCTATACCACTCCTTTGCTTTGTCCTTAAGTGACAATGGAAATAGTTTCCTCATGACATTTTCTCTTGATAAACCTGCAACCTCAAATAACTCACAAAGTTCTGTAAGTTTTGACAAGTGAGCACTTGGATGGACTGATCCATCCCCTGCATACTGATCATTCATAATCCTTTCAACAATTTTCATAGGTATTTTAAAAGAAATACTTTCAGCAGGTGGATTTAGAACATCACATGCATCATTCGAATTATCACATATGGGAGACAAACTATTATCACAGCAAATTTTCTCCTCTAAAGCTGGGGAACTAAAAAGATCATTTTCATAAAAACTAGCTTCCCCAAGCTTAGACTTTTCCATAGCATTAGCAATAATGGTGTTCAAAGAGTTCATGCTAATAACATTGCTATCACTATTATGCAAACAAGCCTCCATAGGTTTTTTAATTTTCTCTTCAAAAGCATCATGTCCTAATTCAATATAAAGTTCATAAAGATCTCTAATTTTTTTGTTGTTTTCCATTAAGCCTAACTAGTGAAAATAAAAACAAGAGACAAAAAGATAAAATTGCAGAATCTAAAGGAGATACCTTCCAACGCTTACCTCCCCGGCAACGGCGCCAGAAAATAGCTTGATGTCTACGCACGCTTCTATTCTGTAGACAGTGTTGGGCCTCCAAGAGCAGAGGTTTGTAGAACAGCAGCAAGTTTCCCTTAAGTGAATCACCCAAGGTTTATCGAACTCAGGGAGGTAGAGGTCAAAGATATCCCTCTCAAGCAACCCTGCAATTAAGATACAAGAAGTCTCTTGTGTCCCCAACACACCCAATACACTTGTCAGATGTATAGGTGCACTAGTTCGGCGAAGAGATAGTGAAATACAAGTGATATGGATGATTATAAGTAGTAATTGCAATCTGGAATAAAATGGCAGCAAGCAAACATGTAGCAGAACTTGTTGTAAACGGTGTTTCAATGCTTAGAAACAAGGTCTAGGGATCATACTTTCACTAGTGGACACTCTCAACAATGATCTCATAACTGAATAAGTAAAAGCTACTCTTAAACACTCTCTTGTTGGATAACAAACACCATTCATTGTGTAGGGCTGCAAAAGCACACCTCAAGCCGGAGTAAACAAGCGCCACAACGTCATAAAGGAATCACACACGGTGCACACACTGTCACCTTTACACCATGGAGAGTACCGGAGTTCATATTAAAGTAACCTATAGAGTGCATAATAGATAAAGAGTATCATCTACTTATTCAACTAGATTACAAAGCTCATGATCACATAAAGATCACACCATGGGAGAGAGAGATGAACCACATAGCTACCGGTAGAGCCCTCAGCCTCGGGGGAGAACTACTCCCTCCTCATCATGGGAGTCAGCAGCGGCGATGAAGATGGCGGTGGAGTCGATGGAGATGACTCCGGGGGCAATTCCCCGTCCCAGCGGCGTGCCGGAACAGAGATTCTGTCCCCCGAAACTTGCGTCGATGGCGGCGGCGCTGCGGAACCCTTGGTGGAATATGACTTGTTATTTTAGGGTTTTCACGTCTGAGGCAATATATAGGCGAAGAGGCGGCGTCGGTGGAGTCCGGAGGTGGCCTCCTCACCAGCTGGCGCGGCAGGAGGTGGGCCCGCGCCGCCAGGTGGTTTGGCCGCCTCCTGGCTCCTCTTCGTCTCTCCTTCGGACTTCGTGTACGTGTCGGAAAAATAGGGACGTGGCCTTTTGTTTTGTGCAATTCCAAGAATATTCGCAGAAGTAACTTTCTGAAACCAAAAACAGCAGAAAACAGGGAACTGGCACTGTGGCATCTTGTTAATAGGTTAGTCCTAGAAAATGCATAAAAGTGATATGAAGTGTATATAAAACATGTAGCAAATGGTATAATATGAGCATGGAACAACAGAAATTATAGATACGTTGGAGACGTATCACGTTGGAGACGTATCACGGGGCCTTCCACAAGTGGGAGGTCCACTGGAGCACGGGTCGTCTAAATAGGGCCTGGTATGCAGACCCAACTGTAAAGCATTTCGACGGTGAGAGGGTCCAAGACACACTATCCGGGGCGTCCGAAAGGGAGTCTGGAAGGGAGGCCAACAGTTTCTCCCACCTTTTGGCCTCTCTCACCGCCGTTGGCGCGGGCTGTCGAGCTTGGCTCGGACAGCGCCGGCGGCGGCGGATCTTCCCTACTCGCATGCTTGGAGGGAGTCTCGCGGGGCGACGACCTCTGACGGCGGTGCGCTTCGGTTCGGCAGTGGTCCGGCTTGGCCCGGGGGGGCATGGTGGCGGCGGAGCAGCTGGTTGGCTGCTGGGGCCGTGGTACCCTGAGCGCGGCAAGCTGGTCGCCGGTGTGCAACCGCAGCGCCCTCCCGGCCCAGATCTGGGCCCTTAGGGCCCATCTAGGTCTGGGCGGGCCGCCTCGGGTGTGGTGGCGGCTCTTCCGGTGGAGAAAAGAGCAGGGGCTGGTGCCGGGGACGGTGGAGATGGTGGCGCGCCTGCTGCAGTGCGGCGGCGAGGACTTTACGGGCCAATTTCGGGCTTGGCCGGGCCGGTGAGGGCCTGGTGTGTCCCGGCTGCTGCATCCGGTCAGCTACCACAGGTGGCGGTGGAGGTCGATCCCTCCCGCGTGATATTGGACTGACATCCCTTGTCGGTGCCCCTTCTTCTCGGTCTTCCCGACATTGCAACATGGTTCACGGTGAGACGGCGATGATGACTACATGACCGTGTTGCCTTGTGCTGGTGGGTGGCGAGTGTGGTGGAACACTTTGGAGTGTCCGGGGGTGTGGTTCTTGGAGGTTGGGAGAAATCCCTGTCGCTCTTGACACCGACGCGGTGACGCCTACGGGTATCGCCATGCTTCCTGAAGGGCGTCGGGTTAACCTCCTCCCAACCCCGTTGATGCTTCCTGAAGGGCGTCGGGTACTGAAGGGCCTACGGCTATCGCTAGGAGCGTGGTGGAATTCTCCGGAAGGCGCAGCGGTTGCGATTCGTCTTCGTTTTCGTCAAACCGCCTTTGTCGGCGTTGTTTCTCTTTTTTTCTTCTTCTTTTGGGCTGGATTGTGTTGTTTGCCCCAGCAGTGGTTGTATCGGTCGGTTGCTATATTAATATAGCGGGACGAAAGCCTGTTTCGTGGTGGATGCGGTAATGGCGTCCGATAGTTGGAAGTACATAATCGCTACATATCCCTCTGTCTTGAACGAGCTCATTGCCGATCTTGTGTCATTGAACCAGAAGTCCAAAATTGACACTTGCTGAACCGGCAGTGACACTCTCAGTATGGAGGTACAAATAAAATGCTGGCGTCTATGCATCTTTCTTCAGAATATATTTTGTGCACTTTTGTTTGCTTTGATCGACACTTGCTATATCTATCGCTCTTTGTTGGGGTAAATTCTTCTAGAAAGTTCCAATCCTTTATTATATTTTTTGCTACTACTAGTACTTTTTAGGGGCTGAGAATGAATATATGTTTGTGGTTGTTTCAGTAACTGTACGTGTAGCAGTTTATGGTCCTTTTCGCTGCCAAGAATGTTCTATATTAGTAACTCAACTCTCTACTTTAAACTTTATTCTATTTAATCGGCCAGTAAATCGAGTGCCTTAAACCTCAAAACAGTACGGCTCATGCTTGTTCTGCGTCAGATTCAGAGCCAGTGGGCCGCGAACTGCGCCTGGCACTGTCGTAGCAGTACCAAAATCATCGGCAACCTGCTCCTAAAACGTGACCAGTATAGTTTAATCCAACGGCTTGGAGAGATTTGGCCCAACAAGCCCAGGTAGTCGAAATTTGGGGTGAAAAATGAGTATTTTTAGCCAAATCTGGCCGTTTTTTCGAACTAACCACGCAAATGGCCGCTCGGCAAAACTATTTCCAAATCTGGCCCCTCGGGTCGGCGCCAAAGACAACAGCGCCGACGTTGTGCAGTTCGGCGCCAGGCCAAATCGTCGCCGAAGCTGGGTCGGCGCCAATGGCAATGGCGCCGACCTCTTTGGCCGGTCTAGTGCCAGTTTTGGTTGGCGCCGACCTGCACGATGTCGGCTCCATCTGCGTTGGCGCCGACCCGAGGGGTCAGATTTGGAATTAGTTCTCAGGAAGGGCCAGATGCGCTGTTAGTTCGAGAAAAAGGCCAGATTTGGCTAAAAATACGAAAAATGATGACCGAGTCGAAAAAGGCCCGAACTCTTCGTTGACCATCAGTCGAATGCCATGATGCCATCTCCCAGTCTGCTCGCGCCGCCGCGATGGCGCCACCTCCGAACTCGCAGCACCGCCACCTACGAAGTCTCCGCCGCTATTCCCTCTCCAAATCTGCCCTCACGCTGCGTCCGACGATGACCCGTGCCCATCTACAGCTGCAGTGGACGAGTAGCAGCGGTGCCGTCGCCTCCACACGGGAGGCCAAATCTAACGACACCCCTCGCACCACGCCACCGGCCGCATCTGCTAATTTCTGTTTCCGTCAGCCAATGTAAATTGACATAGACGTGTAATTCAGAAGTAGATAGCACCTGCTTTCTTGATGGACTGTCTATAGTTTTGGTTAGAATTATTTATCGGTGTAAATAATTCTCTGAATAGTTTAGAAATTGGGCTTGTTTGTCGAAAATGTCTTCAGATTAGTATCGAATTTAGGTTTGAAATTGTGCATATGTTTGCATATTCGAGGCAATAGTGCCATTGCAAAGTTAGTTTGGATATGAAATCTTGAACCAACTCCTTTCCCTATTTATAAGAAATGATTTACTTGACTAGATAGTATATATGGTTGATTGAGACAAAGAGTTTTTCTTTTTAAAATTGAGACAAAGAGTTGTTAAGAAATTAGTTTGAAGATGCATGTTACAGGAGTAGTAAAAGGTATTGACTAGAAAAATGTAGCTGAAATCTGCCATGTTCGAGGAGTAGAAAAAGACTAAAAGGTACTGACTAGAAAAATATTGCTGTAATCTTCCATGTTCCAGGAGTACTAAATGTTTCTGACTAGTAACATCAAGCTGAAATCTGACAAGTATTCATGAATTTTGCACGTAGAGTTCTATTTATGTTAATAAGTGATTTACTTGATTATTAACATGAATCTTGATCTTATAGGTTAATGTTACAGAACTTAAACTGGACTGCTGAGCGATTGCGGGCAAGAGGACTGGCACATGACTCCGAATGTTGCCCTGTGACCAAGAACTCGAGACAACGGCACACCTCTTTTTTGTTTTTAAACTGAAAATTCACTACTATGTTGCCAACTTTACAGTAAAGAGGTGTCATACTGTGAGAATTCTTATTTTTTCCAAACCACCATTATCATACAATCAAAGTTAGCAATTATGTCTTTAGTCATTAGCCTGCTTGGCACTGAACTCTGGGAACAGAAGCTAACTCTGGAAGCGCGCACTACTATACTGTTATGTATATCAATGCACGCTGAAACCATGCTCTTACTTATGTCGCAGTGTGACGCGACCCTCGCATAGAAGCTGGCGTCGTGCTCAAGAAGAAGCCGAACATGTACATGGAAACGCCGAAAACACGCCAATCAAGCCGAGGGTCCATCATGAAACTGAAGCGTTTAATCGTCTGGGTGTAGCAGATATCATATTTAACTTTCACATGTACGATAAGTGTAGTGATGGCAATATAAGTAATGGACCTGGGTTGATGTTTGTAACCGAAGGTTACTTTGCTGGACAGGGTAAGCTGCTGGGACATTTGTTTACAACTTCTCATTTGTTGCTCTCTAGCTGTTGGGAACAATATCTTATATACCATGTTCTTGAGTTTGCGAACAAAACAAAAATCTCATTGTGGCCTGGGTTGATGTTCCTTTGGTCGCTCAAGTACAGATGATGTCCTCATACTGTTTGAACCCATCGATGGCAGGGTCATTTCTCCATCGGCAATATCCAACATGTAAACTTGTGAAAGTTCTACTTAAACATGAGCATGTATTATGCAACTTTATTTCTCATGGATGGCCAGTGATGGAACGATGAGCTGTATTGACAGATCTCATCCTTAAGTAAATGAAGTACAAACTGCAACGCTGCTGATAGACAAACGAAAACTGACAGGACTGAAAAGAAGTTGCAGAAACTGAATACAACTAACACTGTCAAAACTAAATCTTCAAACTGCGACGTCGTCTTCGAGCCAGCCACCCGTTCCACCATTCCCAGGAACCCTAAAGGATCATTCGGGGTGGAAACAAAGCCAATGTTTCAACAATTTCTTCTAGGTTTCAAGGAATGCTGACAATTTCATGTAGCTAAATCGTTCACAGTAATCGTGCGAGAGTCGCCAGACGGGTCACGCCCTCGCGGCAGGAGCTTCATCGGGGCTTCGTCCAGCACGAACGGCTGCCGTCCCATGGGCGCCTCCGGTTAGAGCTGCCGCGCCGGGCGGCCCACGCGCGACAAGTACTCGCCGCTCCCCTGCCCGACGCTCGAGACAACGGGGCCCTGGATGTCAGCCGCGGAGCCGGAGAAGAGCGGGTTGGTGTCGGCGGGAGGGGGGAGGAGGTGGCGGTGAGCCGGTGATGCCGTCAGCCGCCCGGTCGGAGAAGGCGCCGGTGAGGAGCAATGCCAGGCTGCGGAGATGGCCGTTCTCGTCTGGATCGATAAGGTTTTCTTCCAGGGGCCGAACTGGACTTGTTTTGCTGAGTTTTTTGTTGGGTCGACCTAATTGGGCCACGGCCCATCTACGGAAACAAACGGGTTGACCGTTATACTGGTTGTCAATTTACGACCAGTATAAAACGTTTTAGGCCTTTAGATTAGCGAAAATAAACGGATCTGATTTATTTAAGGGTACCACAAAAGCGCTCAAATCTTCAGTAGTACCAACCAGAACACTATATATCTGCGGTGGTGATGGAGACATTCCCACATCTGCGTGGCGCCGACTCCACCGCCGGCGGTTAGCATGCCACAGCTAAGCAGAAGCTCCCCCTCGCCTCCACGGCACACGCGGGGATCCACACTGGCGGCACCAGGAAACCTAGCCACCTCGCCTCTTTGCAGAATAGTGGTCTACTTCAGGTGAATCGGCAACTCAAGCTTGGTCATGTTATTTCTTATGTTTATAGCTGATACCTTCTAAGAAATCTACTGCATATTTTCTACTGAATTGTAGTTTATATTGATCAATTAGAACTGTCATCTAGAATGTAAAATTATCTCAAAAGGGAGCCAACATACATAAACTATTGGATCTTCCGGGTAAGAGCGAAGAAAGATCTTGAATTGATAGTTAGTTTAGGTATGGAAGTTAGAAAACATATCGGGGACACTAGAGACGAAGTATCTCCCGATTGTTAGTCCTCAAGAATATGCTCTTGCTTTAAATACATTGTAATTTTATTCTTTCCCTTTTTCAAGTTACGATAAAAAGAAAGAAAAAATTGCATCTTTTATGTGGGTGTGTTTTGACAAAACAAAATCAAACTCATTTAATTACTCGCCAATAACAAGTTAACATCAGAAGACTTTAGGGCATGTATAATGGTAGACAAGACTGGTCTTCTCTTAGCACTCCACGTCACTTAGAGAAGGCAATAAATACTAGTCGTACAATGTATTATCTCTTATTGTCATCTCTAGCAATTAATAAGAACTAATTAAATTTGGAAAAAAGTTATGTTAATAAGGGAGGGCATATGATACAATGGACAAGATAGACTTCTCTCTTAATTTTAAGAGATCGTCTCTTAGATAAGGGAAGACAACCTCTCTCTTCATTCTCTTCCTCCAACTAAGCAAAAATCCGACGTGGCATCTCTAAGGGAAGGCTGACGTCACCGCATTGTACATGCCCTTAACCAACATAATGAAGACTTTCTATAAATCAATAAGTGGTGACTTTATTGATAAAATAAAGATGTCGAAACCCACTATGAATCGCCTTGGTCGATACTTGGTTAGGGTAGTAGGGGGATTACTGCTTGCAGGTTTTTGCCCTGTAGGGGTGCTCGAACATTTGCAGCGGGTTTCCTGCAAGTACCTCTTTTTCCTAGATGGACTGCTCCTGTCCCTTTCTGCCTTTGCTTCTGCTACTTCTGTAAAGAGCTGTTATTTCTATTATGAAAGTAACAGAAAGAGGCTAGCCCAGTTGGAAAATAAACCCACTATGAAGACGAAACTCTAATCTTTTGCACGGTTTTGAGATATAAAACATGCTAGCCTACGTGTTTGTACGCTAAAATATTTTAGAGGGCGAAATTTGATCGACCACGTGTAAAGACGGAGAAAGCAATGGGAATGGGTAGGATCTGGTGCGTGGAACAGATACCGGTTAATTAACAAATTAAGACTACGAGCAACCAACGATGTTAGCAATAGCAAGTAAAATAAATAAGACAAGGATCAACCAACGATGTTTACCATGGACCCATGCATGACCATGTTTCATGTGCTAGCTGTATAACAGGACTAGTTAACACGCTAAGTTAAACCGTAGTTTTATCCTGGGGGATGTTCTCGGAGGTTGCTGGGTGTGAAACAAGCAGACGAATTAGAGTTTAATAATCGCCCCATTTGCATGAACAACACATGCTTAACAAGAACGACAAAGCTTTTGTACGCGTCGACGCAGCTGCTTTCGCCTGGCTCGAGGTCTCGTGTGTTCCCACTCACATTTTTGTTCTTTCGTTGACACCAGCAACAGGGTCGAAGAAGCTCTCGGTCCTAGTGTACATATAGACCACAGTACACTTCGTCAGTCCTCACTCCTCGCCACCACCGCACCAGCATCTTGTGTTCTAAACCTTCAAGACCGACAGCAAGGATTCAGTCGATGGCGGCGGAGTCTTGGTGGTGCTGGTTCAGCTCCGGCACGGCGTGCTTCCTCTTCTTCAACGCCCTCGTCGGCGTCGTGATCATGTCGTCATGGGGACGTGGCGGCGACGCGACTCTGTCGACCAGGCGCAAGAGGCTCACACGGAGCGCGTCGTCCATGGCCATGGAGCGCCTCCGGTCCGTGTCGTCGACCATATTCTCCTTCCAGTACCCCGCGGGTGACTACGACTACGACGGCATCGCGCCGCCGGCGTCGCAGCTCCACCGCGCGCCCCAAGAAGAAGGAGAGACGAGGCAGGCGGTGAGCGAGGTGGAGCCGGAGCCAGCCGTGCCGCTGGTACAAATCATGGCGGCGGCGGCGACCAGCCGACCACCGTGGCTCCACGGACACCGAGCCCACCTGTTGCAGTAGCAGGAGGAGAAGTATGTGCAGCGGCGCCGACGCTACGGAGGGGGAGAGAAAAGGCAGAGACACGGGGGGAGATGTCAACGCCAGGCGCCGCCGCCGCCACCAAGGTCGCTGCTCCGTCGAGGAAGTGGAAGGTGGCGGGTATAGTGGAGCGGCGAGCGTATGCAGAGAAGGAAGACAAGGCGGAGGTGAACGCGCGGGCCGAGCGGTTCATCCGTCAGTTCCGGGAGGATCTCAAGCTGGAGCGGCTCAACTCCATTCTCAAATCCGCACCGTCACAGTAGCTCTTCACCTGGCAATGTCGTAGCAGTGTCTTCTAGTAACAGTAGACTTAAGCCTTAACTCAGGTTGAGAGTAGGAACTAGGAAGGTAGCACAGTCAACGATTAGAATGTGCTGCAACATCACTACATGCGAAGTGGAATTAGGCTAAGCACTCAAAGGTATCACTCTACCTGATCCGATGTTGGCGAGTTTGGCATTGGCATTGGCGTCCACTTCGCATGTAGTGATACCTTCCGAGGAGGCATGACAGGGAATTAGGCAGTGCTTTGGAGAGCAGCAAAGTTTTTAGATTGATTTTTCTTCCAACTTTGGATACCTCCTTTTTTAAATCTTGCGAGCGCGTTGGTGCTGTTGAGATACACAAAAGCCTGTTAGCAAAATAATTTTCCTCTGGATATATTAAAACCTGTGGTGCGCGGTGACGTTTGGTGCACAAATATTGACAAGCGTGAAATCATGATAACTGTGAAACAGCCACCGATCCAGTTTTAATAGTATAGTAAAGATACAGCACATTGGACAATTCTTATATTCTCTATGATGTGGAAATCTAGTGTTTCTCTCCAATTTGCAGTTACATATATGATAATATATCATTCCATTAATTCTTTGCGACAAAATATTTATTAGCTTCAGAGAGCACGACTGATTCACGTTTCCACTGGCAGCAGAATCAAACGTTGTCTCCCTCACAGAAGAGACAAAAAAAGTGAAATTCATAGGCAAAACACGTAGTCGAAGGTCCAAAATAGTCTTTACAGTTCACCGATTTTAATCCAAGTACATCCGAAGGCTTGATGGTTGTTCTGAGTTTCATGGAATAACAATAATATAATTAATTATACAGATGAACATGGATGTGCAACTAAACAAGGATCTGTCTCCGCAAGTGTGGACATTTACTAGCACGAACAAGGTTCTGGAGGTACATTATTATTCAACATTCTAGTTATAGAATCATGGGACACTTATAATTATCTAAATCGAACCGGTGGAAACAAAACTCCCTTGGCTGTTGTGAAGGATGGAAGAACTGACGCGGACTACGGGGCATTGGCCACCGGGTAACCAACAAGAACATAATTGAAATGGCCTGCACAGGAATAGGTGTTAACTGGATGGGTGCAGCGTGGAAATATAATTCGTATCGACAAGGAAAAGATGAAGGTTTTACCTAGAGTCGACAGATGCTGATGAATTCAAGGAGCTGGCAAGGTGGTCTCGAGATCCGCATTATTTACATCACCGCAGAGAGAAGGGAATGAAGGGATGGATTTCAGGATCAACTTCCTGCCGCTCTTGCAGATCGGGGATAGTCCAGTACCAATGCGCGGGGGAGATACCCTCTTTTTATTCGGTGACACAACCTTCACAGAAGTCTGAGGAGATAGACCTCCTTTCAGGCTATCCGATGTACCAGCACCCCAAACCATTTCTGCAGAATAGTTTTCGAATGGGGAGAGAAGTATGTCAGCCTTCGAGGGAGCTTGAGAGTTGCTTAGTCGAGGAGAATGTCCAAGGAGCTTTGTTGAAGATCGTGGCCTCTTTTTGGAGCTTGTAGGCGGAAGAGAAGCCAAGGGTCTGAAAATTGCCATAGGTTTCAGTATCAAACAGTAGGATTCACACTTACACTGTAACATCTGTGCAAAGGTGTGATGCACAAACCTGATGTTTATAACTGAAGGTGTGGTCAGTACATTCTCAGCAGGAGCTGGATTAGCAGCTTGGTTGATAACGAGCTGATTATCATTTTCGTTTTTCTCTTCCTTCGCAAGGGCACTATCTTCCTCGTATCCCAGTTTAACTTCATCCACGATCAATAGTGGAACTCCTTCAATGGAAAAAAAATGCACAATCAAAAGCTGATGGCTACTTATGACTGGTAACAAAATTTCAACAATACCATAAAACACTTCAACCTTCAATACTTTACAGTAATGGCTGGAACAAAAAATTCAGAAAACTATAAAAGAAAGTTATGTCATGGTCATATATAAACATGTTGGTTCCACCAAGATGATTATACCTTTTTATTTGTTCTATTTGGTGCTATTGCATTTACAAACATATCCAGATGTAAGTGTAGCCAGGCCTACTGAATTCATCACAATGTACAATGACGGAAGTGCAAAATACTGTCAGGAGAGCACAATTTCATACAGAATTACATGCAAAATATACTACTCCCTCTGTTCACTTTTATAAGGAACACTAGCTATCCTTTCCATTTGACCACATACATACTAAATTGAGTGAACCTATGTACAAAATAAGTCTAGATTCACTCATTTTGGTATGTATGTAAGGATAGCTAGTGTGCCTTATAAAAGTGAAGGCAGGGAGTAACAAATACTAGAAAACTCCTGGACCCTGGTACAACATTTTCAAGCTGAAATATTAATCTTCAGCCCCGCAACTTATTGGGTTCGTTATAATCTGAAGTAATTACTGTCAACCTAAAACTCTTGAAACGTTTTTTATTCACCTAAATGGTGTGCTGAATGAAACAGCTTGCAGATGCAACTATGCTCTCTGGTGCATGCAGAATTTTGCAGATTTATAAGAGAAGCCTATAAATATAAAAGGAGCTCACCCTCTCTTTTTCCAAAAGCATTCTTACATCCCTCGCATCTGCAACTTATGGAGCATCCCACGCCACCCTTGATGAAGAGCACAGTAAGACAAACGCAGGTAGGCTAACCACGTAAGTAAAATAATATACTGGATCATGTAAGAGTAAAAACCTGATAGCATTCACAGTATTTTTTCAGACACGACGACTTCTTGCAGTTGCAACCTCTTTTGTGACGAGCCGAAGCAGGAGTTTTGTTAGTGTAGTCCTATAATATTGGAAGAATGGTAATGAGTGACAGTAAAGGAGAAAAGGAAGAAAAATATGAAGAAAGGCTCTTACCCCTAACAACTCGTGACCAGGCTCAGATGAGCGAATTACTTTAGGAGCAAATGCTAGTGGATTGCGAGATTCAATCTGCTCTCGAGTAGCTAGAACTGTTTCCATATTGCTAGGCTTATTCAGACAGCCTTGACATGAACAGGGTTCTGAACAAAATACTCCAGCATGAAAACACTCGCAGTAACTGCATGAGAGTTAGCCAATACGTCAATATATTTGATAGAATGCATCACAGCATGAAGAAAAACTTTGCTAAAGTATCTTGTACAGAACAAGAGCTGCTTTTTCGTAACTCTTAAAATGTGCAAAAAAAAGTAAATTGGTTGCCAAAACTAGTATGAACTATTCAAGAGGGGTAATAAAATAAGGGGTAAAACTTGCTACAAGACACTCTAGATTTGTGGCATTTGCTGCCAATCAAATTTTCTGGCTTTGCATAAATACACTCTAAAAGTATGATTAGCCACAGAACATCACACCCATCAATATAATATTATCTAGCTTAGTAGGAGATAGTGCATGCATGAAAGGTTTTTAGCCCTTGTACAATAGGTAACCAATTGTATGTTACAGTGCAAGATTATGTTTTTTTTATATCCTTGATTATTAAACATTATGTTCTGTCAAAATATACGTGTATGTAGTGCAATTTGTACCATTCAATTCTACAGGAACATCAGAAGTTCAGAACAGCTTGTGTATTATCTTCTATTCTGATGCTAGCTAGAGGTACTGCAGGTAGAGAATCAAAGGAAACATGGGTATGCTCATGGTTTTAAAGGCGTCCGCCTAGGCGTCTAAGGCGTCCGCCTAGGCGTCAAGGCGCCCCCCCTCCGCCTTGGAAAAAAGACCGCCTTAGGCGCCTAGGCGCCTAAAGCGTCCGCCTAGGCGCCAAGGCGCCCCCACTTCGCCTTAGGACGCCTTAACGCCTTAAAAACCATGGGTATGCTGCATGATCTGTGGCCCATTTCAACAAGATAGAAATATCTATGCCTTTTTCTTAAAAATATCAAGCTTCACTGATTAACTCAAATCCCAAATGCTTAATGTTACAGAATGATTAAACAGAACTCGTGGAGAAAAAATGTTTACAACATGTAAGAACAGTAGAAACAAGCAAAAATGTTCAAGCCGGCAGATTATGAGTTATGCTTATTTAAATTTCTGCCATAACAAATGTAGTCTCCAGATTGCTGCTATATAAGATCATAGTTCCCTAGTTTAGAATACTTCAAGTTTGCCTCCTTCATTTGTGTGATCGATTGGTTGAAACAAAGAACTTCTCTGGAAACAAGGGCATGATTATCATTCATCAAGCACTCTTCTTTCACAAGAGACGAACGTTGGGGAAAACTGAAACAATAGAGATACCAGTAACAATATTCAGAAGAAACACACACCATATTGGGCCATCTGGATTCAAATTCATCTAAATCTGAAGTCAGTTGCATTGGACCCTTACAATGTTTAACACCACTAGTTAAAGAAATCACACCAAGCAGGCACAATTTGCCACGCTGCACAGCATGTTATCCAGCGAATGCTTTCTTACATTTCATCAGCGCAACAATGTATACATTTGTAACTGGCCTATGAAAAATGCAGCTAACTAACACTCCCAGATATCTGAAAGCCTGCATTGTGGTACTTTTTTTATTCAACTGATATAACTACCTGAAAGTTGAAAACATCTTTGCTAAAGGCGTAATAGGAACTTGTTGCTAAATTAAATATTATCATAACAAGACTCTGCAGTACACCACAACAAGCACAAAACCCTAAAACAATGGTTGAAAATCAACCGGCTCAGGAATGCTGACAAATGAGGATAACATATGAGGGAGATGAGTGTGGCATCCCAGCCGGTTAAGAAATGAGCACATTGCGGCCCATATGGGAGTGAGGGAGATCATGGTAGGCATAGTCCCACCTTGCTAGTTTAGGGGGAGCAAGATTAACATATATAAACCGATTGGTTCCATACGATGACAACTCCAGCTAGCCTTTTGTGTGAAGGGAGGACGAGAACACAAGAAGTTGCTACTTGTGAGTGGCCACCCAATACAGGGTTAAGTCTAAGCCAATTTGCAACCTGGGGCATTACCTGAGTCAATTGGAAGTTTAGAGAATCATATGTAATTAGAGGCTTAGAGCAACGATTTTATCTAAACTATCTAGTGCAAAACTTTGAGCCCAGATTCAGCATGATAACTCTGTATGCCTGAAACTCAGATCTCAAGTGCTAATAAACAGCACCAGCACATTTAGATAACTAATATACAATTGTGCTTTCATGTTGCATTAATCTTGTAGCATAATAGTTGATGAAAATCAGAGGAAAGGGTATAAAAAACTTACAGTTTCAAGCATTTTGACTTCTTGCAACTACAACGCTTGCATGAAGTCCCATCACCATCATCAAACTTGTGTCTGCACAATACTATAGCATTTCTATTATTTGTCCAATGAAATGATGCTGTGACCTAAACTAATGGGCATAGACATCGTACCTTTTCTTCTTGGGACTGCCCTGACCAGTCTCGTCAGCATTTGCAACCACGATTGCCTGAGAGGAATCTTCATTTGCATTATCTGGCTCCAGTGTTAGTGGAGAATAACTGAGATCAAATGGAAAGTTGCTTGCTTGTTTTATAGAAGACTCAGCAACATGGGGGACTCTTTTGTCTTTTGGTATTGTGGCAAGGGCATTCAGATGCAAACCAATACCAGGCAATGCACATGGAGGGGTTCTCATAGGCTTTGAGTTGTTATCACCAGATTTAGTTTTGGATCTAGGGGTAACTGTATTTGCAGAACGATGACCTGAGGTTTTCTTCACAGTTTTATTGACAACTCCAGCCTTCTCATTGAAAAGGCAACGCCTGCTCATAACACGCATCTGCTGTGACAAGGCCTGTCAGAACAAGAAAATAAGTTATAATGCTGTGATGAGAACAATTAACAATTCCGTCAGATAAGTTATAGGTAATAAATCAACCAACAATAGGCAATGCAAGATTGGATTCATTTCTATATTATTAGAAAATGGCTGCTAGAGTGCTGAGAGCTAAACCCTATTGGCAAGTTGTAAAATATTAACAACTGATTGTCAAAATGGAATCAGGGTCTCCTAAATGGTTTTGTTACAATTTCTCAAGCTTGTAAGTTGTAACATTTAATATGCATAACCACTAGCATATCTATTTAGATAAATAAGCACACAACTATTATTTATTGTAGTTGTAAGTCAATATGTTGAATGTGTCTAATTTTGCATAACAGCAAGAAGTTAGAAGTATACATACACTTTGGTCCATTGGTAAATATTCACTTGGTTCTTCGAGGGCATTACAGATTTGATCATTTGACACCAACTGACTTTGACAAGCACCAGGGAGCAATTGGGGGGTATAATCCGGTGCGGACCCTTCAACTACTCCATCCCAGTAAAGATGAGGATCATGTGCAGCATTGTTGATGTAAGAGCCACTTGACTCATCAGTCGACAAGGATTTGCCAGAAAATGCATTGTCAGCATTTAATGTCTCATTCACTGGCTGTGTCTCTGCCGCAAATGGTGGGGCCAATGACAGCATATGACTACTTGATTCGTGAGTAATCAGGTAGTCCCCATCATATGCTGCAAATCCGCCCTCATGTTGTTCAGGTAGTTGGTTTTCATGGACAATTGTTCCCTGTTGTGATGAATTTGTTTGATCGGGACCAGCATGATCAAGGAGGACGTCTTCTAGTTCTGTGCTCTCCTGATCTCTAGCAAGATCTTCTTTACCATCAGCATTTTGATTCTTATCACATTCTGCAGCGCCACCAACAAACTGGATGGTTTGAGGCAATTTACTCGTAGAGTTTGATCTGTCAGCAGAAGAATCAATAGGTCCCTCATTCAGGTGACAAGTGAAACTACAGTTCTCTGGAACAATGTTTTTGCATTTGATCATCCTAATTGTGCTCCCTAATCTAGTTCTGACACTATTAGGAGAATTCGAATCTTCAGAAATTTGAACGGGATCATCCCTGATTAATATAAAAAGACATAGTAAGGCTTAAGCTTAAAATGGATCAAACTACACAGGTTACAAGACAATGCAAATTTACCTTGTCAGAAGTTTAGATTCCTTTGGTGGGTTCACATGTGGTGAAGCAAAGATTGAAGAAACAGGAGCCAAGTCCAATGACTTGAATAGCTGCACGTTATGTGTTGAGTCTTGAGGTTTATGAGTTGGTATAGGAGATAGATTATTGATAAAATTGAAGACAGGGGAGTCCTGCAGGTAGGAAAAATATAATTAGAAAACAAACTAGTACTGAGTTTTCTATTGGTGGTGCTTATGTTCCTGTCCTCACATTAGATAATTATTAGAAAACAAACAACTGAATTAGATAACTGAACTGGATTTAAGAAAGGCCACGGCTACCAGAGTTGTACAATCACAACCAACAAAATGCAGATCGGGACTACAAGTTTTCTAGCATGAAACCAAGCATACTGCAATCGTAAGATCCTAATTAGCACAGCAAATTCTCCATGAAACTAAACCCAAACCAAGTCAGCAAGCATTGCTGCAAGGCACGGATCCAGGCACCAAACATGAAACTAAACCTCTACTATTTCTCCACACGGCACACAACATACCATCCTAATACTCTAATACAAAGTTGGGTAATCTAAGCAAACAGCCGGCCTCCCCTGCCAGGATCAACAACCAGACAGGTTCATCCGATAACAGTGGCCCATGCATGTCCCCAGCACGAATGCCAACAGTAAGTATGTCCGGAGACGATTCGATTGCTCGAAGACGAAGTCACACCCAAGCAAAGCCCCTGAATCTCACCAATGCAGCCATCGCTCAAAGCTAAATGGAAACCCTAATCGCGACCGGAAATGCAAATGCATCCCCTTCAACCTAGCCCACCCAACGAATCCAGGGCCCCCAATAACAAGGGATTGGGGGTCAATCCCCCGCGCAACCAAATCGACACCTACGCGCATCCATCCCAGAAACAAACCGGCGGCCGCCCCCCCATTCCCCCAAGCCTTCACGATTCGTCCCCCAATAGAACAGCCCCCCTGGGATTCAGGACCCGGGGATGCGGTCGGAGGCGCGGACCTCGAACCCGGCGGCGGCGGCGCGGGGCCTATCGGGCGTGTCCATCGCGTGCTCTTCAGGGCTCAGGCGGCGAGCCCCCGTGGGATCTCCCGCATCCGCCCCTCAATCTCTCTGCTCGCTCTACCTACTACCCTACCCTGCTACTGGTGGGTACTGGCGAGGAGTGATGAGTAGCAGCGGCGCCGCTCCGCTGATGATGCTATGGGGTTTTTTTTTTACTGGGCCGTGCCATGCGCCATTCGACCTTAGCATAGATATACTACTACTGCGACTATTGTGTATTTCGGCCGTGGGCGGGAACCCCGTTTTTTCAGCCTGGCGGTGGGGCGCCGCTGTCGGTGGGCGCGGCGACGACCAATGAATGACTCGACGAGGTACGGCGTGCCACTTGTTGTTCTAGGGAAAAACATTGAGCACTTGCATGCTTCAAGAAATTCTGAATTTATCGGAGGATGAACAGCTGCTTGCAGTATCATTCCTATGGAATTGGTGGTAGGAACGGAACAATGGCAATCATGGTGTCAACCATCAGTCCGTGGAGAGCTTTCAGTTCAACATCCGTAGGCATGTGGATGAGTGGAGAACATTTTTAGTAAAGGAAAAAAAGACCCAAAGAACTGAAACGAGAGCCTGGGAACCACCACCAGCTGAATTTATCAAGTTAAATGTGGATGCATCTTTTCGGCAGGAGAGTGGGAGTGGTGGCTGGGGGACTGTGGGAAGAGACAACTACTCTGAAATTTGTGTTGCTGCGGCTGGTGTGCTCAAGTCCATGACCGATGCTATGCATGCCGAGGCTATGTCTTTATCAAATGCCATGGACGTTGCTGAACAGCTGGGAATGGGGCGAGTCATCTTTGAAACTGATTGCCTAAATCTGAAGAATGCACTCACAACGTCTGATTACTCCTTCTCTCAAATTGGTACCTTGATCAGTGACATCAAGTTCAGACTTGGAATGAATTTCATAGAGGCTCGAGTGCAATATACACCACGTGTTTGCAATAGGGCAGCCCATGAGCTTGCCGCTAGAGGTGCAGGTGAAGTGTACGGTGACCATGCCATTTGGACAACAGACTTCCCTGCTGATGTTACCCGTTGGGTGTCCGGCGATTACGCCGTGTCTTAATGGAATACGAGTGTTCCATGTCACAAAAAAAAAAGTAAATTGCCGGAAGGATCAGTGCCCAGCGGCGACGATCATCGTCCGATCGGGGAGACCCAGATCTAGGGTTTCCCCTGGAACATCCCGAGCTTGGTGACCTGGCCCGCAACGACGATGCCTCGAGAAGGGAACAACGTCGGAGACGCCGCCATCGTCCGCCAAGACCGCAGTCGGCGCGGTTTTCACCGGAGGCCGTGTCGCCCAAAACTCACCGCTAGATGGATCCCTGAGAATCGCCGCCATGGAGACGGACGACGCCAACGGAAAACCAATAGAGGACCTCCGGCCGCCTCACACCGGCCTCATCTCGCATCCCGACCGGCCAAAGCCGAGCCAAGACGGATCTAGCCGTGATCCAGATCCACTGCCGTCACCCGGCTAGGGATCCGCCCTGGCCGCTGTGTCTGGCGCACGCCCGGGGCGCCCCAGCCGCGCCCGGAGCAGCCGCCACTTCCTCTAGCCCTAGGCCGTTTTGGCGTCGGGCGCCGCCACCACCGCGGCCAAGGCCGGCGGCAGCGGCGGCAGGCTCGGCCGACAGAAGGAGGGAAGGGTAGGCGCGGCGCCGGAGTCCCCCTGGCGTCGCCCTGGGGTGGCGGCGCCACAGGGGTGAATAGCGTATACAAATTTTAATACTTCCTTGTCCATTTAGGGAGATAGTTTCTCCATATAGTGCAACCTTTTTTTTTTTGCGCTGTCTATATAGTGCAACTAGATGAAAAACCTATATGAAAGTAAGAATACAGTATAGGAAGAGAGATAAACAAGTATACAAATTTAGATACATGTAAGCAAATGAGTTCAGAAATAACCACACAATGGAGGTGCGATGGTTTATCTTGAAATTCACTTTCCAAGATAATTAATCTTCGTCACGGAGGTGTGGAGGCACAATGCTCTCCAATGGCCACCACCACCAAGGCTATTCTCCTAGAGCCTCCACAGAATGTATAGTGCCTCGATCGACTTTGTGGTGCCTTTGAAGGCGGCAATAAGAAAATCAACTTAATTAATTGGATGATTATACCTCTATGCCAGATCTCCTCACCAAGGCCGAGCCACACAAAGAGACATCAGCCGTCTATGGTTCCAAGAAGCCCAAGAGAAACAAAATCCATAAAGGACAGTAGAGAGAAATCAAATTGCTTTGGTGTAGCAACACTTCTGAAGAAATCAACGAGATTGGAGAACATGAGTGGGAAATCTCGAATGTTGAAACTTGGAAACAATGAAGGAGAGAGACTTAGAGTCGTGACTCCTTCTTGGGGGAGAAGGGGGGCCTTCTTTAAACTAGTATATTGTCATTACTAAATATAGTGATTATTCTATGATCTTATCGATAGCGGACGAATGGTGAGTGCACTACACCGATCTTTCATAAAGCCCATCGGATCACTTCAATAAACGATCAATCTCGTTGTAACAATAGCAATGCATCATCACCCTATTTGTCCAACAAACTTAGTACACTCTAAAAAACAAAGACCCTTGGATAGTAATGATAATGCTCTAGGACATGATGTTTGAATATCTGGATGCGCCCGTTATAAAAAAAATTGCATTTTAGAAAATGTCAACAAATTGAAAACATAAAATTGGATGTACAAAAAAGAAAAAACCTATCTCGTGAAAAGTCATTTTGGAGCCAATACTATTTACATAGGTCACAAGAAACATATTTTTTCCGCGAAATTTTATGTGTGGAGATAAATATCTGTATGTTCAGCCAAAATAATTATTTGTTTTTTTTTTTACATTTAGAAATACGTTTTTAAAATAGTGGGTGCATCTACACCTACAAGACAAAACCGATTTCCCAAATGCTATATCATTATTTGACATGTCTAGCACATATTTGATTATTAGTTAATTGCTTGCTCAATAAGTGGGCCCATGTTTTTTGCAATATAAGAACTCGGAAAGGAGACTGCAATTGTATCTGTATATTGGATCCTCTCTCTTAACCCAATTTTTCAGTCTTCTCTTGCGATTATATTCTCCATGCTAGAAATATAGTCATGTTCGAGATTGATTAAATTCTATTGGAACTCGAGCAAGTTTAAATTATACTGAAACATTCTTATTTATTACATCCCTGGAGATAAGTAAGACCCTGCTTGAAACCAAATACATTTCAAACAGCAACAATCATATTTCTAAGTCGGTAGAACTAAGAAAACAAGGGGTGTGGCCTCCATTGAATTGTCCGTGCAATATTTCAGCTAAGTTTTTATTTCTAGTCATAGCCATCACAGAATTCCACGGGCAAGGTAATGCTTCTCGTAGTACATCCGAGGAGATCATAAAATTCAAGCTTGAGATCCACGGTGGAGCTTGATTCGGTGCTTGATCTGTGAAGGAAACCCCATCCAAGAGAGAGAAGATAATCTTCCAGCTGAAGTAGAGTGAGATCACGCAGCCCATTGAATGAAACGATCACATCTCCATATCTAATGCCGAGCCTCTCAGCAGTGGCTGATACTTCGTCAACAATGTAGCCGCTGGTGATGTTGTGATCAAGAAAGATCCTCTCTTGGAGCGAGACGTCTAGCAGTTCCATCGTCCTCAAGCGCAAACCATGCACGGGGCGAGCAATGTAACCGAACTTGGTCCACATTTCAATGCATGTGAGAATGGTAGAGATGCCGAAAATGGTGTTCAGTCCGGTAGACATCCCGACAACATGGCCATCATGATCAACGATCGGTCCTCCCTCGCCATACGGAGGGGATTTGCAGCTATGTACCATGAGGTGGTTCACGGACGAGGCCTTTGTCTCTACTTCTAACCACCTGATTCTCCCATGCCTAGCCATTAGGTTGCACTCTTGAGGACCCCTAGCCAACACGAAGACCTGCTGACCATAGCTTGGGCTCGATCCGAAAGTGGCGACGTGCAAGGGCAAATCCGATTCCGACGAGGTCTCCAGCAAGGCAATATCATAATGCTGATTGAAGAACAAAAGTTGCGCCTCTAACACGGTCTTGTTCGGCAAGAGAACATGTATCAACTTAGGTCTGAGGTCAACGTCACGTCCATGATCGAGGATTGTGGAGCTGGTCAATATTCTAGCGCACTTGGTCGTCTCGTTCCAGCCGATGACGATGCCGCTGCATTCGCAAATGACGCTCCCATCAAGCGCGAAGGAGGAGACGCTGACGACGGAGCGCGCCGCGGCCCGGATGAGCGCCTTGTCGCTTGGGCTCTCCACGTGGTCGGCGGTGTGCGGGTCCTCGGGCTTCACCACGGTAGGAAGGCTTCTACGAGGGTCTAGAGAAACTGCGGGCTTTGAGTAGTTTGAGACCCTCGGGTGCTCGCGGTTCCACTTGCGCCACTCCATCAGCTTGTGAAAAGAGAGCATGCTGGTGCCGGTACCTGCATCACTTCCTACTGTTTCTTGCTGCTGTTTCTGCTCCGATGTACCCGCCACCTTGCGCTTTTTAGGTTCTGATGACAGGCCGTCGGCCAGCGACACGCCACCGGTCGCCGCCATCGTCACCGTGTTTGTCTTTGCAATCCTCAACTCGCTCCTGAAATCGAATCAGGGTAGATCGCCTCTCCTCTCCTCTCGTTATATGGAATAGAATCGGGACTGATCACCAGCCTGAATCCGATTTCGGCAAGAACTCCGGTCCACACGATTTCAGTTGTTGTAGTACAAATAGGTCCTGTACTACCTCGTGCAAGTTGTAGATCGATCTCTTCCCAATCCGTTGCCACGATCATGTCAATGTCGAATCTTCTGTCCGCCCTCGGCGGCGCCGGCCGACAGCGGCTCTCGGCCTCCACCGTCGTGCACCCCGTGCCGGAGACGGTCTCCTTCGTGCTGAGGATCGAAGGGTACAAGAACGTGCAGGAGGCGTTCGTCAACGGCACGGCCATCAACTCAAGCGCGTTCCACGCCGGCGGCCACGACTGGCGGATCCAGTGCTTCCCCAACGGCATCCGGCAGAAGCACGAGGGCTTCATCTCCCTCTACCTCCTGCACGCCAGCCACGGGAGAACCGGAGACGCCTCCGCCAAGTTCCAGATGAGCGTGCTGGATTCGGCCGGGAAGCCGTGGCACACCACCAAGGTCTTCGGCCAGTACTTCTCCAAAGACACCGACCTCGCCTGGGGCCGACACGAGTTCCTGAAGATCAAGAAGCTGCAGAAGCGTCTCAAGCACGACGACTGCTTGACCCTTCTGTTCGACGTCACCGTCTTGGAGGTCCGCGCCGACGACATCGACCACGCCCAGGCCGCGGCCGCTGCCGCACCGGCAATGTCTGCTAGTACAGGTGCACCGTCTATAGCTTCTGCTATGACGCCACGCAATAATCTTTTGGAGAAGAAGCAGACAGTGGTGGACGTGGACACCGAGGCCAAGACGCAGACGAAGCAAAAGAAGCAAGAGCCGGCGAAGATGTCCATCTGCGAGGAGATGTTGTGCAGGCAAATCGACATGAGCTCTGTTGGTGACATCCTGTCGTTCGCGGAGCAGCATAGCTGCTGTTTGCTCATGGAGGCTTGCGTCCAGTTCCTCTCTAGACCTGGTAACCTAAAAGAATTCATGGCGACCCATGGACTTGAGACAGGGTGCCCATCTGCTCTCAAGGAACTCATCTTGAAGCTGTTGCCATGAGCACAAGCAAACTATTCCACGTACCTGCAGTTAATTACAAGCATAGTCTAGCTAGTCTCAGTTTATCAGGCAGGATTATATGCATATAAATTCGATTATCATACGTACATGCATTTACTTTGACGCACGGGATAGAGGTGTGTTCACATTAGATTCATCACCATCCAAATGTGTTACGCCTTATTTGGTTGCAAAGTTTTTCTAAAATCACGATATTCGGAAACGATACATTAGTGAAAAGGACTAGAGGACCGCTCCCGGTAGCTCCTGGTCGTCCCCGCGGGCGACTCAGGGGCGGAACCCTAGCGCCGCCTCCCGCGCCCCTCCTCCACCTCGACCCCGCCGCCGCCGCCGGCGAGAGCCGCCGGGCTAGGCCCGTGCGGTGCCGGCGGCGGCGGATCTCTTCTACCCGCGCGTCAGGGCTCCGTCGCGGGGCGGGTGCGGTTGGCGGCGGTGAAGCTAGGCCGGTGGCGGTGGCGGTGGCCGACGGCGAACGCGGTGGTGGTGCTACCTCTTGGCGGCGGGGCGGACTGAAGGTGCTGGGTGGCCGGCGGCGCGACCCCGGCCCGGATCTGGGCCCTTAGGGCCCCATCTGGGTCCTAGCGGGCCGGCTCCAGCGCGGCCACGATGCCATCTGTGCGAGGATGCGGAGGAGCGGCTTGGACAGGGGGCGGCGACGCCGACGGCGTGCCTTCTGCAGCGCGAAGGCTGGAGCTTTACGGGCTCTGAGGGCCTGGCCGGGCCTGTGGACACACGGGCCTGGTATGCTCCGGCTATTGCGTCCGGTCGGTTACCGTCGTTGACGGTGGAGGTTGGGCCCTCCCGCGTGCCGACGATGCTGCTGCCCCTAGTCCCGGCTCCTCTTCTTCGTTGTGCAGGCCCTACTTCGCGGTGCCGTGGTGAGACGGCGTGGGAAGCTTCAAGACCGTGTTGGCGCAGGGTGGTGGTCGGTTTGGTGGCGAGCTCCGGAGCGCCCGAGGTGAATGGAGGGATCGGGAGAAATCCCTGTCAGCCTGGCTGACACCGACGCGGTGGCGCCTGAGGGTGCCGCCGGACCTTCCTGGAGGGCGTCGGGGGTTACTTTCTCCTCGCCGCGTACCGGGGAAACCTTTGGCAACAGCGTCGTCATCGTCGCGTCCTTCTTGGAGGTGTTGATTGGTACCGGCGGTTCGGAGTCTTAGGAGCTTGGTGAGAGATTTCTGGTGGGCGCAGCGGTCGCGAGGCTTCTCCGCTCTGTTGATCCGCCGTTGTTGACATTTGTTTTCTTTTCTATTTTCTCTTTCGTTTCGTTTGGGAGTGTTCGTTGGTTGTATCTGTGTTGGTTGCTTTGTAATACAAAGCGGGGGGAAACCCTATTTCGTCATCATATTCGGAAACAACAGTATTGACAGCTTGGTTAACCAATAGTTCGGTTTTGGAAAAAGATATATGGACCTCTTTGTTATATACTTCAAAATTATTGTACTTTTCTCAAATATTCGAAAACTACAGTTTTTGGTAAAGTCAAACACATGTCATGAAATATCATTAAATTAACACAAATACAGTAATGAATTGACCAAAATAATTTCGTACAAAGAGACGGTAGAAATATCATGTCAAATACTTCCACTGTAACTATTTGAGATACCAAAACATTCCCCCTATATATAAAAGTTGGTGCATTTCTTCCTCAGATCCGCTATCCACGTCGCCCCAAAGCCTCTGGCTGTCCGATCGCGCCGTCAGACGGTCCAGATGCACTCGCGCTGCTACAGTATTACTGTAGCAGCCGAGTTTCTACCAATCCCACGTCGACACGTCGCTCCCGCACGACACTTTTGCACGAGACCCCCCGCTACTTTACAAAAACGCCCCCACGAAGGACCACATCGCAAATTACCAAAAATGCAGAGTTTGCAGTGCAAAATCGCCCTCAGAACTTCCCCTTCCTCTCTTCTCGCTCGCGCGCGAGGTGGAGCTCGCCGGCGCCGCCGCCCCTCCCCCCACAAATCCAAGGATGCCACGGGCTCCGCCGCCGTACCCTTCACCTCATCGCCGCGAACCTCCTGCCAGGAAGCCCGCCGCGCGTCGGGATCGCCGCCCCCTTGCTCCGCATCCACCGCGATGGATTTGCTCGCCGGCGGCGAGCCCGACGGCCATTTGGTCCGAGGCGCCGCCCTCCCGGCTTCCCGCGACTCCCTCGAGCGGATCCGCGTGGCCCCAAGCTCGCGCGCATGCTCCTCTGCCCGAGCGCAACTTCGGCAGAGCTGGGCATGACCGCCCTAGCCGCCGCGGGGTGACGTCACTCCGCGGCCCCCCACCTGACAGTTCTTTTTTTTTATTAATTCCATATTTGATTTTCGTAAATAATAAAACCCTGACGCGTGTATCCCGCCCGCCAGAATTTTAATAATTACGGAAACGGATGAAATTTGCTTAATTCATATCTTTTAATCTGAAATTAAGAGAAATGCAAATAATATATCAAATTTTGCATAAAAATGAAACCTACACAACTAATGCATCTCCATGCATGATTAACCAACTTGAAATCATGTTCAAAATACCCTTTTGTGTCAAATATGGAGTTTGTGGAAATGACATATGTTAGTCATTCCAACTCCATTTAAATTGATCTTCATGTACGAAAAAATTAAATGCACTTACGCAAATTACATGGATTTGAATTAAAAAATATCTTTGGCTATAGAATTCAAATGAATCAGTATGCATTTCCACTCATTATGAATTTTAAAAAAATGTTACTGAAAAATATAAACATATATCAAACGTTATAGTTTGCTAAAAAAATTGAAATACTCAAAAACATATCAACATGCCCGGAAAAGGCCAACTATTTACAACACAAAACTTTAAGAACAGTGTTAATGAAAAATATAAACATAATCAAACATTGCAATTTGCTAAAAAAAATTGAAATACTCCAAAATATATACATCACAGTTTGCTAAAAAAATATGAAAGACTGTAAAATATATCAGCATGCCTGCAAAAAAAAGGCCAACTATTTACAGCACAAAACAAGCATATTCAAACTTTTTGAGTAGGTAACAAATTGTGAAAAAATCAAATGCACTTGCCCAAATTACATGGATTCGAATTTTAAAATTAGGTAGCAACAAAATTCGAACGAAATTTTAACGAACAAATATGCATTACCACTCATTACTAATTTAAAATAAATTTTAATGGCAAAATATAAACATATTCAAACATTTAAAAATGAAATACTTGAAAATATATCGACACACCTGCAAAAGAACAATAACTATTTACAACATAAAACGAACAAATTTAAAAAATTAAACTGGTGAATATTCCGAGAAAATCTAAATGCACATCCTCTCATTATGTGAAGCTGAATTTTTAATAAATGCTCATATAATGCATTTCCTCTAATAATAGCCTCAAAATAAGAATTTCAAATTCATAAATAAGTGGATGTTATTGCCTAATATACAATCCAATTGAACATCTCAATTTGGAAAACATGGAAATAACCTAAACTAACTTCCTCCAAATATGTAATTCAGATGTTTATGGATTGACTTTGCTACATGCTCATATAATGCAGTCCTTTTCATTACGGAGCTAAATTTATTTATGCCAACCTACAAATATAATCGAACATTCAAATTTACTAAGTATTTAGAATTACCCTAGACACCAAAATCCGACGCATTTCACACTTCAATTTACAGCAGGTGCGGCGTTTCGCCGCACCCAGATGTCTAGTATTATATTAAGATACAGCGAACGTATTATATTAATATACGGAGGGAGTGCTATATAATCTAGCCGCGCAAACGCGCGGGCCACCTAGCTAGTTGACAAAGTAAATATGATCCATACTATTACTTGTCCATAATGGATCCAAGCTACCGCGTTTTTTTTAAGAAATGGGTTCAGCTTTCGTGGCTAGTAGTAGTACAAGTTGGATACAATCGTGTTCTTATCTTGTTGATTGACGTGAGTAGTAGTGTTGCACAATAGTCATGTGCCATTAGTAGAGTTTCTTCTAGATGTATAGACATTGTCACTTGTGAGTTCTTTCCTCACCTCCGATGAGTAGTTGAATAGTCATGTGAGGTTAGTAGAGTTTCCTTCAGATGTATCGATAATGTGACTTGTCAGTTCTTTCCTCACCTCCGATGAGTAGTTGTAATGATAACACTAATGAATTTTAGGAAAGAACGCAAGTTATCATCATGCAAGCCCCGGGGGAGGGGCATTGCCCCCTTGCCCTAGAGACACAGCAGGTTAGTTTAGTTTTGTTACACACTGCATCTTGTTCATTGTTTAGTGGTACTGTCCCCTTCCCACACTGCATCCATTATGCGCGGTCGTTGTCGCCATGATCTCCAGTCTGCGTGGTCGTTGTCGCCATGGTACTGGTGAACGTGCCGCCTGCTGCATCCAACTTTGATCCCTTCGGGCGGACACGTCTCCGCGAACCGACATCGGCCCCCTTCTTTTCAGCTTCTAGCCTAGATTCTAGCCCAAAATCTGTACAAGCCCAAAAGAAGGGTCCAGATTCTAGCCCAGAGATTTTAGCCCAGAATCCACCAGAAGCTGAGTTCGTGTGTAGTACCGAGAAGCTGCTCTCACGCCGATTCTGGACAGATTCCCGCAAATGAAACGAAACGGTACGCAGAGTAGACATTTCGTTGCCTCATATTTACAGAGAATGCCACCGGCCAGATAGGAGAAAGAAAAAAAAAGTAACAGACAACGCTCCACTCGCGCACCACCGCACTCGCGTCGCACGCATCTGGCTAGGGTTAGCTTCGCCCTCACCAGCGCCGCCGCCGCCGCCCTCAGCGCCGCCGCTCCCCCGTCCAACGTGAAGCCGCCGCACCGACCCTCCCCGTGCGCCGCCCTCAGCGCCGCCTCCGCCCGCCGCCCTCAGCGCCGCCTCCGCCGCCCTCAGCGCCGCCCCCGCCGCCCCAGCAGCCCCAGCCGCCGACGAACGCCCGCCGCCTGCCGCCCCAGCCGCCCCACGCGAGCTCGCCCCTCCCGCCAACCGGTGACCGAGACCTCGAGCTCGTCCTCCACAAGGCACAAATAAATTTGATTTTTTTTCTTTCTTTTCAATTCCATCGATGTTTGTGTTGTATTTCAGTGCTAGGTTGATTGGTAGTGAATGATAGAATTTCAGTGTATGCAAATTTGATTGCTAGTAAATGCATTTTGGTGTATACTTGTGTCAATGGTTACTAGTAAATAATTCCAGCCACAAATAAATTTGATGTGTTCAACTTCATATTTGACTGTTAGCAAATTCAATATAGTTCAATTACAGTGTATATTTGTGGCATGGTTAGATGAGTTCGAATTTAGGGGTGTTATGGACATTTCATAATGCAACACATCAAACAATCAAATTTCCACAAGCCAAAAAGAAGGGTCCAGCCTAGCTTCTCGTAGATTCTCCCACCACAGATTATCCCAGCTTTTTTCCAGAATCTAGCTTCTCTAGAATCACAAGCTGAAAAGAAGGGGGCCATCATCCACGTCCAAGCAAACAGCACCACCACCTCCGCGCAAGAAACGAAGTGCACTCCGTCTCCGAAGCACTCCATCGCCGTCGAGGTCCGCGGGATGTGCATCATAGGCTACGATGACGCATCGCCGGCCGTGAGTGCTGCCATGCAGGCACGGTTTCCACCTGCGGTGCATGGGCGGTGGCTGCAGGTGAACCTTTCCTGCCCGATCTGCAATGCAACGCACACCGCGCTGACCGGCGACACACCGGGTAAGTCACTTCATCTTGTCACTTAAGTTTATTTTCCTGTCGACACAACAATTTAACTTCGCAATCTTCTGCAGGTGAAGCCAGTCAGCGCGGTGTCACTTCATCACAATAGTCAGGTGCCGTTAGTAGAGTTTCCTTCAGATGTATAGATATTGTGACTTGTCAGTTCTTTCCTCACCTCCAATGAATAGTAGTAATGATAACACTAATGAATTTGAGGAAAGAAGGCAAGATATCGTCATGCAAGCCAGGGGCATTGCCCCCCTCCCCCTAGGACACACCGGTGTAGCTAGCCACTCAGATGGACCTCTGTCGCTTGTTTGGCAAGAGGAGCCACCTGATTTTCTTTCAGATGTTTTGGCGAACGATGTAACTTAATTGATGCTAATTAATAAAGTCGCCTAGATGGTTTTCAAAACAAAAAAAAGTAGCACATCACTTTCGGCATGAATGGCCGATCAGCTAGCTGCCGTCGCTCGCCTGGCCGTGGTGTTGCCTCCATTGAAAACGACATTGTTTCTTGCGTGTCTCCAATTGCACCGGCAGATCCAAGCGATGACAGTGTTGCGAGCTCGTTCTTGGACAACAGGTGAGCAAAATGTGGTGCATTTCAGCCGAATTATGCAGAGTAGCACGTAGACGTAGGGCATGAACGAAAACAGACGCTTAGGACACCGTTTCTTAATTAACACGCGCGTAAAACTGCAGATTATGATGTGCCAGTCTCATGCCATGCCATGGATGAGGATCGCCGTCACGAATCCGGATTAGCACTAACGATGGCAGACAGGATAAGGGCTCGGCATTATGATTAGAGAGCGCAGTGCAGGTTGCCGATTGCCTACTCCAACTACTCGTGCTAGCTTGCGCCTGGAATTTGGCAACTTGTGTACAGTATGTGGCTCTCCCAAAACAAGCAATCTCTCCGGCAGACTCGCCTCTCTCATAAATTATAGTTTTCGCAGGGAGATGACTAGGCAGTGAAATTTGTTTTCCGTGTTGATCTTCTACCTATATATAGCTTGGAGAAGCTCACGACGTAGCAGATAAATGATCGTCGAAACCGATCCAATCGATCGAGGGCGACCGAAACCCGACCACATCGATCGGACACCACCAACCAACCGATCCTGACTTGGACCTGAAATCAAAGCACAACCCCTGGCCCTGGTGTACGTGCATGCGGCCAGGTACAATGAACTTGCCAGGTCACCCTCTTTCTGAATAAATATAAGCTGACGGGTTTCGCGCCAGAGAGCTTATCGCCGGCGATGAGCGGCGGTTTGGAAGATAGTGGTGTGTTTTTGGCCGGGCGACACTGACTGACAGTGCCGTTTTATCTACCGCACAAGCGCACAACACACCACTGTCGGTGAAAATGGAAGAAAAAAAAAACTGTCACCGTCGGTGTAAGTTTGTTGGGATTCAAATTCACCGAGTGAGGGTCCGTGAATCTTGTCTGAATCTGTTTTTAACTTAACAGCTATTTTCTGAATCTTGTCAGGTACCAACTCAAAATTCACACGATAGCAACTAATCCGCTCAACATGTCCTATCTACTGTATAAGAAAACTTCAAATGTATTTCCTCGACACCACGTAAGGAAAACATAGAAACGAACAAGCAAGCATGGGGTAAGACATCGACCCAATCTTTCGAAATCGAACGAGGTGGATCCAAGATATGGATGCTAGTAGAATGGATTTCAATACTCATACACACCAGCTCACCCACATCTTATAACTTAGCAAAACCTTTATCACCAAGTTTTGAGGAAAATTACAGTTAATATCTATGCCCCCCCTATGCATGACAAACAAAATCACGTACGTGGCGTGCCCTCGAGTTACCTAGGACACGGGATACAATAGATGGATAGGGTTGTACAGTAGACCCTAAAAACCCTCCTCCCTGCCGCGTCAGCATCTCCAACGCCGCACGCGAAAATCTCCAAAATCCCCCACCGGCCCACCCTCAAATCTCAAGCCCAGTAGCACACTGCACCGCAGCAGCAGGTATTAAGATGGTGGTGAAGGGCGGCGGCGGCGCGGAGGAGGGGGCGGCGGGCGCGGCGGTGCGGCGGTGGGTGGAGGCCGGCGGCGGCAGGCTGGTGCTGGACGGCGGGCTGGCCACGGAGCTCGAGGCCCACGGCGCCGACCTCAACGACCCGCTCTGGAGCGCCAAGTGCATCCTCGACTCCCCGCACCTCATCCGCCAGGTTACGCAAGCCACGCCGCCGCCGCCGCCGCCGCCACCTTGTTGGCCCCTGTTTCTTGCCTCTTCATCGGCGACTCCTTTTCTTTTTCTGTCAGTTACTGTTCGTTCCTAGGAGGACTAGTCAGTTGATGGGAATGGAGGTGTTCGCCATGATTCATGTTGGGGCCGGCCGGGCCACTGAAATCTAGCAGTATTCCCCCCATTTTTAGGTGGGGAGCAATTAGCAATCAGCTCGCCTAAAATCAGTCAACGATATGAAATGTCACTATTCACCAGTCCTGTACTGTACTAGCTAGCAAGGTGGTTGGGAAATGTTTCTTTTTCCTTCTCCAGGGTTGCTGGAAAAATACCCCTGGGGCAGGGGACCCCGTTAGAATAAGGTGGTTGGAATAAGGTAGTGTGCTGTATCATGAACAGCACAGTGGCACCTGATGCGATGCCGTCATGGGCTTAGGCAGAGGAGGATTCGTTTCTTTTTTGTCATGCTTTTTGGCTGGTGAGTTGAGAGATGAAAGAATAAGGGAAATTCAGTTCTGTGTATCTATCCACTTCTGTGCACCCTGATGCTATTTGGGTGGAAATCTACAAGCCTGCAAAAGATGGTTTGGTGTTGTGGAATAAAGTGTGTGCCGGTTGTCAAATTTTGCCCCCAACCTCATTGCCATTCAGGAATCAGGAAAAAAGCTTGTGCCGCATGCCTAATTTATTCCTGAGTATTCTGAAACGAAGGCTGTTCCTTGTTAAAAACTGTGATTGAGTCTTTATTATCCAGGCTAGGCCTGACAATTTCTAGTATGGCCTTGGGTTATTGGGACACTTTCTGTCGAGCTCGAGACAATTTTGAATCTGCCCTTGTTGGACCGGCTCTAACACGATGTGACGGTTATTGGCTAGTTCCTTCTTACCTGGCACTGGTCCGATCTAGACAGATAGTTTCTTACTTTGTCAATAAACTAGCGGTTGGAATCAATCCAGGACTTTTGAGATTCAGGACCCATGTTTGACCTGACATGTGGACGCTAGATACATGCATGCAGGGGATTTCAGATGTTAACTATAGTATATTCTAGTCTGTAAATCTGTTGGTGAAATATGCAGTTACTGTTAGGTCAACCTGCAAACTAAAATCAGGACAGAGCTGAATTCGTTATAGCAGTTCTACTTTATTGGGTTTTCTACTTTGTTGCGTTTGTGAGTTGTCCACATCCATTTTGCTGTACTTATCTTGTAATTTGCAGCTCATTGAAAAATTGTTCTTTCACACTTAAATAGCCATTTACGCATGCTAATGTTGGTGTGCTTATGATGAAACAGGTCCATTTAGACTACATAAAAGCAGGTGCGAACGTTATAATCACAGCATCATATCAGGTTCCAAGATATGCTCTCACTCTACCTTTATGTTTCTGTGACATTCATGAACATGCTGACATTCACATTTGATGTTCCAGGCTACTATTCAAGGGTTTGAGTCCAAGGGATTTTCAAAAGAACAAAGTGAAAATTTATTAACAAAGAGTGTTGAGATTGCACATGAAGCATGTGAGATGTTTCTGAAGCAACATTCAGATCAATCCACTCCCATGCACCGTCCTATTCTGGTTGCTGCTTCCATAGGAAGTTATGGGGCCTATCTTGCTGATGGCTCTGAGTACAGGTATTTTACTACTAAACTTAGCATACGCTTCCTGATTTTACTTCTGGAAAATACTAATTTTTTCTGGCTATCACCAGTGGGGATTATGGTGAAGCTGGAACTCTGGAATTCCTGAAAGATTTCCATCGGCGAAGACTGCAGGTTCTTGCAGAGGCACGTCCTGATTTGATTGCTTTTGAAACAATCCCCAACAAATTGGAAGCTCAGGTATGCTGAACCTTATAGTACTTGTGTTGGGAATATGCTACCTCAGATTTTACAGTACATTCTTTGTGAAATAATATCTGACGGATTGCTTGTGATGGATCTTTTTAGGCATATGTTGAACTTCTTGAGGAGTGCAATATAAGTATCCCTTCATGGTTTTCCTTCAACTCGAAAGATGGAGTCCATGTTGTGAGTGGAGACTCACTAATTGAATGTGCTACTATTGCTAATGCATGCGCAAGGGTTGGTGCAGTTGGAATAAACTGCACGCCTCCAAGATTTATTCATGGCCTGATACTCAGCATTCGGAAGGTAAGAGGATCTACCTTCCTTCTAACAAACAAATGCAAGTTAAGCTTCCATCCTTTTCCTGTGTTGCACGACATGTGCATGACTATGTTTTGTGTGCACAGAAAATATGTACCATGTTAACTGTTGAGTAGTTGTGCTTCTCTTTGTTTGACTAAGCTGTGTTTTGCTCCATAACCGCAGGTCACAGACAAGCCGATTCTTATATATCCCAACAGTGGAGAAAGATACGATGCTGTCAAAAAGGAGTGGGTGGTAAGTATATCTCAATGCACTTACCCCCGTTTTTAATTGCAACTTTTTATTCTTCTGAACACAAAACCCTGTCAATCAAATACCTAAGTCTAGCTTATTTCCTTTTTTACTTTCGTTTTTCATTTTTCTACTCCACTTGATGTAGAAAGTTAAACGCAAATAGGATGGATGAACGTCCACAACGGTTGGATATGTGCTCCCCATTGTGCAAGAGAAAACCATTACCACTGTTCCAATTTTTTCTTAGAAGGCATAATAGGGAAATACACATTCCCTTTCTTCTAGTAAATCTGTAGTATCTTAATATGGACCGTTTCTCACATTCCCTTAGTAAGCAGCTAGAACTGTGCACAAAAGCCATTCTCTAGCCTGTCGAACTAACATAGTACCCTTGAGCTAGAACCCTAAAACACTGAAGATACGCTTCGTTTGGTGTGCAGGAATCCACTGGCGTGTCAGATGGTGATTTTGTTTCTTACGTAAGTGAGTGGTGCAAAGATGGGGCTGCCCTCATCGGGGGCTGCTGCAGGACAACTCCAAACACCATCAGGGCCATATCTAGATCCCTTGACCATTTCTGCCCTGCACCATAATTATCCGTGGCATATAGTCGTACCCTCCTCGAGAGGTGTTACTTCTGGTGTTGCCCTATGAGGATATCCTGGAGATCGAGCAATAGCGCTGTTATGCTCTCCTGGATGAGACAGTTTTCTTACATGGAGATGCAACCGGTCAAGGATTAACAACAATTAATAGTGAAGTAAGGTCTACTATAAGGAGTGAGCGAAACGATGTGCAGCGAGGTTCATGACCCCTTATTAGCTATCAAGAGAGATCAAGACTATGTATGTTAATACAGACTGAGTTGTTCCAGAGATGTTAACCTGGAATAAGCTCTTATGTTGTGTACTAGTAATACATTGTGGATTCTGTTTTTTTCCATGAGATTTGTTTTAACTACACATCTTCCTCTGAAAATGAATACTTCCTCTGGGGTTACCTCTGTAGCCGAGCTACCAAATCAGCACGCCTCTTTAATCTATAGGATGTTCTTTTTTCTGTTCTTGCCAGAACATTTTACATGTTCGATCTCTCTTCCCTTGGATCTGTGTTCACTTCAACCTTTATTCTAACTGAGAAGAACAGAAGCCCTATTGGTGTGCTTGTAAACTCGTCGACAAAATGGTTGGTTTGTCTCCACTGGACAAACTGAGAAGAACAGAAGCCCTATAGTTGTGCTTGTAAACTCGTTGACAAAATGGTTGGTTTGTTTCCACCGGACGAATCGATGCGGTGGGATGACAAGCTGCTCGCTAGTGTGTCGTCATCTGCCTCCTGTCAGCTGGACCGAAGAAATGAAAGAATCAAATGCCTTCTCAAATGTTGCAACTGCCATATTTGCTGGAAGACTTGGGAGCGGCGCCTCAAACCGCGACACACTAACAGCATGCTTAATGGATGGCCTGAGGCTACGGTCAGTGTGTGCGCACCATAGAGGCACACCAGTGTGTGCGCACCATAGAGGCACACTCAATCTCTCGGTCATCAAACTCCATGTTTAGCCGCGCATCGGCCGCATCTATGATCCTCCCATAACTTTGAATTCCTGACCCATTGCACAAGATGGATTACGTCCTCTGCTTCTTCCTGAGCCACGGTGGGCCGCCTTCTGCACGCGATCTCGAGAAGACCGACACCAAACCTGTAGACATCGACTCGGCACATGTCCTCCCAGTGACCACACACTCAGGGTCCAAGTAGCTCATAGTTCCTGCAAAACCTGTCGTATACGGTCCTCGTCCATGGTTGACGAGCCTGACGAGACCAAAATCATCGAGCTTGGTGGTGAAGAATGTGTACAGCATTATGTTGCTTGGCTTGATGTCCCGGTGGAGAACACATTGCTCCCAATCTTGATGTAGGTAAAGAACTGCAGAGCCTAGTCCAAGCATAACCTCATACCTGCATGAAAAACTGACAGTTGTTAAGATGCAGTCGAAACATCTAATACCGGCAAGCATGACGAATTGATTACCTCATTATCCAAGGCATAATGTTATTGTGCCGTATAGATGAGTGTCAAGGCTGCCATTAGGCATCAGCTCATAGATGAGAAGCTGTGACACCAGCCAATGAGCTGGACAAGGTATAGATGTCTAGGCGGCTTATGATCCTCATTCGATGGCATACTCTTAAATACCTTGCTTGGAGCCCCTGGACACGCTCTTGATAGCCACGTGAAGGTTTGCTTCCTTGAGGAATCCTCAGTACACTGAGCCAAAAGCCTCCTTCTCCGAGCTTCCTCTCGTCCCAGAAGTTGTCAGTCGCAATGGACAACTCCTTGTGTCGAAATCGCTTTGGCCCTGTCCCTTTCTCGATGTCAGCTTCCATGACTAGATCATCGTCCCACAACAGGGATTTTCCACTAGAAAGTTGACCCCCCGGACTATCTTTACCATCCATTTCTGTAGGAGATTCGTCCCAGATGTCCTCCTCACAAATAGCCAGATGAAGTAGCCCAGAATGATGAAGGACACACAACCGGCAAAGAGCCCGGTCACAAACCCTATTAATAGACTTCCATATATTATTTTTAGTATATAATAGAAATGAATGAGCTAATAACATTGGACATACATAAACTTCTGTGGTGCGAGCAATTTGGTACACAAATTTGAAATCTGTTATTAGGGGTACATGCTGCGGCTAACATATTCGCCAAGGTTAACCATGTTGCAGCATATACAGCTTCGTCAAATAAACTAATTAGAAAGATAAACACCGCTACGAAGGTGGGAGGGAACACCGCCACACCCTGAACAAGCCTAAGAGGAAGAGCTACTTAGAAGAGTTGCCACGTGGAGTTGCTTTAGCTCGCCAACCATCCACTCTAATCCTGTTGCTGTGAGGATTCCTGAGAGTCACTCTTTGGTTTGTTTATTTCTTTGAACAAATTTCCTTATGTTTTCTTTACTTTTTGGTGCTGCGGTACCTGAATTCTTGATTTGTGATAATGAAACCAGCTCCAGTTTGGAGGCGTATGAAAACAAAACTTAAAGCTGATATAAATTATATATTTTTGGAAGCGTAGACTTGATCAAAGGCTAAGTTGCCGTCCGGCCATTACATCCCGGCCTCTAAACAATTGACATTTGGCATGGTTCAAATTAAGTCCAAACTATACGTTGTATGTAGCACACAAACCTTGACGGATCCAGCTTTCCAAGTCACTACTACTTGACATTAAAGAAGTTTTTTTTCCAAAAACAACCTTGCATCCCTGAAGTGGCAATGCTAACCCCTCTTCCTTCCAGCGCGTAGATCACGAGAATGACATCCATATTAATGTGTTAATCATATTAAACAGAATCTTGAGAATAATTTTCATGTCAATATCAGTTGGCCGGACGGAGAACTGAAGTGTGCATACCCGGTCATGTCTTAGCTAGGATCCGTAGAGAGTAAATAACCAAATAAGAGGAGTAAGTTTGGTCGACGATCCTTGCAAAACGCTTACGCGTGGTACGTCCGTCCTTGGCCAGCCAACGTCCATGAATGGCTTCCCAATCCCACATTATAGCTCTCTTCGTCGCTCTCGCCGCCTTGCTCTGCGGCGCCGTAACTGGTGAGCGCGGCAAGCGCCTACCACCGTTCCTGCCTTCCTGCTCGATCACCAGCAACTATACCGAGGGGAGCCAATTCAAGAAGAACCTCGACGATCTCCTCTTCGCCCTCCCATCAGCCGCTGCAAACGACGGCTGGTTCAATACCAGCACGGCCGGGACGGGGGCCGACCAGGTGTTCGGCCTCATCATGTGCTACGCCGACAGCGACGAGGCACAGTGCCTTGACTGCCTCACCGGGGCGACGGCGAGGATAACGACGGCGTGCCACGGCAGCCGGAACGTGGTCGCCACCTACGGCGCCTGCATGCTGCGCTACTCGGACGCCCCCTTCTTCGCCACCACCGGCAATTTGACCTACTACGGCGCGTCCGATCCCCGCAGCACCGACTTCTGGGTTGTGGATGTGCTCCCCAACGCCACGAACCCAGATACCATGATTGACGCGAGGATGCAGCTCACGGATGAGATCGCTGAAAAGGTTGGCGACTCTCCTCTCCGGCTATTCAGCTACAGTGTGCCGTACAACGACTCGGTGTTGGGCACGAAGGAGATATCCGGGCTGGCGCAGTGCACGCGTGATCTGGCGCCAAGCGAGTGTTCATCTTGTGTTGCCTGGTACGCTATATGGCTGTGGCAACTGTTCCGGAACAATGGCGGAGGTGGTATCAAGGGGTACAACTGCTACCTGAGGTACCAGCTTGGTCCGTTGAACATCACCATGCCACCTCAACCGGAAATGCCGCACATGCTCCCTTCAGTGTCAGCAAGTAAGTCTTCCTCTTCCATGCTCTAGCAGTAAACTTTTTTTTTGCGGTTGCGGTTGGTCTAGCAGTAAACTTTAACCAGGGCTTGATTCAAAATGATCGGTGGATGGTGATCTTAAACCAGGGCTTGCGACCAAAATCTCTATCAGTTCTGCGTCAGCCTTCGTCGTTATATGCTTCTTGATTTGGCTGCTCGTACGGCGATGGCGAAACAAAATGGCTAACATCCACGGGAGGACATGCTCGGAAACGATGAACTCTCCTTGGAAGACGACTTCGAGAAAGGGAACGGGCCAAAGCGATTTCGATACAGTGAGTTGTCGATTGCAACCAACAACTTCTCTGATGACAGGAAGCTTGGGGAAGGAGGCTTTGGCTCGGTGTACAGGGGATTTCTCAAGGAAGCCAACCTTGAGGTTGCTATCAAGAGGGTGTCCAAGAGCTCAAAGCAAGGGAAGAAAGAGTACGTCTCTGAAGTCAGGATTATAAGCCGGCTCCGGCACCGAAACCTCGTGCAGCTCATCGGTTGGTGCCATGGTGGTGGTGAGCTGCTCCTCGTCTATGAGTTGATGCCCAATGGGAGTCTTGACACCCATATATACGGCACCAAAACCATACTACCATGGACAGCCAGGTACACATTCTCCTTCGCCACTTTCCAAACGAATAATTTGCTTTCATTAATGTTTTCAGATGTGATCCCTAGACCCTAGTTCCCTACAAATTTCGTGGTACTACTTTTTCATGTAGGTACCAGGTTATGCTCGGACTGGGCTCTGCACTTGTCTACCTTCATCAGGAATGGGAGCAATGTGTACTGCACCGGGACATCAAGCCAAGCAACATAATGTTGGATGCATTGTTTGGCGCTAAGCTCGGGGACTTTGGGCTGGCAAGGCTTGTCAACCATGGGCAAGGACCCTACACTACGGGTCTTGCGGGAACTATGGGCTACATGGACCCCGAGTGTGTGGTCACTGGGAGGACAACTGCGGAGTCTGATGTATATAGCTTCGGTATCGTTCTCGTAGAGATTGCTTGTGGTAGGCGGCCCGCAGTGGCCCGTGAAGAAGTCGAGGACGTAATCCACCTTGTGCAATGGGTGCGGGATTCATGGGCAGGTGGAAGAATCCTTGATGTTGCTGATGCACGTCTTGGTACAGAGTTCGACGAGCGTCAGATGGAGTGTGTGATCATCGTCGGGCTCTGGTGCGCACATCCTGACCGACTCACGAGACCATCCATTAAACAGGCGCTCAGTGTACTGCAGTTTGAGGCGCCACTGCCAACTCTTCCTTTGAAGGTGGCAGTCATAACTTTGAATCCGGTATTTCATACTATTGTTTCCGCATCTCAGTTGACAGGAGGCCGATGACACACCTTGACAGATTCAGTGGTTCTTTTATTAGGACATCCATAATGTAGGCAGTGCATAGTTTGCCCTATCACTGTACAAGTGCATGTGAGATGGATTTGAAGTTTCATAGTGTTGTCAAGTCCAGAACTCTTGTGTCATGCATTTTTAAAGGTGAGACAAAATACACTCACAAGGAAAAAGGGATAACTCTTTTACCCACTATCCCTCAACTCAATTTTACTTACAATTCAAACAATACATGATCTCTTAGTAACTTTTTAGACATTGCAATGAAGTGCATGGAGAATGGTTACTATCTCTATTCGCATCTTTATACCAACACTAGTTGGCATGTACGTGCACCTTGACCTCTTCCCCCTCTCGATCTGGATGTGATGTCAATCTCCTCTGATACACCTTGACCTCTTCCCCTCTCGCTCCATCCTCTCATAGTTTAATTTGGGGTTTCGGTGTGTGGCTCAAGCCTACACCCGATGATCTATTAATATACACGACAGGTACAGGTACAGGAGTTACAGTACGAGTAGTATACGTACACCGATTCTATCTCTAATACACCCCCTCAATCTAAACTAGCTAGTACATACAAGGTTTAGATTGGTTCGGAATCGGTCTAACATCTGTCGTGTGGCTGGTTTTGTAAATATATCAGCCAATTGATCATCTGAAGAGACCTCCAAAGCACCATCGGCGACTCGCTCACGCACAAAATGAAAATCAATCTCAATGTGCTTAGTACGAGTATGAAAAACCGGATTTGCCGTGAGGTAAGTAGCCCCTAGATTGTCGCACCATAGAATGGGGACACGCTGCCGAATAACTCCAAGTTCTTGGAGAAGTGTATCGATCCACATAGCTTCAGCAACACCATTTGCCAACGCCTTATACTCTGCCTCCGTACTAGACCTCGAGACAGTAGGTTGTTTCTATCTCTAATACTCATGTCCGCATTCCGGTGAAGCCGCCAAGGGTGAGGTGGAGGAATAAATAATGATGACCGAATTGGGTGTCGTGTGAGCTCCACGTGTCGAGTTGTCACCCCACATCCAGACATGGATATCAGAGGCAATTCCACATACCCCGTTGGTCGTAAGAACATGGATGCTCGTGTCGGATCACATACACACCAAGTTCCAAGTCAGATGAACAGTGAAAGGACACGCGTGCTATGATCGAACTCAAACGCTCGTGACTCTCGTTTTCCTTTTTTACTTATCTTCTTCATACATATGAACAACACTACATGGCTAACAAAATAGGCCGGACAAAGTTAAAAGCGGAAATTCTTAATATGCCAACAATTGTCACGTTCCGAGAACGCCATCGAAAGCCACATTCGAGTTGACCGTTAAGTCGTTAAGTATCCTATGTAAAGACTATTATACCCTTGTTGTATTCTACTCCCTCCGTTCTAAAATACTTGTCTTCCATTTGTCCAAATTCGGATGTACCTAGACATGTTTTTGTGTATAGATACATCCAAATTTAGACAAATGGAAGACAAGTATTTTGGAATGGAGGGAGTATTTTACTAAACATCAATATTCTGATCATGCTCAAAGAAAAAATATTCGCTTTGTTTTGCCATGGTTTTTGAAATTTTGAACAACATGAACACGTAATACAAGAATCATTCTTTCTTAACACTAATAGAGTTTGGAGCAAAAGAAAATAAAAATGTCGGAATCTGTAGTTTTGTCGAGAAACAGACTTCAGGTCGGGGAAAACAAAAACATAGGCATCCTTGAGCTGTGAGGGATGGGATGGAGAAGGAAGGCGGAGCTGTAGGGTGGAGGAATGGGGCGGCTGGCTGTGGGCGGTGCAGGCTAGGCACCGTGGCTGGCAACACATCTTGGCTGTTGGGCGGCGGCGCAGCACAACAAGTAGAGGACCACAGATGCAAGACACTGCCTAGTTGGTTGAGGGCCTTCAGATGGGTCGGGTTTCTTTCCTCTTTTTTTGTTGTATTTTTCTCTTTTCTAGAAAGAGTGAGGTTAGTTTTACTTCGCTGAAAAACTAGCTAGGTTATTCCTTTGTATAAACGTTCAACTCCCGTCAACTGACATATGTGATATCTCCGGAACAATGACACTTGTTTAATCACATAGTCGAGATTAAGAAAGACATTGAGAAAGACAATTACAAAATAGCCAGGAGTGGAGATAGGCGTATGTAACCATGGTCCAAGTATATAATAAACATTGAGAAAGAAAATGTAGTAGTCTTTTATTTTTTGCAATTAGACAATTTGGTAGTCGAAGTGGTACATACACACTATGGCATTATGCTGTTTTAGCTTGTTTTCGTAATAAAGACCGGGTTTTTGTGTAAAAAAAGTTTCAGATTTTCTTTTGAAGTTGTTAGTCGTATTTTTCAGGGTTGACTTGTCAGTAGACGTATTCTGTTTACTTGTAAAAAATAGTGTTGACTTTTACTCTCAAATGAATTGAAAATTTTCTCTCAAATGCAGCCTACTGTAATTCCTCTGAGAGCGTTGACAAATGTTTTTTTAATAGAAACAGGCCGTAATTGGGCGAGCGAAATGGGCCTCCACCAGCAAAGAGCCGTTCGAGCCCACCACGGCCACCTTATAACGACGGGTCCCGTCAAAGCGACGGCCCCACCAGTCAGATTCGTCTTCGTCCATGTGGGGCCACCCCTGTGCGTACGGGATATGGTGGGTGGAAAGAAATGCTTCTATTTTCATTTGCTCTTCGTTTTCCCCCGCTTCGTTAGGGCTCCGCCGCCGCCGCCGCAGCCCGCCGGTTCTCCCCATAAGCAAATCCCGGCCCGAGTCTTTTCCTCCCGCCGGCGATGGCGGTGGGCCTTGAGGTTCCCGATGGCTTGTCCCCGTTTTGGTGGATCTTGAGCAGTGGGTGTTTGGGCGGCAGCCCCGGAAGGTGGTGCTGGGCCTGGTGGCACGGTGGAGCAGGGGCCGGGGTGGCAGCCCCGTTCTGAGTTGGCCGCAGGGGCGACGGGCAGAACAGTGTCCTTGAGGCGCGCTTTTGGGGTCTCAATTCTGCTCTTTTTTCTCTCCCACAATGGTGGAGCAGCATTCTTTAGATCATGGAGAAGCTACTAAGGTGGATCTCGAGGTTTGCGATTGCTTGGCCCGTTTTGGTGGACCTCGAGCGTCGTCTTCTCGGGTGTTGCTTGTTGCAGGGGTGTTTTAGTGTCAGCTGTGTGCTGAGGTGTGTCAGGATTGTCCATTGGGTCCGATTACTTGTCTTGCTGGGTGTCGGGGTGTTGAAAAGCTGATTGATCTTTAATGGTGGAACTCATAGTTCATTATTTTGAACTAGCATGCCAATTTCCAGTTTCTGTAGTTCTTATCTGAGCGGGTTATGAATACCACTGACTTAGTAAATCCTTTAAGTCCCTAGGATTACACATGCATGGGCTGGGTCAGTTGAACGTGGAGATACTTATTAGAGGTTGCATTGCTCTGCAGATTCGAAGCAATTTTGCTTTGTAACAGGGAGCTTAGTGGATGTAGTTCGACACTAGATACAAGTTCAAAGGATGCCCATTACTTTGTTCGTTTTGCTTTCTTATGCTCGTGCCTTCTGATCATTTCGGTTTTCTCTAGTATGTATATTCGCATCGCTTAGCCGCAATGCATGTCGATCTCGCTATGAACCCTAAAGGTTGTCTTTTGGTTTGATTTTGAACCTATGTTGGATTGACCCCTTGCTTCCCTGGTTAACTTTCCATTATTGCTGTGGATGGTTCACTGTCAGTTTCTCTGTTTCAATACATGAACATGAATATTTGATCTCAGTTAGACAGTTTTGCTGGTTCCATAAGATCTTGGGGTCTAATAGATGAACAGGAGTATTTGGATGTTACTATTTCACGTAGAAGGATATCTTTGTGTGCATCAAATAGCTTTTGGCCTATTGCTATTTGACATGACGATGCGTGACTGGTGTGTTACTAATTTCTGATGGCATACACTGATTTAATGACTTCTAAACTGTTTCCTTATACTTCACAGGAAACTAGAACACTTTGGGGAAGTTAATCGAGAAGCTGCCACTGGATATCATGTCTTGGAAGTGGGACCCTTAATAAGCTGCTAGCGTCATGTCGTTTTTTTTTCTCTTCCATACATGTTAGACTTCCTGTTCTTGCATATTATGTTAGGATTATGGAGGACAAAATTATGTCGTCAGCCAGCGTTAGGGCTGCTTCCAGATGGCCTGGTAGTAATACTTGAAATTGTGTAGGAGGATTCACGTATGCGTGTTTTTTGGGCTGCTTTGCGAAAAGACAGCTGAACTGGCTGCTTTGCAGAATGGACACAGCAGTATGTGTCTTGTAAGTAAACAACGGTTTGCTCATGTGAATTTTGCTGGAGCTCATCCAACAGCACCGAGATCTTTGTTACCTTGTGGGTAAACTTTAAGCTGCTTACTGGTTGTTTCTTGTACAGAAACAAATTATATGAAAATGCTGTTAATTCACTGGCAGCCTTGTTCCATGGTCTGTATTAATATAGTTTTGAGAGGGTTCTCTCCATTAATTCGTCCTAATCCGTTGCTGGAGCTGTTCGCCCTGCACTCTGCTCATGTGTGGAAGTCTTACCAGAGCTGTCGGGTTCAATATTTGCCCCGCCGCCATCACGGCTAGTTCATCAGAGTGACCTTCAGAAGGTTGCAAATCATTGATCTTGAGTTGGTATGTACAGTGTCTGTTGTACCAGCTTTGGCTTGCTCGGAACCGTTGACATTCGACGTCTTGAGTCTTGAGTTTGGCATGTACACTGTCTGTCCTCTTCAACAGACAAAATCGGAGGCTGCGGTGTTGTCATCTGTAACCACGATGGTGTCTTCAGAGTAAAGAGCAGCCTTTTCCTGACGCAGAGGGGCGGTGTAGACTGACAGCACAACTGTTTGCATTGAAACCGGACGAGTAAACGTCGTGCGATAGGTCGGTGAGGTGAGGGTTATGCGGTCTCAAGGTCGCAGATAACCGAAAACGAGAATTAAGAATACGGTCACCAATTCCTTAAGTACATTGACCAAAGCGTAAGTATAGTGACTGTGGATGCATTTTACTCATGAATTAAAGGTGCAGCCCAAACTTCTGGTCTCGTATTCCTAGCAAGAAGGACGACCAACATTTGAGCGGGACACAGACGGTGCAGGCGATAGCGATGATGACTGCAAAACCACTTCTTTCTGTTATACGTTTTTTCTCTTATTTATGTTTATTATTTTTTCCATTTTCTTTTATCTATTTTATTTTCTATGTTACTCCCTCCGTTTATTGATATAAGGTGTCTAAATTTTTCAGAAAAATTTCAATCTGGAATGGAGAAATTTGAAGTATTGTTTTCAGTTGTGGTTCACAGGGGCTCCATTCTCTCAAAATTACAGTAGAAAATTTGTCTGCCGCATGCAAAACATTGTTGAGAATATCGCCTTCGCTTGACCTAGCTTTCGAGTACGGGTACGTCTGTCATAATAAAGATAGGATTGTCATTACCATTACTAAGTGACTAAGTGGTCAATCCGCCCTGACACTTTTGATCTCATTCGGAAGGAGCCATCTTAATATCCGATGCAATACATTAGACACTTTATATCAAGGAATGAAGGGAGTATCTTTTATACTTCTTTATTATATTATTTTGGCATATTTTTATTATTATTCTTCGGATGATATTTCCTATCCTCTTTTTTGTTATTTTTTTGTTTTCTTATGCATTTTGCATGTTTTTCTGTTTTATATTAAAAAAAATGTTTAAGTAGCGGAAAAATATTAGTAGTTTAGTTTCAAAGGAAAATATTTTTCTTATTGAAAAATCTTTCAAATAAGATAAATGTTCCTATTAAAAAATATGTTAATCTAACATAAATTTCATATGGAACACAAATCGTAAGATAAATGTTCTTGTTTGAAAAGTTGTTCAAATGAGATAACTATTCTTACTGAAAAACCCTTCGAGTAAGATACCTATAATTATTTCCAAATACGTACAATAAGACAAATGTTGTCATTAAAATAAGAGAAATATCTTTATATTTAAATCTTTTTTTAAGGAATGCGGTAGGGAAAGCACCTACAACATTTTAAAAAAAATTAATAAGAACCCAAATCTGCGTCCACGATGACTTGAAACTGGGTGGCTGGGTTGTGCATCCACTTCCCTAACATCAGCTCACTTCTTTATTTTTAAATCTGTTCAAATGAGGTAAATATTCCTTATTTAAATAACCACTTTTTTGTTCTATTTTTTTAGTTTATTTTCATTTTACTATTTCATTCCCCTTCTTTTAAAGTTACATGAAAAATTATTGAGACACGTGCATATAATTTATATTCATAGATCTTGAAAACATGTTAGGAAAAAAATTGTGGTTCATAAAAATGTTCACAGGTTCAAAGGTATGTTTACAGGTTCAAAATATTTTCGTGTTCACGGGTTGAGAAAATGTACGTTAAAGGATTAAGAAAATATGGTTTAAAAGTCTATCGTGACAACTTCAGATATATGTTTTGTTTGTTAAAACTGAAATATGTTGCTTGTATACAAGATATTCTTGACAATGCAATAAATCCCACATATCTCTAATATATGTTCAATTTTTTTTTGCGCGAATGAAGTTTAATATTATACACATATCTAAAAATGCATTAATACCTGAAAAATATAAATACATAGATGTGTAAATTAATACGCACATAACTCTAATATGTTCAACTTAAGTATAATTGAAATAAATTAAACATAAAACGTAAAAATGCAATGGATCTCATTTATTTAATTAAGAGAAAAAATTGCCAACCCAATGTAGGATAGAGAAATGAGTGAGAGAAGAGAAACTACAAAAGCGCATTACTGCGGTATGGATCGTTGCCATCGACTATTTATATACCTTGTAAGCCGCCGGCTAGGGTTTTATCGCGTCTATTCGATAACCCACGGCGTTTGTAAACACCCACCGAAATAGTGAAGTTGTTTGCTGGCTGGCGCCCGTGGTTTTTCCCCTTGTGTGTTGCAAGGGTTTTCCACGTTAAATCTCGTGTCCTCTGCAGTGTTTACTTATCGTTCTTCGTTATTGTTCATCTCGTATTATAACAAGTGGTATCAGAGCCCGTGTTTGATCTAGGGTTTTGCGAGATGTCGTCATTGAAGTTCGATCTACCGCAGCTGGACTATACCACGAGATTCTCTCTGTGGCAGGTGAAGATGAGGGCGATTCTCGCCCAATCTTCGGATCTGGATGAAGCGATCGATGCGTTCGGCGAGAAGGCGAAGGAAACTTGGACCGATGCAGAGAAGCGGAAAGACCGTAAGGCTTTATCGTTGATTCAACTCCATCTGTCCAATAATATTTTGCAGGAAGTGCTGCAGGAGAAAACCACCGCCGAGTTATGGGTCAAATTAGAGGAGATCTGTTTGTCCAAGGATCTCACGGGCAGATTGCACGTGAAGATGAAGTTGTTCTCACACAAGCTGCAAGAGGGAGGTTCGGTAATGGATCACCTATCCTCCTGGAAAGAGATTGTTTCTGATTTGCAGTCTATAGAAGTTAAGTATGAGGATGAGGATTTAGGTCTTCTTCTTTTATGCTCGCTGCCTAATTCTTTCAGTAATTTTCGTGACACCATATTATTGAGCCGTGACAAACTAACTCTTGCGGAAGTTTATGAGGCTCTCCAGCAAAGGGAGAAGATGAAATCTATGGTGCAGGCTGAAAGTTCGTCCTCCAAGGCGGAGGCATTAGAGGTCCGTGGGAGGCCTGAGCAGCGAGACTACTACCACCACAACAACAACAGAGATAAGAGTAGGAACGACAGAGGTCGCTCAAAGTCCAAGGGACGTGACAAGTTCTGCAGGTATTGTAAGAAATCCAACCATACCATTGATGATTGTTGGAAGCTGCAGAACAAGGAGAAAAGAAACGGAACTTACCAACAGAAAAATAATGATGGTAATGGTAAGGTTGCCGTAGCCTCTGGTAAGGGTGAGGCTTCTGTTGTTGCTGGTAGTGATAGTTCTGATGGAGATTGCTTAGCTGTTTTTGCTGCATGTGTTTCACGTGATGATGAATGGATTCTTGATACTGCATGTTCGTTTCATATTTGTTGTAACAAGGATTGGTTCAGTTCTTATGAGTCTGTGCAGACTGGAGATTTGTGCGTGTGGGGAATGACAACCAGTGCAACATTGTTGGCGTTGGTTCTGTTCAGATCAAGACCCATGATGGGATGACACGCACGTTGACTGGAGTGAAACACATACCCTCCATGGCGAGGAATTTGATCTCTCTCAGTACCCTGGATTGTGACGGGTACAATATAAAGGTGGGGACAGACTTCTGAAGGTATCATCAGGTTCTCTCATTGTTATGATTGGTGATATGAATTCTGCGAAATTATATGTCCTTAGAGGTAGTACTTTGCCTGGTATTGCTGCTGCTGTTAGTTCAGATAATGCTAGTAAGACTAACCTTTGGCATAAGCGTCTTGGACATATGAGTGAGCTTGGCATGGCAGAATTGGCGAAGAGAGAGCTGATTGATGGTTGCAACTTGAGTAAGTTTGAGTTCTGTGAGCACTGCATTTTTGGTAAGCATAAAAGAGTTAAATTCAATGCTTCCGTTCATACCACCAAAGGCATTTTAGATTATGTGCATGCTGATGTTTGGGGTCCGTCCCGTAGAACTTCTAATGGTGGTGCTAATTACATGCTTACTATTATTGATGATTACTCAAGGAAAGTGTGGCCATATTTTCTGAAACATAAATCTGATGTTTTTGCTGCTTTTAAGAAGTGGAAAGTTATGGTAGAAACACAAACTGAAAGGAAGGTTAAGATACTCCGTACTGATAATGGTATGGAATTTTGTTCAAATGAATTTGATGAGTTTTGCAGCAACGATGGCATGGTAAGACATCACACCATCCCGTACACCCCTCAGCAGAATGGCGTGGCTGAACGCATGAACAGGACCATTATTTCGAGGGCTCGCTGCATGTTGTCTAATGCAAAGATGCATAGGCGTTTTTGGGCTGAAGCAGCCTCCACCGCATGTTATCTCATCAACAGGTCACCTTCCGTTCCACTTGATAAGAAAACTCCCATTGAGGTATGGTCTGGTTCACCAGCTGATTATTCTGAGTTGAGAGTTTTTGGTTGCACTGCTTATGCTCACGTTGATAATGGAAAGTTAGAGCCAAGGGCTGTTAAGTGCATCTTTCTTGGTTATGCTTCAGGAGTTAAGGCATACAAGTTGTGGAATCCTGAAACTAAGAAAGTTTTGTTGAGCAGAAATGTCGTTTTTAATGAGGCTGTTATGTACTATGATAGTTCATCTACTGATATTTCTGATGCTGTTGATTCTCCTAATGTTTCTGATGATGAGCAACAGAGAGTTGGCGTGCAGGTGGAGCACGCAAAGGAGAACGAAAATGATGATGTTTATGTTCCACCTTCACCACCCATTGTTCAGCAGCCACCACGGTCTATTGCACTGACCGTTCTAGGAGAAATATTGCACCTCCTAATCGTTTAATTGAAGAGTGTGATATTGTTCATTATGCTTTGAATTGTGCTGAACAGGTGGAGCATGATACTGAACCAGCTACGTACACTGAAGCCATTGCTTCGGTTGATAAAGAGAAGTGGCTAGGTGCGATGCAAGAAGAGATGCAATCGCTTGAGAAGAATGGCACATGGGATGTTGTGCACTTGCCTAAACAAAAGAAGGCTGTCCGCTGCAAGTGGATATTCAAAAGAAAGGAAGGTTTGTCTCCTGTTGAGCCTCCAAGGTTTAAGGCAAGGTTAGTAGCAAAAGGTTTCAGTCAATTCCAGGAGTTGATTATACTGATGTATTCTCCCCAGTTGTGAAGCATACTTCTATTCGTACTTTCTTTGGTATTGTTGCTATGCATAATCTTGAGCTTGAGCAGCTAGATGTTAAGACTGCTTTTCTGCATGGCGAGTTGGAGGAGGAGATATACATGGACCAACCTGAAGGTTTTGTTGTGCCTGGTAAGGAGGATCTTGTTTGCAAGTTGAAGAGGTCCCTTTATGGTCTGAAACAGTCACCACGACAGTGGTATAAAAGGTTTGATTCATTTATGCTTGCACATGGTTTTATGAGATCTCAGTATGATAGCTGTGTGTACATGAAGTTTGTTGATGGATCGCCTATTTATTTGCTGCTATATGTTGATGATATGTTGATTGCTGCCAAGAGCATGAAAGAGATCACTACTTTAAAGGCACAATTAAGTAGTGAGTTTGAGATGAAGGATCTTGGTCCTGCTAAGAAAATACTAGGCATGGAAATTAAGAGGGACAGAAAGTCTAGTTTGCTATTTCTTAGTCAAGAAAAATACATTGAGAAAGTTCTTCATCGTTTTAATATGCATGATGCAAAGTTTGTTAGTACTCCTATTGCTTCTCACTTCAAGTTGTCAGCTTTGCAATGTCCTACTTCTGATGATGATATTGAGTACATGTCTCGAGTTCCTTATTCTAGTGCTGTTGGTTCCTTGATGTATGCCATGGTTTGTTCTCGTCCTGATCTGTCATATGCTATGAGTTTGGTCAGTCGTTACATGGCTAATCCTGGTAAAGAACATTGGAAAGCTGTTCAGTGGATTTTCAGGTACCTGCGCGGCACATCTAAAGCTTGCTTGAAGTTTGGCAGGATTGGTGAGGGACTCGTAGGCTATGTGGATTCAGATTATGCTGCCGACTTGGATAAGAGGAGGTCCCTCACAGGTTATGTATTTACTGTTGGTGGTTGTGCTGTTAGCTGGAAGGCTAGTTTGCAGGATGTTCCCGCACAATCTACTACTGAGGCTGAGTACATGGCTATTAATGAAGCATGTAAAGAAGCTGTTTGGCTGAAAGGTCTGTTTGCTGAGCTTTGTGGAGATGATTCTTGCATTAAGTTATTTTGTGACAGTCAAAGTGCTATTTATCTTACTAAAGATCAGATGTTCCATGAGAGGACAAAGCACATTGATATTAAGTACCACTATGTTCGCGACGTGGTTGCACGAGGTAAACTGCAGGTATGCAAGATTAGTACTCATGATAATCCTGCTGATATGATGACAAAGCCTGTTCCTGTGTCCAAGTTTGAGCTTTGCTCGAGCTTGGTTGGTATAACTGTTTAGCCCAAGTGGCTGTTTGGCGCCAGCAAGTGTTTTTCTTTGTTGATTCAGGTGATTGTTGAAGTTCATGCTACAAGGAATTTGTCTCAAGGTGGAGTTTGTTATATTGTGATCCAAATTCAATTGAGGAGGCTATCTTCTGACGAGCGGAGCGAGGCCCATCGCGGTAGGCTTGGGCCGAAATAGTAAGCCGCCGGCTAGGGTTTTATCGCGTCTATTCGATAACCCACGGCGTTTGTAAACACCCACCGAAATAGTGAAGTTGTTTGCTGGCTGGCGCCCGTGGTTTTTCCCCTTGTGTGTTGCAAGGGTTTTCCACGTTAAATCTCGTGTCCTCTGCAGTGTTTACTTATCGTTCTTCGTTATTGTTCATCTCGTATTATAACAATTACTGTGGCCCACAAAACTGGGCAAATTGGCACTCCCGAGGAGGACCCCTAATGCAGGGCCATCCTATTTTAAAGTGTTTTAGATGGATGTAGGTCCCTCTCTCGAAATGTGGGCTATGTGACCGAGTGCGTCATTCTGAAAATCGGCTCCATTAAGTTTTTTATTAAAAAATTAATAATAGATTTTAAATTTAAATAGAATCAGTAAAAAATAATGGCCAGCCACGCGCTGCAGGGCGCCGCGGTGCGTTTGGGTGCGGCGTTCAGCCTCGCGAGCTCCCGACATAAGAGCAGGAGGGCTCCTTGTCGCCGGCCAGTCCGACGCCCGGTATGCCGTGCTCCGCCTCCGCGCGGACCTTGCCGGACGGCGGCGGCTCACGTGCAGCAGTATTCTCCCCTACTGGCGCGCAAGGGGCAAGGCCATCCTCATGCGCGACTGTCGTCGATCACCCCTGTACGGCTGTAGTCGCGGTTCTGGCCATCAAGAACTTAAAATGAAACAAATAATAGAGGATCAGGGTTCGAAGACATGCACGTTTTCAAGCTGGACTCGGACACACCTGAACGCGAACCCGAGTCGGAGATGGATCGAGACCACAACACCACCACGGCGCAAGGCGCTAGCTATATATACCACGTAAAATCACCTCTGTCCACTACAGAGTTGAGCTAGCCTCGGTAGCTAGTCGGATCGATTCGACCGATCGAAGACCCACGCAACCGATGGAGCGCTCGTTGTCGCCGGTGGCTGCGGCGGAGGTGCAGCGGCCGAAGAGGAGGCTGACGCAGGAGGAGATCGAAAGAGCGATGGCCATCGAGAGGAGGCCCTTCCGGCCGCCCGGCCAGGATCTGTTCGCTCGGATGGGCGCTCGCGGCGCGAAAGTCCTGAAGATACTTGCCGAGGCGGCGGAGATCATCGAGGCGAACCAGGACGTCGAGATGCAGTACAAGGAGAGGGTGCTCCGGCAGTTCGACGCCAAGGGCTACGTCGAGGTCACGGACGACGAGGACGAAGACGACGGCGTGGACAAGGAGTGGGAGCTTGATATGTTCTTTGCTTAGTTTTTCATGTTTGTATTTGCGATTCGTGTCTTGAGTACCATCTGAGAGTTTGCAACAAGCATCATCTAAGGCGTGTACCAACGTTTTAGTCGTAATAACCAATGATCAATTGAACGCCTGAGCAAAAGACACTGATCTGGGCTTACGGAGAGCATTACAGACTTATTTTGTAGTTCAGTGTCCAGGGATAAAATCGTGGTGATGCTAAGCATACGCGTAAAAGTACGTATACATTTGGTCGTTTGAGCGCTCAGGTCACCAGAACTATGTGGGACAAGAGTTAGACACGTTTAGCCACACTATTATTTTTTTAAGGTCACCAGAGGATTACTCCCCACCTGAATATATTTCAAAGTTGCGACTTTGCAGCCTCTACAAGATAGGTTCAAATGAAACAGAGAACACGGGATTACAAAGGGGAGAGATAAAAAAAAAACTCACACACACGATGAGGAAATGGGACCACAAGAACCATCATGAGGCACAAGCAGATGAGGGGTGTTGTCGAGGGATCACAATACCAAGATTCAGCAAACAACTTAGCGCACCGCACCGGCGTGCGTATCGAATCTCACAGCACAACTCAGGAGCATCCACAACCAACGAGTGCCGAGCCTAGCACCTAGCACGACCTTGACTGGGAGCTCCGCCACGAGAGGACGAGACGATTAGCAGGTTGGGGAGGCATCATTGCGTCGTCATTGAGCAAAGATGAGCCGAGTGATGCATATAAAATGCATACATGAACTTTGCACTATATCACTCATATTCCAATCATATTTGCATCATATAAGGGTTATACCATTGTTATTTAATGATTTTAGTAAATAAAATAATTGTTTCCTATTTTTATGGAATTAACCCTGCGCAGACAGAAAACCCTATTTTTTTCCTTTTATGTTTCAGGGACCCAAACGTCGTCAGAAAAATATGGAAAATATAGAGGTCATTATTTTGCAAGGAGGAAGACGTAGGAGCGAAAGAATCAAGCAAACGGAGCCCGGAAGGCCAAAAGGGGTGGCCACGCGGCCCTGTACTTGGCCGCGTGGGGCCCACCATCCTGGCCCTCGGAGCTCCGTAGCCGTCGATCTTTCTTCCACCGCCTTCGTCTTGACCTAAAAACGCCTATAAAAGAAGTCCCACGGCGTTCTCGAAAAGAAGCGTCGCCATATCACAGAAACACGAAAACGAAGATCTGGAGCTGCAGATTGGAGGGGAAAACTCCGGCGGGGCGCTGCCGGCGTGGTCTCCTTCATCTCCATCGACATCTCCACCGTCTCCATCATGAAGAGGGAGTAGTCCACCTCTGGACTATGGTTTTGTGGAAGTAACTTATGTATCTCTCCTCTCTCTTGAGCTTCACTAATGAGTACCGTATGAGCTGCTGAACATGATTACGGTCATATTTGTATTACCTATGTGGTGGATCTTTTTGTGAGTTAATATATGTTGAGATTGCAAATGTTTTGTTTCAGTTATGAGTATAGATGCATATTATGTACCCCGTTCTTATCTACTTGTTATAATCAAGCATGTTTATGAGAGCGTGTGTGGGGTGATGTGTGCATTAGTTGGAATAACAGGGGGTGGTGAGTGCGGTAAGTTGACAACTGAAATATCACGATCCACTTGGGTGTTTAACTTACTTTGTTGCCTCACTAGGGATAAACAAAAATACCATGCTACCGGAGATGTGGGTGTGACCATCGCCACTACTCTATGACTAGATCTAGCATGTTCTTATTTTCACTTCATGTCATGATACTTAAAGCTATACTCTGATTTATCTTAATTGCTAAGGTGTTATGATTCAGTTCGCATCTTGGTGGAGTATAAGAGAGATTAATAACCAAAAGATCTCTATGTTAGGACGTGATGCCCATATAAGTAGTAACTTGATATCAAACTTTGTGTTGCAATCTCATATGTCAACTCTATGTGTCCATTGTCTGCCACACCATTAAAAGAGAGAGTGCATTTGTGAAACCATAAACCCCGGTCCATTTTTAATCATAAGAAACACCTTTCCAACCACTTTTCCATTTTCTGCTATTATGAAATCCGAAAATACAAAAACATTTTTCCATCTTGCATTCATCATAAAAAACCCAAAAATATCATTTATCATTGTTATCATCATCCTTGGACATTCATCCACCACCATTGCATATTTATTTCTTTATTGCATTGCATATTTATCTTGATATCATTATACACCTTGTGCTTGACAACCACAGGTGAGGTTGAGGACCAAAACAATTAACCTTGTTTTGTAGGTGACCAAAAGAAGGATAGGGAGATAGATCTTTCACTACTGATTCCCCGAGAGTTCGATATTAACCCATTTAGTTTTGACGCAGGTGAACTACGCACCGGAGATCAAGACTGCATCTCTGCAACAGCTGTTTTCTGGCGCTGTAGATCAACCTCTTCAAGGGCCATCAAGACTGTTTTCTGGCGCCGTTGCCGGGGAATTATAGCTGAAAAGATATCCAAGGAAGCTCCTGCGCTAGTCCTGTTTTCTAGCGCCGGATTCATCACAACAAAGTCAACATCACCAACTTGTGCTAACACCTAAGCTTGGGGAGGTTGCACCTACGTGAGCATCATCTTATCCATCTTTACCTTCAAAGCAAAATTATTTGTTTTGTCATTGTCATTGCATTGTCTTGCTTTTGTAATTCGGTTTGCATTTGTGAGACACATTTTATTTTCAGTTTTGCATATAAAATTAAAAAATACAAAAAAAACTTGCTAAAATGGGAGAAAGAACTAAATTGTGTGACTACACAAACACTCCTAATGATCAATTTATCTCTAAAGCTATTGCCACACCTAAGATTAAAGCTGATAGCTATGAAGTAAGTCCTAGTTTGTTGAACTTGATAACTAGGGTTTGGTGGTAGTGCTATGGAGGATGCCTCTATGCATCTTCATGATTTTGTTGAAATATGTGACATGCAAAAGTTTAAGAATGTTGAAAGTGATATCCTAAAATTGAAGCTATTTCCTTTTTCACTTAGAGGGAAAGCTAAAGATGGTTGCATTCATTGCCATCCGGTAGTATTAATTCATGGGATGATCTTAAAGAAGCTTTTATTAAGAAATACCTCCTGTTAAAATTTTGCAAAATAGAAACAACATCCTTTCTTTTAGGCAAAATGAAAATGAACATGTTGCTATGGCTTGGGATAGGATTAAACTTATGCTTCGAACTTGTCCATCACATGGGGTTAATGAATGGACCATATTACACTCTTTCTACAATGGTTTAAACTACATGTCTAGAAACATACTTGATTCTGCTGCTGGAGGTGCTTTTATGAGTAAACTATAGTTGAAGCTAAAAATATATTGGAAAGCATTTTGCAAAACTATAGTCAATGGCATACTGATAGGGCACCCAATCCTCTAAGAAAGTGAATTCTATTGAGGAAACTAATGATTTGTCATCTAAATGGATACTATTCTTGCTTTGCTTAATAAACCTAGTGTTGAAAATGTTCCTTTGCAAGAACTAGTTGGTAATAATTCTGAAAATATTGATGTCAACTTCATTAGGAACTATGGTAACAATGGGTATGGGAACAACAATTAAACTCTTATAATAAACCCCCATATGTGCCAAATAAATATGCTACTAGTGGTAATGTTTCTAGTGATTTGGAAAACACCATTAGATCTTTTATATCTACTCAAAAGGAGCTTAATAAGGAATTTATCTCAAAGTTTGAAAAACAAGATGCTTTGTTTGAAAGGGTAGATCAGCTTGCTAAGGAAGTCTCATCATTAAAGAGTATCATTACAGCCCAAAAACATGAGGAAACAATTAAATATTGCCAAGAAGTTATCAATAAGTCTTGGGAACACATTCATGAGCAAGAAGAGTTGCTAAAGAATCTATTGGGGTAATGAAAGAGAGAGAAGTTGAGGAAGTTAAAATGCTTAGTGAAGTCAAGGATCCTTTGCTTGACTTAGAAAATTGTAGCTTGCATGAACTAATCTCTATCTTACAAAAGTTTGCAAGTGATCCTTCCATCAACACTAATCAAGCTGGTTTGGTTCCTATATTGCTAATCATGTCTTGAAAGAGAAAATTGCTAGGTACAACCAAGAGGCCATGATACCACCTAAGCTTGGGGATATGGATTCCCAAGGTACTAGTAACTATTGGAAAAGAGACACCATGCCATACTTGATCTAGGATCTAGTGTCTCTGTCATGTCTAAAGAACTATATGAAGTACTTGAATTGAAAAATCTTGAAAAATGCTCTATTGAACTTGCACTTGCTGATGATTCCATTAAACATGCTTTAGGGAAAGTAAGTGATGTTATGGTAGAGTTACATATGACTTTTGTGCCTGTGGATTTTCTAATCATGGACATGGGGAATAAAACCTCTAGTCCTATTATTCTTGGAAGACCTTTTCTTCGTACTACAGGTGCTATCATTGATTCAAAGGAGGGAACGTAAGTTTCAGTTCCCACACAAGAAGTGCATGGAACACTTCCCAAGAAAAGGGGAACATCAAAGTTCAAGCTCCCTCATGAGCTTCATCTTCAATAAACAACAAGTAAGAAGCCTAGCTATATGGCTATAAAGAAAGCGCTTTGCGGGAGGCAACCCGGTTATTTTTATGTGTGATTTTCTTTGTGTCCTCTTGCTGTATCAAGAGAGTTTGTTTTTAGTTTAGTTTCTGGAGTTTTTAATAAAGTGCCAAGTTTTACCCATTTTGGTCTTGAAAAGTTGCTTATAGCGTTCGGAGATTTTATTCCTGCACGAATCTGTGCACGGTATGATTTTTAATTCTTATTCTGTAACTCCGAATGAGCTCATATTTGAACTGTAGTTGCAACTTTTCATCCTCTGTATGCATGAATTTTTGCAGAATTTTTCGGCAAAGTTTGGTAGGGTAGAAAAATACGTTTTGCTGCTGCTGTTTTTCTGGACAGATTCTGTCCCATTTTGTTTTATGCATGTTTTGAACTTTTATTTGAATCTTTTTGATTCAATGAGTTTATGAGTAGGCATACAACATTATATACTTTCTGGACATTCATATGATTTTTGTTTAAGGATTATATGCAGCAAGAAACCTATTTGTTTATCACTACTAATGCACCCCACAGAAAAGAAAATGGGAGAAACGGTGTTTTGAAGTTTTTTCACAGGGATTGGAGGAGATGCACCAAGAGTTATCCAAGGATGGTGAAGACCATAAGCTTGGGGATGTGAAGACAACCCCACTGGACCTACACACTCTCGGTTTGCACACGTCTAACTTCTGTTTTTCGATCGAAACACTTTATCGCATAAACTTGGAGCGTCTTTTGTTTGTTTTTGTTTGTTTGTTATTTTGTGAGACCACCACATTATCATTTATATGAGAAAGAGCTACTGGAAATATGGGTTGAAATATGTTGGATGCTTTTATCATATTGGGAAAAGGGATGTTTGAGTTGATTTTTAATGATACATATAGTTGCATGATTCATGAGCTTGTTTATGAGTAATAATTTGCAAATGCTTTATCAAGAGCTATCACTTATTCATGTTTTGATGCTGAAGTTATTTTACTTGTTTAACATGGATTAGTTAGTTCTATGGACACTCATGCATGCATCTAGATGGTCAACTTTCTCCCTCTTGCTAGCCCAAACATTCCAACAAGCAAAAACTTGTTTCCAACACCTTCAACCAAAGTTATTCCAGTGAGTCCACCATATCTACCTATTAGCTTTATGCTATTCCGAGTATGTATATCATGATATTTGTGTTATCTATACCTCTGAATGAAAATGTTTATGTTATTGATTGTTATGGGAAAAGTTGGTTATATAGCTCTCACGAACTTGATGCACAACTTTATTTTTATTGCATAAATAAAACATGACCCATTGTGATTAATAATATGATGCTAGTGGCTTGATAAATGTCCGAGGTTGGGAGTTAGCCCATATGTGCTGTCACATGCAAAGCTTTCAACATGCTCCTTCATTCATTTAGTTGATATCATGTACTTTTGTTTATGGATGCCTATCATGGTGAAATGAGGTGGAAATGAAGTAGTTTAAATGAGTTTGTATAAATGGTTAGAGAGACGCCTGGGCCGCTAATCTAAGCCATGCATCATTCATGGTGGAAATTTACTTACATGCTATGGTGAACCGTCTGTGATGCACCTTATAATAAAAAGCTATTCCAATGGTAAATAAAAAGGGTGTTGAGGTTGTTCATCTTGTTTGTTTGTCTTGTCATTTTGATATGGGCTTGTTCCATATCCTGGGACAAGAGGTACCCCAGTTGACGCTCTTGATGATACTATTATTACTTACAATGATAGAACTTGAACTTGCTTTGTTTCCTAAGTTGAGTAATCATGGTGTAGGTACTTGTATTCAAGGGGCATGAGACACCTAACCTTTACTTTATCAAGCACACTACTCATATTTGCTTTCACATTAAACTTTAATCATTCAAGATGCTATGATAGGGGTAATGAGAGCTTGACACCAAGAATTCCACATTGCAATCATTAACTTAAGTAGAAGAGTTTGGAAGTTAGATGAAACTTATGCATGCTTTACCTCTACTCACATATACATCTTTCCAAAGTGTCCACCTTTTATATTCAGATTTTCATCTACACTCTATGACCAATGTAGGATGTTCTTACTTATCATTATGCATACATGTGGTCCATATTACTATCTTCTATGTTACACTTTGTGAACTATCATTGAACATCCTTGCATTGAATACTTGATATCACTTCATAAACTATTTTGCATATTGCTACTCCTTTGAAGAATGAATCATTTGACTCTATGTAGCAGTAGCAATCATCTTTGATATCCATTGTTAGTGCTATATTGCAAAGCCCATGTTAGTTTTATCACCTTCATACTCGAGGACGAGTATTGGTTAAGCTTGGGGATGTTGATGCATGTAAAATGCATACATGAACTTTGCACTATATCACTCATATTCCAATCATATTTGCATCATATAAGGGTTATACCACTGTTATTTAATGATTTTAGGAAATAAAATAATTGTTTCCTATTTTTATGGAATTAACCCTGCGCAGGCAGAAAACCCTATTTTTTCCTTTTATGTTTCAGGGACCCAAACGTCGTCAGAAAAATATGGAAAAATACAGAGGTCATTATTTTGGAAAGGAAGACGTAGGAGCGAAGGAATCAAGCAAACGGAGCCCGAAGGCCAAAAGGGGTGGCCCACGCGGCCCTGTACCTGGCCGCGTGGGGCCCACCATTGGCCTCGGAGCTCCGCAGCCGTCGATCTTTCTCCACCGCCTTCGTCTTGACCTAAAAACGCCTATAAAAGAAGTCCCACGGCGTTCTCGAAAAAGCGCCGCCATATCACAGAAACACGAAAACGAAGATCTGGAGCTGCAGATTGGAGGGGGAAAACTCCGGCGGGGCGCTGCCGGCGTGGTCTCCATTCTCCATCGACATCTCCACCGTCTCCATCATGAAGAGGGAGTAGTCCACCTCTGGACTATGGGTTTGTGGAAGTAACTTATGTATCTCTCCTCTCTTTGAGCTTCACTAATTAGTACCGTATGAGCTGCTGAACATGATTACGGTCATATTGTAATTCCTATGTGGTGGATCTTTTTGTGAGTTAATATATGTTGAGATTGCAATGTTTGTTTCAGTTATGAGTATAGATGCATATTATGTACCCCGTTCTTATCTACTTGTTATGATCAAGCATGTTTATGAGGCGTGTGTGGGTGATGTGTGCATTAGTTGGAGTAACGGGGGGTGGTGAGTGCGGTAAGTTGACAACTGAAATATCGCGATCCACTTGGGTGTTTACCTTACTTTGTTGCCTCACTAGGGATAAACAAAAATACCATGCTACGGAGATGTGGGTGTGACCATCGCCACTACTCTATGACTAGATCTAGCATGTTCTTATTTTCACTTCATGTCATGATACTTAAAGCTATACTCTGATTTATCTTAATTGCTAAGGTGTTATGATTTAGTTCGCATCTTGGTGGAGTATAAGAGAGATTAATAACCAAAAGATCTCTATGTTAGGACGTGATGCCCATATAATTAGTAACTTGATATCAAACTTTGTGTTGCAATCTCATATGTCAACTCTATGTGTCCATTGTCTGCCACACCATTAAAAGAGAGAGTGCATTTGTGAAACCATGAACCCCGGTCCATTTTTAATCATAAGAAACACCTTTCCAACCACTTTTACCACTTTTCCATTTTCTGCCATTATTAAATCCGAAAATACAAAAACACTTTTCCATCTTGCATTCATCATAAAAAACCCAAAAATATCATTTATCATTGTTATCATCATCCTTGCACATTCATCACCACCATTGCATATTTATTTCTTGTTTGCATTGCATATTTATCTTGATATCATTCTACACCTTGTGCTTGACAACCACAGGTGAGGTTGAGGACCAAAACAATTAACCTTGTTTTGTAGGTGACCAAAAGAAGGATAGAGAGATAGATCTTTCACTACTGATTCCCCGAGAGTTCGATATTAAACCCTCGAGTCACCCTCGTGGGGAAAACACGTCTTCCACTTACTACACACTCTGCACTTGGAGTCTCAACCTAACCTATTTACTTTTGACGCAGGTGAACTACGCACCGGAGATCAAGACTGCATCTCTGCAACAGCTGTTTTCTGGCGCTGTAGATCAACCTCTTCAAGGGCCATCACCGAGACGACACCAAGAGCCCGAAGCTCACCCCAACACAACGGCGGCCATGGAAAGGTCTTGAGCAAGCACAACAGGACGACCGAGATGACGCGCAAGCCAGCCAAAGAGAAACACATGAGGAAGAACAACACCACAGGGAACAAAGCACCACTAGGAGCACTGCGAGGCCAAGCGCCTCGCCACCGATACTCCAAAGAACGGCAAGGCAAAGGTAGACCAAGGCATTGACGCGGGTTCATCGAGGATGAAGTCATGGAGCAGCACAGTGCTAGAACACGCCAGCACGGCAGACCTGCAGCCTCACTTACCAATGCACCAGATGAATCGCAGTTTGGTGTTCCATCGCGACTCCTTCAAGAAGGAAGAAATGACGCCTCCGGCGCCGTTGTCGTTGAGCATTTGCCCGGAACCACCATCGAAGGCGAGAAGCCCAGGTCACGAGCCCACAGGTCCGAGGCCAAGAGCGACGACCAATCTGGAGCATCTCGTGCGGCCGATTTTTTTGGAGACCCCGCACCATATCCGGCCACGAGATCCGGTGACCACCATGAGTACGCAGCCACGGACCAAGGAGCAGAAGCTCCAGCCGTAGCCGTGGAGCTCGACGACCAGGTTGGAGGGCGGACCGCCACCCACCCACACCAAGTCGGTCAAGCGGCCGGGAGGCCAGCTCGCCGCCGCGCGGGTAGCCGCACGCGACGCACGCCGGAGTAGTGCCGTGGCAGGCTACCGAAGCCGTGCTGCGCTGCCATGGAGGCCACGCCACACCAACCGCGCGAGGGGGCCGATGCGGAGAACGATGGCCGCGCCGCCCCGTCCGCTGCCTGGGCTTAGCCCGCAGCATCATCGGCAGCGGCGGCCGGGGGGGGGGTAGCGGGGGGCAGAGCGGACGAGGGGTGCAGCGGCGGCGGGCTAGGGTTCGCCCGAGTCTCCCTGCTGAGCGACGTGAGCGAGCGACGAGTCTCCTTAGCCACACTATTAAAAGCCTAGCCCTCCCTTGATTCTATTGCGTTTGGAAACCGCATCAGAAACTGATTCGGGCGATAGCTCTAGCAGTACACCTCCACCCACCACCAAAGTAATCGTTGAACTAAACCTCAATATCCCTGGAAGTTGGATTCCCTAAAAGCACAAAAATCACAACCGTAGACTCCCTCTCCTTTTTTTTTGAAATTTTCCACCACATATATTAGGTCAGCAAGCCGCCTCACTAAAAACCCTCCAGTCCCTTTCGGTACCCTGGTAGGGAAAAGAGCGCGTCTGAAACTTGCCGCCTCTCAACGTTCGAACAAGCTTACATCATCTGCTAGGAGACCCAGAATGCAATCCGGGGGATCCTCATACCACAGAACGGTCTGAGAACCACTCGCTAAACTAGCTATGCAATGAGCAACCTGCTTGCAATCTCTAGGAGTATATTTAAAAGTTACATGACTGAAACCTCTAGCTAGGAAGGAGCACTCCTCATATATCGCCGCCGCAGGACCCAATGAATTTCCTCCGTCTTGCATCACCTCGATCACCTCCTTACAATCACTATTGACTTCAAGCTTGGTACACCCGATCTGTCCTGCTAGCAGCAAGCCATCACGGAGCGCCCTTGCCTCAGCCATTCCCCGCATCACTGACGGCGTCGATTGGGCAGCATTGCCCGCGATGAACCCTCCGCGATCGTCACGGATCACCGCTCCCGAACTACCTGAACACGAATCCTGAGAGAAAGAAGCATCAACGTTTAATTTTACATAACCTTCTCTCGGTAGCTCCCATCCTTGCCTTTGCCTCCCCCCATTTTTCTTCTGGGCACGGAAGTAGTTCAGCGAGATGGCCCCAATTGCTTGGGCCGATCTAGCTTGTTTTTGTACCTTCTCGTCATGGACAATCTTGCGTCTCTCCCACCACATGTACCAGCAAGCCGTTGCCAGCAATTCTCTCTGGCCAATATCTTCCATGTTCGACAAGGTAGTCTCTTTCTCCCTCATTAGGACCTCAAAAACTCCTGACCCTTCGCGATCATGGGTACAGGCTGCAGAAATTTCGCATGTAGGCCTAGATTTCCCCAGATTTCAACTACCCTTGGGCATTTGAAGAAAGCATGTGCCATATCTTCACAGTGAATAGAGAAACCGGACATGTACTGCTTGTGATGATATGTCTATTTGCCAGTACTGCCCTACACGGCAAGGTACCGTGTAAAAATCTCCAGCAAAAAAACTTAACTTTAGCTGAAACCTTCAGTGACCATATGTTATGCCAAACCGGGTTAACATCAGCTGAACCAACGACAATAGTTCGGAGTAACTTTCGTCCATGTTGATGGTTCCACTCCGCATGGTAAGCTGATTTAACCGAAAAGATCCATTCCTTGTGAGATTCCAGGAAATAAAGTCATTCATCATTCCAACAACAAGCGGGATTTTCATAATATGATTAACATCCACCGTAAAGAACAATCTTTGCAGCAGCTCCACGTTCCAGGATCTTGTAATTGGGTTGATTAGCTTCGAAACCTTAGTTTCCACAGAGTTTCCTTTAGGAGTAATGACCATTCTCGAATGGCTGCTTGGTATCCAAGCGTCAGACCAAATATTAATTTCAGTACCATTACCCACCCGCCATATGCATCCTCTCTTTAGAGTTTGGATGCCGTACCAGATACTCTGCCATGTATACGAGGAGCCTTTCTTCAATTCAACATTTAGCAAGTCACCATTGGGAAAATATTTCGCTCAAAGCACTTGAGCACAAAGTGAATCTGGCTCACACAATAGCCTCCAACTCTGTTTAGCTAACAAGGCTAAATTGAAGCAATGTAGATCCATGCCACCTTTGTTTTTTGGCACACACATTTTCCACCAAGCGAACCAGTGCATATGTTTCTGGTTGTCTTCGTCTCCCCACCAGTAACGGGACATTGCATCGATAATCCCTTTGATTACTTGTTTCGGAAGTTTAAAGACTGACATAGCATATGCGGGGATTGCTTGAGCCACCGCCTTCAATAGGATCTCTTTACCACCATAAGATAATTTTTCTCCTTGTAACCCGCCAACCGTTGCACAGTTTGTCAATAAGATCAGCAAAGCAATCAACTCTGTCCAGACCGACAAGTGGTGGTAGTCCTAAGTACTTCTCCGTAATAGCCTCTGTGAGAATGTTAAGTTGCACACACACTTCCTCACGTGTCTCTGCCGTGGTGCAGGGACTAAAGAAGACACTTGATTTAGCATCGCTCACCAATTGCCCCGAGGCCAAACAACATCTTTGCAAAACAGTTTTAAGTGTACTCGCATTCCTCATGTCTGCCCTCATAAGAATAAGAGAGTCGTCAGCGAATAGAAGATGAGAAATAGCAGGCGCACCTCTGCATACCTTGACGCCCACCAGGTTACCCGCCTCCTCCTCATGCCTCAGAAGGTTTGTAAGCCCCTCCGCACAGAGAAGAAAAAGATACGGAGAGAGGGGGTCCCCTTGACGTAAACCACGCGAAGGTGAGAATTGGTCTGTCTCCCTCCCATTGAACCGGACTTGGTACTTCACCGATCTCACACACTCCATAATCATCTTGATCCAAGAAATATTGAAGCCAAGCCGAATCAACATTCTCTCCAGGAACCTCCACCCGACACGATCATATGCTTTATGCATATCAGTTTTATAGCACAATTTCCAGTTTTCCCAGTCTTTTTGTTCTTGATGGCATGGTAAGACTCGAAAGCAATTAACACATTGTCCGTGATCAGCCTCCCAGGGACAAATGCGCTTTGAGTAGGGGAAATGATCTCCGGTAAGATGGTCCTCAACCTTGCCGCAAGCACTTTAGAAATCACTTTGTATACAACATTGCAAAGGCTTATAGGACGGAACTGGGTGACCCTCTCGGATTTTCAGTCTTCGGAATCATGACAATGGTAGTGTTATTCCAGCCACTTGGAATTGATCCTGAGTTTACAGCTTGTAAGACCTCATCAGTAAGTTCTTCGCCGATCAAGTTCCAATATCTTTTATAGAAGATGGCATGAAGGCCATCTGGCCCCGGGGCTTTTAAATCTCTAATGTTGAACATAGCTTTCTTCACCTCCTCCCTTGTGTACGGAGCGCAAAGAAGCTCGTTCATCTCATTGGTAACACAAGGCTTCACAATACCAATAACCTCTTCATCCGGTTCAGCAATTTCAGACGTAAACAAAGTGCTAAAATATCCACTTATATGAGAGGCTAGGCCATCCCATCCTTCCACCGTAGCTCCACTGTCATCAAGTAGCTTGGTTATCAAGTTTCTCTTCCTCCGAGCGGTAGCAAAATTATGAAAAAATTAGTATTCCGATCTCCAGATTTCATCCAGTTGACCCTGCTCTGCTGAATCCATTTCATCTCCTCCTGTTCGTGGATATTTTCCATCTCCAGCTGGATTTTTTTGTTGCTTCGCAGTTGCTTCATCCGACAGTGAACCTGCCATCACCACGTTCAGTTCCGCCTGGAGATCACGCAGACGGCGCTTCGTCTCCCCCAGAACTCGACGATCCCATGCATGGAGGACTCCATGGACCGCCTCAAGTTTCTGGGCAATACGGCCCAGCCCACTTCCCTGGACACTTTCCCACGCCTGTTGCACAATTCATCGAAGGAGTTTTCTAGTAGCCATTTTGCTGCAAACATTTTTCTCTTACCATGGTGCTGAAAGTGAACTTGATCAGCATACTCACAGTCAACCGTGATTGGTCTGTGGTCTGATCGTGAGAAGTCCTCATGGATAACCATGGACATAGGAAACAGATCTTTCCACCTTTGATTAGATACAACTCTGTCCAACCTCTCCCGCATCCTACCACGTCTCGGAGTGAACATATCACCCAAGAAACCCATGTCTTCCAGATTGCAGTCCGTGAGACAGTCCCTGAACTGCTGCATACATCGCTGCGGTCGAATATTTCCACCTTCTTTTTCACTTGCCGAGAGGATCTCATAAAAGTCCCCCAACATTACCCAAGGTAAGTCCACCATCCCATTCAGATCACGGATGTAATCCCACGTAAGATGTTTACGATCCCCACTAGGCTCCCCATAGATTCCAGTAATCCTCCATGGCGAAGCTGATTGCTCATCAATTCGTATATCCAAATAATTCGTATGCACCGCTGTGGATGTGACATTTAGTTCTTTTTTCCACAACATCAGTAAGCCCCCACTTCTTCCATCACTCACGGATTGGATCATATGATCAAACCCAAGTTTTCTTCTCATTTTTTCTGCCCTTGCTTTCGTCATGTGTGTTTCAGACAGAAAGAACACATCTGGTTTTAGGCGCTCCTGGAGAACCAGCAACGCATGAACTGCCGCAGCCTTTCCTAGGCCACGACAGTTCTCTCCGCATATTTTCATTGATCCCGGGGGTCACCCTCGAGGGATGCCGCCGATCCAATGATTGTCTAGAAATAGAGGTACCATCCTCTCTCTTGTATCTCTTCTTTTCCTTCACCCCTTCCTTTTCCTGCTCAGTAGGTTTTGTTAGCTGATCCCCATCAATGTATACCATCGGTTATAGCTAAAGTAGCTTTTGCTGATACATCAACCTTTTCAAAGGCCAAACGTTTCTTGGCATTCATCTCAGCATCCGACATATGTTGGTCCGCAGGTTTAACTGGGCTTGACGCAGTATCAGCGAGTTCTTCCTCTTCCTCGTCAGACTGGCGCTCCGGGTGGATACGCCAATCAACATAGTTCCCCTGCCCAGAGGGGCATTATCCCGGGGATGTCCCAACACCTTTGATGAGCTGGCGTCAGGTACTCCGCGCCCACGGCCATGCATCGTTCTACCTCCCCCTCTCAAGCCACCCCTAGGCGCAGATGATGCACTACCAGACCGCCAATTGTCAGCTTTGATCCACTCTCCATACTTCAGTTGCTTCTCCTCAAAGATCCCAGTCCGCATTCCTTGTGAACATGGTCAAGTAGCCCGCAAGCAAAGTATAACATGCCCAGTTTCTCATATTTCACTGAAAAATAGATCGTTTCCCCCAAGAGATAGGGAGATGAACCTAGCTAGAGGCTTACTAATCCTCTGATTGATGCGGACGCGCACATAATCACCACGGAAAACTCCAGGAGGATTCATCTGAATAGTAATGATGTCGCCACTTGGCGAGTAACAAGCTGTGAGACCACCGACTCCTTCCTATAAGCTTCGGGGATTTATGTATCTGGATCCATATTGGCATATGTTCCAACTCTACAGCATCAGGATCAGAGAATCCATCATAGGGCTCGATGACGACCACCCAATCTCTGAATAGCCATGGGCCACGCTCGGTGACCTTCTCCCAATCACCCAGGCAGAAGCACTGAATCACGAAGCGCTTATTTCCCACTGGCCTGATCTTGACCTCCCTAGCCGGGTTCCACGCAGCTTGCATCTGTTGAAAGAAAGCTTCATGGCTAAACCCTTTGTCACAATTAACCCTCGCCACGGCAAGCCAGCGAGTGCTCTCAGCAATGTTCACATCTTCCTCTTCCAGGATTAGATCATCAAACTCTTCTTCCTCTATCTCTAGACGGCCAAACAAGGAGTTGATTTCACCCTTACCAGATTCTGCATCTGCCTCATCTGCTTGATACTCAGGCGGTTTCTCCTTCCTGTGTTGCCCTCCCCTCGATCCATCCATTGAGTTCGTCGATCTGGCTTTCGACATGATCTCTCAAAACCCTAGCCGAGAACCGTAGATAGAACCTGACGCGAGAGTCAGGGAACGCACCGCGTCCTGCTCTTCAAGATCCCGCGTAGCAGAATCCCAGACGAACTCGAAGAGGAGGACAGATTGAACCAAGATCGGTTTTACGAAGACTCTCCGCCTGGTCGCCAGACGGGAGTAAGAAAACCCTAGGGTATTTTCGCGTTTTCTGCCCGTGAACACGGCGTGGATCAGCAAAATAGAAGAAACCTAATCATGGTGCCTGAAAGCCGCACATGCTGGGTATGCATTCCTATAGGTAAGGATAGTCTGACAAATCTCTCTAGTATGACCAAGTTTCAACGAACACAATGAATAGTGGGGCAGGAAGCAACGAAATGCCGAAATGACCCACAGGTACACAATAATACAGTTGAAGCATGGTTCGGACTTGTTACCACTTACCAGAGTTCTCCTGATTAAGATTGCTCTTTTGCATACCAGATTCGTACCCCGTTCTCGGAGCAACTTCACCTTGTTTCACCTCCAAATCATGAACAAAGCCTCCACTTTGCCTCTGATTCTGCTTGTCCTGACTTCGGACTTTCGGTCTCCTTGCCGACCATCTCCCTCACCCTCATGCGCATGCCGATTCCTTCCCGGACTCGGACACAACACCGGAACGCGAACCCGAGTTGAAGAAGGATCGAGACCACAACAGCACCAGCCTGCACGGCGCTAGATATATATACCACGTACGATCACCTCTGTCCACTCCAGAGTCGAGGCCCCTCCTCGCTAGCTAGTTGAATCCATTTCATCGACCGAATACCGTCTCAATCGATGGAGCCGTCGTCGTCGCCGGTGGCTGCGGCGGAGGTGCAGCGGCCGAAGAGGCGGCTGACGCAGGAGGAGATCGACAGAGCGATGTCCATCGAGAGGAGGCCCTTCCGGCCGCCCGGCCTGGACTGGTTCGCTCGGAGGGGCGCCGCCGGCGCGGATGTCCTGAAGTTATTTGCCGAGGCGGCGGAGCGCATCGAGGCGAACCAGGACGTTGAGATGGAGTACAAGGAGACGGTGCTCCGGCAGCTCGCCGCCAAGGGCTACGTCGAGGTCACGGACGACGAGGACGAAGACGACGGCGTGGACAAGGAGTGGGAGCTTGATATGTTTTTTGCTTAGTTTTTCATGTTTGTATTTGCGATTCGTGTCTTGAGTACCATCTAAGAGTTTGTAACAAGCATCATCGATCTAAGGCGTGTACCAACGTGTTAGTCGTAACCAATGATCAATTGAACGCCTAAGAAAAAAAAGCATTGATCTAGGCTTACACAGGAGATTGTTGCGGACTTTTGCGGTTCAGTGTCGAGGGATAAAATCGTCAGATCCGAAGCATTACTCGAAAAGGTACGTCCATATTTAGTCGTTTGAGCGCTCAGGTCACCAGAACTATGTGGGACAAGAGTTACACACGTTTAGCCACACACACTTGTGAAGTTAAAAGCCTAGATCTGCCTTGATTCTATTATACGGGCAAGATACGCTATTGGTCTCGGACGTGTATGCTGAATGTGACACTCTGAATGCTTAACACCAATGGTCAAGCAAATATCACTGGACCACAAGTATTTCCTAGGTTAGATCAGGTATATCTTACTATATATAAAAGATGGAACAAACCGCTCCCTCTCAGGCCATCCACGTCGCGCGCAATCCACGGCCGTCCGATCGGCGTGACGGACGGCCGCGATTCGCCCACGTCGGCCCATCAGCGCGCGGCACTGTGGCATCTGATTTCTTCCAATCAGAGGACGACGCGTGGCCCGGTCGCCCGCCGGTCGACTGCCTCCCAGCCGGTAGCCCACCCGGTCGCCGCGCTGATTTGCAGAAAAACCCTCCCACTTTCGGCAATTCGCGCGCGGCCCACGTTTTCCCTCTACCGGTGGACCGAAATGCAATTTGCGGAAACTCCGGTGGCTTTTCTACAAAACCGTCCGCGGGCTCTCCTCTCCCCCGCACGACGCCGTGGTCGCCGCCGCCGCCGCCTCGCGCTGCCGCCGCTCCGCCGCTCCCCCGCCAGATCTACGGACACTGCGTGCTCTGGCGTCTCCGCTTCTTCCTCCTGGCCGCGTGTCGGCCGCCGGGGCGCCGTGGCTACGCCGGGACCGCCGCCGCCGTCCTCGCGGATCTCCGCCGCTCCTGCAGGCCGCCGGCGCCGCTCCGGCGACCCAAAATGGGCGGCGCAGCCACCTGCGGGTCGGCCGCGAGGAGCCGCATCCGACGCGGGCAGCCGCGCGTGCTAGATCGCGGCGGCGCGCCGCCGGCGAGTTCGCCGCCGCCGGGGCCAGATCTGCTCCCGTGACGTCAGGACGACATGACGGCGGGCCCACATGTCAGTTTCCTATTTTTTTTACTTTCTTCAGAAAAAACACCTTATTTAAAAAAAATCTGAAACAATTCCTAGATGATATTAAACCAGAAAATTTTAATAAATGTGTATAAGCGAACACATTAAAAAAAAGATCTCTAATTATGACATGCGACCGAAATTCAAATTTGAAAATTTGAAGTGCTTTCCAAATTTGTTCATTTTCGTAAACGCTGCAAGAATTCGAATATGGATAACTTCTCGTTTTGCACAACTTTCCCAAATATGGACAATCTTCAGGCATACGATCAAATTTATAATCCGAAGATTTCAAATTTTCAAACGCCTTCGAAACCTTAAGATTTTGAAAACTTAAAGAAGAAACTACATACGAATGACTTCTCAGTATTGCCAATTCAAAAATTGAAATGTAAACTTCTTATAACAGTTCAACACATTTTAATCTAAACAACTTCTGATTGCGAACATTTTGAAATTCAGCATGCTCGCGCCAGCCCGGCCCCACCTGTCAGCCGCTCAACGAACGTTTTAAAACAAACAAACATTAACACATCTCCTTGCATGCTTACAGACCTTTAACAGAAAATAAATGCAAGAACTACCGTAACTTCCAATTATTAATTATGATTTGCTAACATTTGCAAAAAATTAAGAAGGAAAGAAAACCATGTTGCAGCTTTCCAATCCAAATTTCAAATTTAAACCCTAAAACTAAAATTCTCTTAATTCCACGGGCGCGGCGAAGTCCGCGCTTATTCCCCTAGTAAATAAAATAATGAGAGCCGACAAACCCTAGTAGATGGGTTCTTGTCAGCGCCTCTCCATGGGGCACTCTACATTAATTAAGTGAGTATCTCGAATTATTTCCTATATTACTATCCAAGTTTGACCTGGATAAGACATGGGGTGCCGGTGAACCACATATCCAGTTTTACGATCAAAATATAATTTTTCATACGACTAGGACCTAGTTGACATCCCTCGATTTTTAAGGCCTCCGATACATTTTACTCTTTTTTTAATTTTTTGGACAAATTTTTGTGTTGCTAAGATATTTGTATCCACCAATTTTTTTTTGATGAGAAAACCATTTTTGGAATCAAGTGCGTTTGATAAGTTGGACTGCATCTATACTACTATTAAAAGAGCAAACTTGTTGGGATAAATTAAATTTGTACCGTTCAATATCTGATCAAACAACCCAGATCGTCCAAATGTTTGACAACTCAACAATGTCCATTTTGTACCCTTTTCCCTCCCACTAAATACCATAATATGACCAAATTGCCATGCCCAGCCTGCCCCCGGCAGAGCCCCCGCGTCCATGCGGTGACGCGGAGGAATATCCAACGGCATGAGGCGGCCCTGCGGATGTCGGCGGGCGTCAACGCCACGGACGAGAGCGCGTCGGAGGTCTCGGCGGCGCGCGGGGAACTTACCCTGGCATGGAACGAGCCGCTCGAGTTCAACTTGCCGGGCCCTGGATCCAGCGGCAGCGATCCCGTCGCCGGCGAGCAGCTTGAGATCTTTGTGTTCCACGACATGCAGTTTGGGCCCAGCCGCCGCAACAACTTCCTCGGCCATGTCCGCCTGGACCGCCTCGACGCGCGCCAGTTCGTGCGCAAGGACGAGGAGGCGCTCATCCACTTCCCCCTCGAGAAAAAAATCTTCTTTAGTTGGGTGTGCGGCGACATCGGCCTCAAGGTCTACTACCTTGACGGGCCCCTCGCTCCGCCGGAGCATGAACCACCTGCCAGCGTGCCGCCAGTGCTAGGACGGATGGAATAGTATTTCTGTATCGGATCAGTCCACGTGATATCCTCAATGTCATTAGACTGCGAGTTAGCTCGATTTGTTGCAAGTTGCAACAGTACAAACGCGTTGTCTACAGGTCCAAATTTAAATTCCAAGGGAGAGTGAGAGATAGAGAGAGGCATGGTTAATTTGAGGTAGAATTAGTACCCTAATTTTTACATAGATTTTTTTTTAGAATAAATGATTAGTTTGCTTGGTGCTACAGATTAGTGGCACATTCCGTCCTTCACAATGTGACATGTCATTCGCCATTACAGAAGCACATCAAGTTCATATATTGATGGTGAAAGTTTATTGAATTCAGTCACATATGATTATTGTGATTCGTTTACACTCAAATGAGCTTCAAGTTCTCACGTGAATTCTTTTCTTATCGTTGGCATTTCTTCTTGCATTTGTTCATTATTTTTTATGTCTTGGTTAGTACATTGTCATCTCCATTGATCTTATTGTATTTTGGTGGTTTTGTTTAAATGTTGTATGAATATAGAAATTTCTAAGATTAGACGTGCTTGGCACGTGCACGTCTACTAGTCTATGAAAGAGTTCATGTTGTTTTAATGGTCTAGAATACGCATTTTGAGCAAAGATAAGGGTATCTGAAAAAGCTGTCTATCTCAATTGACTGCGTCTCCTCCGGTGCTCAACCCCACGTAGAGATGTAGATAGAGTAATATACGAGGACCGTAAGTATAGGATGACTTTAAAAACATTGCCTATGTGGCATCATTCAACATGTCATGTAGGCCAGTTGGTCCTGGATAAGACATGTGGTGAACCATGTATCCAGTTTTACGATCCAAATATGCATTTTCATACAACTATACCCTATATAGTTGACACCCCTCGACTTTTAAGGCCTCCGATACATTTTACTCTTCTTTTAACTAGCAAGGTGGCCCTCGCAAATGCGAGGGCAGTGTCTTAAGGGTATCGAATCCACTCATGAGATAAATTTATTATGTCATAGATAATGGAAACATGAAATTATAAATCAATAGTCTTTCTAGGTGCCACAAAACTTATCTGAGGTAGAACATCACATGTGAGAGAAATATTCCGAATCATTTTAATGCATGAAGAGTAATTACTATGAAATTTCCAAAATAATACCATGACGCACATTCCAACATTTGTGATTAGTGTTTCAAAATTGAATTACCTAAAGATGCTTAGTCAAACATATTTCTATTATGCATTGAAAACATTGCTTCTATATTCACTCTCTTCTCATCTAGAATATCCTACACTTCAGCTGAATTAGTCTATTCTTCCGCTCACTTAGATTTCTCGTGTCACTCAACATGGCTACAAAAGCACATGTGACATACTTAAGGCATTTTAACCGTCACTGATTTTATTTCTTTGTCAACGTGTCTGCTCAAAATCCTAATGATTAAAAGTGCATTTTATTAAATCTTAATAAAGGACATAGAAAGACACGAGACATGAGATATACATATTTTTAAAAAGTACATACTTAAAAAAAATTAACCTAAAATTTGTATGACCTAGGAAAGAAAATCTCTAAGATTTATAATCCTGAAGATCAAATAATATCTATATGAAAAATCCCTAAAAGTTAAATTTAAAAAATAGAAAATGCTACTAATTTATGTTGCTGATGTTGAAGAGGATGAGTTATGGATGGCTTATTCTGACAAAAACCATGTTTGTTGTTGGCATTTCTATGGTGTATCTATACACATCATTCATGTGGTTGATCTTTCTCTTCCATTCAACACCAGCCGTTCTAATTAACATGATATGAAACATAGTGCCATCTAGAACAATGTCAATATTGATACACAAAAAATGTTTTCCTTTTCGAACAAACTCATATGGTGATGTCTCGTATCCATTTAGTGTGAAGTATGAATGTTTATACAACGCTGGTCAAGGCTAGAGTAGTTCGACTGCAAAGTCTTTATAATGGCATCTTTTTGATATAGTACCTTTCCCTACAATCTTTGCATGTTATCTCGATTCTTTACTTTTTTGTAAGTACACACTTGTCATGTATTTGTTGTTCCATCTGACATGAATACATGAATTTGAGGACATAGTTCCATCCTCTTATTTAATGTTTGATTTTATTGAGTTATTGAATGCTATGTGTTGTTATATTAACTTCACTGCATCATTAAAAAGGAACGGAGAAAATTATAAGGATTTATAATCATATAAACAAAAAAATCTACCAAGACAAAATCTAATAATAAATGGTAAACGTTTCATATACCTACAACTCGATGGATGCACCTCCATGGCATATCGTCCCTCCAGAAAATACCATGAAAAATATACTCATCATTTGTTGCTCTCGCAAGATTATTTAACATGCATAAATGGATAATGCGAGATATGCCATTTTTCTTACGCACAACCAACTCTCTCCTCGAGTTATATTCTACTTCTCTCTTGCAAATTTCTACAATTCAAAAATTAAGGAAATTGTTCCGTCTATGTTGTCGAGGCAGCAAACAAAATCTGTTATAATCGACTTAATTAGCTCTAGTACTCTAGTCCATTGTGTGACAACACATTGCATCGATGTTCTCGAGCTGGTGCACAAAATCTCGGAGGGGTTGTTGTTTTCGAGTGTCCATATTAGCGTGAGGTATCTACAAAATACATGTATATATAAATGTTTAAACAGATCGCGTGGTATACCACTCTCTGCCTTCTTACCTAAAGAGACATGGGGTGTTTGCACGACATGTTTATTTCTGGTGGTTTTAAGTTCCCTTAAACACAACCACACTTTTAATCTTGTGGCTTGGCGAGAAGAAGTGTCGTGTAATGCTCATTCAGCTGTCGTAATATATATGTAGTAATATATATTAATCGAGAAAAATGTCGATCAGTAACATACATGCATGTGTATTATTTCTCTCCAATTACAAAAATAAAGAATATTGTTGTGTCGATGTTGTCGATCCGATGAACAAAATCTGATATAATCGACTTAGCTCTAGTTCCTGTGTGACAACAACATTGCATCAATGTTATCGAGTTGGTGCCCAAAATCTCGGAGGGGTTTGTTGTTTTCGAGTGTCCATACTAATGTGATGTATGTGTAAAATACATGTATATATCTAAATGTCTAAACAGATAGTGTGGCGTATCATTCTCCGCCTTGTTACCAAAGAGACACAGGGTCCTTTGCACGACATGCTTATTTCTGGCGGTTTTAAGTTCCCCTGAACACAACCGCACTTTTAATCTTGTGGCTCGACGACTAAAAGTGTCGTGTAACGCTCATTATGGTGTCGTATTATATATGTAGTAATAGTAATATTTATTAATTGAGAAAAATGTTGACCAGTAACATAGATGCATATGTATTTATTTCTCTCTAATTAAAAAAATAGAATCCTCACGTTCATTCGAACAAATTATGATGATGTTTCCAACTTGAACCGATCCTTTAGCACTGAGAATTTGACCTAAAACTATGACCGGCTTAGAGCTTTGAAAAGCACGTTCGATTAACCAAGATTCAAGAATACGTAGAACAAAATGAGAATAAAACTGAGCGGAATCGTTTTTCTGACAGACGATCGGCAGACTGTGTTATTTTCAAAAAACACAATAATTAATTCAAACATATATTTTCATGTCAAAAATCTTGTAGACCGCTATAAAGCATTTGATTAACCGATCAAGATATATATAAAACCATGGAAGCACGCATGCTCCTAGGGGCCGGGACTTTACATGGAGCACATGCATGAGTTTAATCGATCAATGAGCTAGATATGTACCTCCGGCCGAATTATACAGATTGTACTCGTAGAATAAAATAATTCAAAAGCATGCAAAAAGGATGGACCGCTGGTGGTGCGGCGCATGATTCATTCTTGGTCCGATGGAGAATTACGGTATAGCGCGAGTATTTATTTTCTGCGGGACTTTTTTTTTTCGAAACACAGTACAACACAGACGCTCACATACACGTGCACACACTCACCCCTATGAACGCACGCACGCACACCCTACCCTATGAGCACCTCCGTAATACCGAGTCGGCGGGTCGAGTCTTGAGATTGACGAAGTCACCACGGGCGCCTCGCTGTCGACGGGAACGTCGCCTCCCACTGAAGAATATTCCGCCTAAATGAGAAACACCAACGTCAAATCTGGGATTTGAACTCTGGTGGGCTGGGGGTACAACCACCCTCCTAACCATCTTGCCACAGGCAAGTTCTTTTTTTTTGCGGGACTCCTGTACCCGGTGTTTGTACGTGAGTTTTTTTTCTTAGCAATTTTTCCCACGTACATAATGTTACGTGTCGGTGTTGCGTACGTGAATATTTCGATTCTGTCTCTCTTTAAATCTCACCCATTAATTACAGATCCAACTGTTTAAATAATTATGATGATGTGGATTAACGTGATGGCTCGAATAACTAACTCTTTTTGCTTTTAGTATATATAGGAAAAGTGCCCGTGCGATTGCAACGGTTCTAAAATAGTTTAACATGTGTGTTGGGTACCAAAAAGCAATATAATGTATTTTTTTTTCACTCAAACCTCTTCATGTCAAAAGAAAAAAAAAACTCAACAATATTTCAACGGCAGCGGACTCTAGTTGGATGGAGAATTGGATGGAGAATTGACAGCGTACATGAGATGATGGCGGACTCGAGTTAGGCAGACAATTCCAGTGAGAACAAAAGAACGCCGAGACAGCGGAAGACTCACATCGAGTCGGCGAGGTTCCGGCAATGCAGCACAAATACAGTTTTTACCTGACGACGGACGATGGTAGACGCTGGTGAGACGCCTCGCCGACGGACTTCAGCGAAGTTGACAAAATGGCGAGATGGCAGTGACAGAATTGCTCATATTCTGTTTATACGTTGTAACTCGTATGTTTATAGCTTTATGCGTATAGGAAATCGAAAATCCCTCAAATAACTCAAATAACTCAAGACCAGGGTGAAACGCTGTGTGCACCACGAAATTTCCCCTCGAGGTCTTCCTCTACTCACAGCGTCTCCTACTTCTCCTCCAAATCCCATACCTGGGCGGCCAGCGACGGAGTCTCGGAGGGCCGGGCTGTAGATTCAAATCTAACTCGATTTCTCTCCTCCCTGCCCAGTCTCGTCAACCACGTCATGCAACAGATTCGCCTCCTTCCCGCTCGAGAATCGTCTCTCTTTCTCTCCCAATTCATTTTCTAAAAATACAGATTTATCTTCCTTCCTGCTCATACACGGGGCGAACCTGATTCTCTGCCTATTGCCTATTGATTCCCGAGAGAGCATCTTGGTTCCGAGGCAAATCACAAACGTGTACTCCCTCCGTTTCATATTAATTGATTATCAAATAGATGTATCTAGTACTAAAATATGTCTAGATACGCCTATTTTGGAGTCAACTAAAATGGAATGGAGGGAATATGAATTGATGGTATTTGTTGTATAACAGAGCAAGGTGGGACCCGCTTCGTTGGGCAGAACGCAGGTTGCGCGAGACGGGAGACCCAGGCAAGCAAGGGGCGATTCCAGCGAGGAAATCTCACAATAGATGAGCGAAGGGCGATTGATAAGGAGAGACACTACATAGCAAACGAAACTCACAGAAGTTATACGAGATACCGAAACGTTTTTTGACTTACGAGTGGCACAGGTGGGTAATTATTGACAACTTCAGGGGCAAATCCAATGACCTACCAAATCAAACGGCGGAAGCCTTATTGCACGTGCAACGCACATGTCATAAATCAACTAATGTATTTGAAATTTGTATCTTCTCTCCATCGGAACTGGAAAATTTTAACGATGCTCGATCTATGAATGTTTTCCTGTTAGATATACCCCTACCTAATAATCCAAGCTAAACCTTGAAAATACACTTTTGTCAAAATTCAGTAAATAAAGCAAGGATATGCCCTGCGTTGCGATGGGTTTCCCCAGGGACGGTGGCGGGCTCGTGAGGTGCAGTGATGGGGGTGCGGCTCCGCGGCGGCTTCGGCGGTGGCGGATCCGGTGTGGGAAAATCTTGAAAATGAAGAAGATGGTGATCTTTGTGTGCTCTTCGCTGCCGGCGGCGTCTTCGGCGGTTACACTCGGCGACTTTCCGCTTGCCAGGAGGCTGACTCCGATCCAACATGTGTCAAGGAGCAGCGGCAGCGGCGCGCCACCGATGGCTTCCGAGCGTCAACGGCGGCCAGTTCCAGAGGAAGAATATAGAGGACCTCGTTGTAATTTCCTTTTCTTTCTAGACCTGTTTGTAAGGGCTCTGGTTTAATATATCACCCTTTTCTCCGCAAAAAAAGTTCACTGAAACATTGTAGCATGTGAAAAAAATCGCTACTTGAATGAGTTTTTCTTGACGGTGCGAATCTTTTTATGAGTACGTCACTACATTCAAGCATTAGGGTGACTTTTTCAGATCATGATACCATTAAAATTGACAGGTCTTGTTTGCAGTTGTCTTCCCACCGCCAAAAAATTTACGATAAAAGGTTTCCACGATAACATGAGGGGTGCGTTTAAGATACAGATAGAGGAAACTAAAAATCCTGCCCGATGAGAAAGAAAAAAGGAAAAATGGTCGTCAAGTAAAGGAAATACATGTTTGGTGACTACATGGTTTTTCTTCTGACGAGGTAATAGAACTACTTATCAGGGTCGACCTGCTCCTTTGCTCCATCCGCGTGGACATATCTGCTGCACGCTCTGCAACGAAGGTTAGCGCGCTGGCTACTTCCTATTGGGGTTGTTTCCAAGGTCCAGCAAGAGAGGGGCTTTCATAAGGGTATTCCAACAAGCGTCCCAAAAATGGCGCGCGGTAAAATAGTTTTAGAATGCCATTTTAGATATTTTAACGCGTTGTGGCCAAAATCAGATTGCCATATGCCCAAAAATACAGCGGCCAGCTTGCATCGGTTTAACTGACGCATTAATATAGAGGGCCACAAACATATTTAATTTGCAAATAAATCCAGCTAGCTCACAATGAAAACCCTGATTAAAAATGAAAAAAGCAAATAGGCCCCCAATCGTTGGGCAAGCTAGCTCGCAAGGCGTGCCCGAGCAGCCGCTCGCCGTGCGTGCAGACGTGCAGCACCGTTCGAGGCACACCCGGCGTGGATCGGCTCGGCGCGACTTGGAGTTGGCCGGCGCGCCTCTCCCGGCGTGGACCGGCTCGGCGGCCGCGGGCGCACAGCTGAGGAGACGCAATTCCAGGCACGGGCGCACGGCGGAACAATTCTGGCTGCCAGGGCGTCGAGATTCCGGCGGGCGTCATGATTCCAGCTGCGACATCCAGGTGGTGCACAAGCTGGCACAACCCTTGCTGCCCGGTCTGACCGTCGCGTGCGTCCGCAACATCTTGAGGAACCCTCCTCCTCGATCGTCGTCCAGCTGCGCGCGGAGCTCGTACACTACATGACGGACAAGAGCAACCGTCCACCCGAATTTCCAACAGAGACGGACGTTGATTCGCTACCCGAATTTTTTCGCTCTTCTCGAGAGCCTCCGGGCCGTGCCTCGACGTTTACGCTGCTTGGACACTTTTTGAAGGTATATTTATGAGAGGATTTCCACCCATAGGACTGACTACCCGGATCAAACTGAAAAAGAAAAAAAACAAACCGCTTTTCTTTTTCCGACTTATGGGTGGCAGTGGGGGCAATTTTTCTGAACTTTAGGAGTATTTTAAACGACGTACGAGAAGAAGACTTAATGCTTTTATTATGGACTGTGCTACTAAGGGCACGTGCCCCACATTAGACTTCCGTGGTCACTGATCTAATCAAGCCATGCATGCAGCCACCACTTACGTGGTCACCAATGAAATATGCTAAGCCATGCATGCAGCCGCCATGTGGATTTTTTTTTTTTTCTCAAACTTTAAAACATTTTATCTCTTAAACTGTAATTCAGAATTCACCTCCGTTTTCACGGTTGGCTTAGTTGCGACAAGATATTCAAAAGTAGATCCCATCTTGATATGTTTTGACAACTTCTTTTTCTGATGTTAGTTGCCAGATTATAGTCACTTGGTTACCGGGTAAATATCAAATGGTTGCTTGATCTTTTGGACTGCGCTACAATCCTTCTGTGATTGTATCTCATATTTTACGTGTTTAGATTAGATCAAATACTTAATTTCTGAACATGTTGATCATGCTTATGATATAAAATATGTAAAAATGACCTGTTAACTATGTATTATTTGGGTGGTAACTGTTAACAAACAATATGGCAACTACACTATTGGAACCTGGCAACTGACGGTGAAAAAAAAAGTTTGCCAAAACATATTAAGATGGGATCTTGTTTCGAAGTACTCGTCGAAACGAACTCAGTTGTGAAGACGGATCTCCAATTGAATTTATAGTTTAAAAGATAATGAGTTTTGAATTTCCGAATTATTAAAGATTCCATGCATGCATGTGGTTGCATGCGGACATACGAGAGAGCAACACTAGTAATAAAAAGCGCCGTATGGTGAGAGATCTTAGGGCACGTTCCCTAGTTAGATAAACCGTTTATTATTAGGTATAGAATAGATAGATGGTCTAGAATATCTATTTGGAAAGAAGATAAGGCTATCTCAAAAGCTATCTATCTTAATCAACTGCACCAACAAATGGAGCCTTGTCCAACCAAATAACCAGTGGCATCATAACATAATTAAATCCCACAATTAAACTCAACTGGTGATTAATCTTGTGTCGTTACACCAAATTACAATGGAACCTCAAGGAATTACTTGAACCAATTGAAATGAAATCGACATGAACAATTAAACAATTACAACTTGCAAATTAAGGAGAATTGACATGACATGCACACGCGCACATACGCATGCAAACTAGTCCGATCGATACGCTGACGGGACGTGGACCTTGCTTTCAGCTGAGAAGGTAATAACTAGCCGCTGCCGCCGAGCACGGACTTGAGTTTCTTGACGGTGGCGTCGTCCAAGAAGGTGACCTTCTCCACGACAGGGGACGGCAGGTTGTTGGCGAATAGGGCGAAGTCGGTGATCTGGAGGCCTGGGTTGGGTCCGCCGAATGCGACGAGGGCGACGGCCGGCCCGCTGCCGCCGTTGTACTGGTAGTGGAGCAGTCCCTGGGGGAAGACCATGATGTCGCCGGCGTAGAGGGTCTTGGTGTACGGGACGTTGGCCCCGGAGCTGATGAATCCCGCGAGGATGGTGCCCTGGGTGACGAAGAGGATCTCGGAGGCGGCGGGGTGGGTGTGCAGCGGCACGACGCCGCCGACGGCGATGTCGAGCCTGGCGGCGGAGATGCCGAGGCCGTTGACGCCGGGGAACTGGCCGACGAAGGCGGGCGTCACGGCGGCCTTGATGATGTTGGTGGTGTTGCCGGCGGCGGCGAGGCCGTGGTAGGCGAAGTCGTTGGCGCTGACGCTCGCCTTGCAGGGGTACCCCGCCGGGGTGTCGGGGCAGGACAGGTCGGCGACGCAGAAGTCCTGGGTCAGGGCCAGGGCGGAGAAGGGCAGGATGAGGAAGGAGATGAGCACCGGGAGCAGCATTGCGTTGGCCATGGCTTGCAAGCTGGTACTGCTGTTGTGTGGCTTAAGTTTGCTACTGTGTGCGTGCCCTTGAGGTGTTTATATATGCATGATAGGATGGCACCTCCACACGTAGAACATTGTAACGTGAAGGATATTTGGCAAGAGGCGTGCATGCGTTCACGAGCATGCATTGGGCAATATTGTCTCGATTTGTAGTGAGAGGTACGCTGAGGAGCCACTGGACAAACGCTTAGCTGTGAATGGTCCTTGAAAATTGGACGGCTTTGAAGACGGAAAGCTCTTCAAATGCTGCATTATTAGAGAATATGCCACGAGTCATGATGAGCTTCTGGCCATGTTGTGCATGAAAATATTGACAAGAATTGATATATGAACTTATTTTCTAGTGCAAGGTGCTGGATGTTTACAACGGTAACATGCATGATGTGATAGCTAGTACGTAGTGTAAGAGCATCGAATGCAGGCAAACCTTGTTGCAAGTAGTACGTGAAACCAGAACTTGGTGTTTTCCTATGTATGGTCCATGCAGACGGTAACCTCATCTCTCGCATGGGATGCTTGCGGAGACAGACCCTGCACCCGTCTTTGTTGCTTTGCAAAACATAAATATCTGGTGCGTATCCATGTACTCTTTACTTGTTGGTCTAAATATCTACAAAGCCCTCTCTAACACGTGTTATTTAGAACATTAATTGACCATTTCACAAATCACAGGCTAGAGCATTCTGTTTTTTGTTGGTGCACACCATGCAAGTAGTTTTGGAGACATATGTACACCAAAGATTTATTATGCTTGCACCTAGAATTTCACAATAATGTAAATTATATTTTAGAGGAAAAATTTGTAGACAAATTTTCTAAAATTGGCTGTATACTGGAAAGGTTGGATTTGTTTATTAGCCAATGCTGTCATTTATTTATTTCTTTTCGCCTGTTATATCATAATGCTGCAGAAAAATATCCATACTTTCCTCCTCGTGGTGCATGTTTCCAAACGACAAGCGCCTATCCTGGTGTAATGGTCGTTGCTCAATCTCTTTCTCCTAATCCACAAAGATCTTTTGCCGAGTGCAACATCTGCGGCTAAGAACAACCGTGGCTAATACAATTTGGAACAATGTGTACTTTCACGGAAAAGCGTGCAATGGGGATGTTGCCAACTTGCCATATTGGATTGGAGGTATATATTACTCCCTCCGTTCACTATTATATATAGGATGTTTAAGACATTTTAGTGCGCACTGATTATGAACAAAATGATGAATTTTCACACTGAAATGCGTTTAGATACATGTTGTTTCGAAAAAAATACTAAAACATCTCATACTAGAGATGTGAGGGAGAATTATTTTCTTGAAATCCATTTGAAGTTTACAATGGTGACAGTATCATAAAGATAACTCCTTCATTGGCTACAGGGAGCAAGTTCTGCTTGAGCACATAGCGATATCACTAAATTTTGCTTACATTAATTGGTGCAGGAGCAGGACCCCAAAAATTTGGTTCTTATAGTTCGAACTATTTGTACTTCAACGAAATCTTAAGTTGACATGAAGTTTTAGATATTTACAAACCTCACAATGCATGCAAATAAGAAGAAGATACAAACACTCTCAAGTCATGACGACCTCCACATATCTACACTCTTGAATATTGTTCGTGACAAATAGGAATCATGTGTGTGAAGTAATACCATAATTTGTATGTAAAAAAGAATAGGCAGAGAAATGTACATTGTAAATGACAACTGGCATGGAGATATAGTATGTGTTACCCGTCAGACACTAGTGGCAAACTGGCAACCAAAGGTTCGGTAGTGTATATATGCAGAAAATACACACTAGTGAAATCTTCGCAAGTGTACACTGAATTTAGTGACTGCGAAATATGTATGTATTTTATCGCAAGTGTGCACTAGTTTACAGGATGCGGCGGTCACAGTCACCCGCTGGCATAGGCAGGCTACATGCTGTCGCCGGTTGGCTTCCCTGGCTCGCAGGCTCTCTTCCGTCGACTTGCCTCTCTCTGCTGAGGAAGCTGACGCGCGACAGGCCATCAACTGGGCGGCCGTGCCTGCCGTAGAGGGCAGGCCTTCTTGCCTGGTCCTTGTGCTCTGCAGATCAGTGGCATTTTTTCGGTAACTGCGGTTAACAGTTTTCCGACGCCCTCTGTAGAAAGACGCAGTAGACGCGACACGAGTTTTTTTTTTAGAATGACGCGACACGAGTTGCATAGGGTCAGGCCATCCAAATTCCAATGGCTTCCGGCCCGTCGTGAAGGAAGTAGACAGAAGGATTAAGTCCTCAAATTCTGGACATTGGAGCCAAATCCCACTGGACAAAAAAAATCACTACAGGAAACCGTCAAAACGCCGACGGCGGGTACGCCGACGGCCGCCGTCGGTGTATCGGCGTCGGCGTAGGACGCTGTCGGCGTATGAAAACTGCCGTCGGCGTATCCGTCGCCGTCGGCGACGCCGCAGTGGGACCCACAAAACGGACGTCGAACGTCTCCGTCTGCTCCACCTATACGCCGACGGCAGTGCCGTCGGCCTAGGCTGCCACGTGTGCTGATCTGGTGCGTCTGGGAGGAGTCTGACGCCGACGGCAATGCCGTCGGCGTAGGTATGACCATATGGTCCTCCAGCGTCGACGTGGCGCCATCCTGTGCGTCCCCACAGCATCCTACGCCGACGGCAATAGCCTTGACCATATTTTCAGTTTCTGAAACTTTTTGCTGCTGGTTTCTGGCGCATTTTAAATACAATTAAAATTGCACAAATTATAAAACATCACAGAAACATCAAATAAAACATCACATACATATCCAAATGACACAAACATGATTCAAATTCATCCAAGCATTCATACAAACTCCAAACAAGTTCGAATTCACACACGCTACACCCGAACACATCCTACACCTCCCGAGAGCCCGAGGCCGATGATTCCTTGCCTTGGCTCATCTTGGTCAATCACCTGCATTGAGAAAGGATAAACTTTTAAGCATGTTGAAAAATGTAGTAAATAAGAATAAAGACGTAATGCAATTAAAAGAAGCATGTTGAAAGACTAAGCATGTTGAAAAGTAAATAGTACGCAAAAGGACATAAAAGACCCTCACCCCTAATCATCACTCTCATAGTTAAGTCCTGGGTTCTCATCATCACTATCAACATCACTATCACGAGTGTTGTATATTGGAACCTCCTCGCACGATGGAGGCTCATCATCGTCATCACTATCACTCTGTAACTTGTTGAGCATATCTATATCCTTTAGATTCACCACTACGTCACCACCTGTTTGTGCATTGTCCTCGCGGTCCTCAAGACCTTGTATGCCAAAGTCCCCAAAGGTTTGTTCCTCTTGATAGAAAATCCCCTCGTATGTTTTAGGGTCAATGTTGTTGTAATCGTCTTCGGAGGGCATGGGTAGCTTACCACGTGGCGATACATGGAACACGACTTCCCAACCAATGAGTCCCTCTTTCTTGCATGGGTAGGGCAAATAATAAACTTGAAAGGCTTGGTGAGCCACAACAAAGACATCGGATCCATTGTAGGTGGTTGAAGGCTTAACTTCAACTAACCCAATGGAAGGGGTACTTTTGGTTCCATGCTCAGGGTCGAACCAGTGGCATTTGAACACAACAAGCTTGAGTGATATGTTCGTGTTATTGAACGTCAGCTCATATACGTTCTGTAACCTTCCGTAGTAATCATAATTACCGGCTCCTTTGGTGAAGACCCCGGTATTTATAGTCTTTGCATTAGGCCGACTGTTCTGGTGATGCTCTGTATGGAAGCGGTACCCATTCACATCATACTTCTCATACTTCTCGACTCTACGGTTACAACCTTGGGAGACACATCTCAACTCATCTGACATCACAACGTTGGCATCAGCTCCCTACAAGTACAAATTGTTTTGTGCATTAGTAAGAGGGATAAGACACGAATTGCAAGGTAGAAGGGACAGGTTTGAAATTACCTTTTCCCTGAACCAAACCGTGAATTTTTTCTTTCCGGGGGCAGGCTCTTTCAAAAGAGTGTCCAACGCGGCTTCATTGGGTCCATCTGATGTTCCCGACCACATTTCATCCGTGAATTGACTAAAAGGAGAAAATACGTATTAGAACGAAATCATGTAGTAGTTGCAAAGTAATTTGTTCCCCATTTTACCTAAGGAAACTGCCCTCTTCTCCCTGCTCGTCGTGGGTCACTTCCTTCATGTTCATAAGCACATAGAGCATTATGCACTCCAGCTCATCATTGGTCAAGTTATACCTTGTTGGGCCACCGCTCTTGCCACCGGGACACTGGAAGAGGACGAGCTTGGGGTCTCGCTTGGGCTCGTCGACATTGTACCGAGAGGCCTGGTTATGCATAGTGGGAACATCATCGGGGTAGTACGTTAGCCTGGCGTCTGCCATCTCCTGAGGATAGTTGCCTCGGCTATGGATGACTCAATCTTATTTTTGTTTCCACATTTGGTTCGAATATACTTAAACTCTCTCTCAATACAAAACTGCCAACGAAACTGCACCGGTCCACCCAAGAGTACCTCATTCGCAAGATGCACAACAAGATGTGCCATCGGAGTAAAGAAGCCTGGCGGAAATATCGTCTCTAAGTTGCACAGCAACTCCGGCACTAGTTCATGCAGCTTCTGAATAATCAGGGGACATACTTGCTTAGCACAGAGCGTGCGGAAGAAATGGCTCAACTCCGCGAGCACTCGCCAGACACGTCGGGGAGATACCCTCGAACCATCACCGGTAGCAGCCGCTCAATCCATATATGATAGTCGTGACTCTTGAGCCCGGTGACTTTTCCGATTGTATATTGACTCCCTTACTTATATTCGAACAATAGCCATCAGGGAACATCACGACGAATTTGAGCCAATGGAATGCCTCAGACTTTGCATACTATTAAGGCAGAAGTCAGCATGCGGCTTGAACCAGTTCTTTTGACGGCCTTCAGGAGGCTTCATGTGCATTCTCTCCCTATCACAGAGCTTCTTAACATCAACTCTAGCCTTAACATTATCCTTCGACTTCTCAGGAATGTTCAGGATGTGTGAAAGAGGGACTCTCCAACATTCTTTTCGGTGTGCATCACATCGATGCTATGGGGAAGTTCGAGGTCCTTGTAATATTCGAGTTGCGTCAAGCCTGCCACGTGAGTCCAGTTGTGCGCCACACCATATCCCACATATCGTGGGCCTTTTCCCTGGGCAGGCACGAGAGCACTTAGCTCGGCGTCAACAGCTGCACCATCGAAAGTTGGTATCGCTTTTTCTTCACGCTCAACTCTGCCCTTCTTGAAGTTCTTTTTGTCTTCTCTAAACGATGCCCTCTTTTGAGGAACTTTCGATGTGTGTCAAACGCGGAATACTTCCGTCCCGCCGTTAGCCACATGAACTCAAGTCGGTTCCTGCACACTGGGCATGGCCACTTACCAGCTGTACACCATCCGCAGAATAGGGCGTACCCGGGCATGTCATGCATGGAATTGTGATACCAAACTTTCATCAAGAAGTTTGTCTTCGATGCACGATCATATGTCAACGTCCCGTGGTGCCAAGAGTGGTTCAGATCATCCACAATTGGCTGCATGTACACACTTAAATTCTTCCCCGGATATTCAGGACCTGGAATGATCAGCGAGAGGAATATGGTCTTCTTTGCATTAGGGCTCCAGGAGGGAGATTGAGCGGAATAACAAACACGGGCCAGCAGCTGTACGAGGTAGTCGACAAACCATATGGATTGAATCCATCGGTTGCTATCGCGATTCTCACGTTTCGAGCATCTGCTGCCTCATCGGGGTGGTTCGCATCAAAGTTCTTCCATGCCGTACCATCAGATGGATGTCCCATCAATTCCCGGTCGTGCTCATCCTTGTATCTCTTCCCCGTTTTGTGCCATTGCATCTGTGTGGCAGACTCTTTGTTCATGTAAAGCCGCTTGATTCTTTGTATGAATGGGAGGTAACGAAGAATCTTAACGGCGACATTTGACTGCGTCTTCGTACCATCGGCTCCTTTTACCACATGATACCTAGAGGCCTTACACAAGATACAGTACTTGTCATTGGCAAACTGTTTCCAAAACAAAAGGCATCCTTTTGGACAACAATCTATCTTCTGATAATCCATGCTGAGATCTCGCAGGATTTTCTTCGTTTCGTACATGCTTTGAGGCAGACAATGCCCTTCAGGCAACAGGTTACCAGTTGTTTGCAGATGCGCTTCAAAGCATGAACGGGTGCTGCCATACTGGAGCTTGTTGGCTAGTGCTTGCGAGATGGCATCGAGCTGAGAAACTTTTGCACCCTCGTACAGAGGCCTCTGAGACGAGGCCATCATATCAAAGAAGGCCTTCGCGGTTGGCTCTGGGTCCTCTGGTTGACGCGGTTCCTCCGGTTCACGCGGTTCCTCCGGTTCTGGAGGTTCCTCCGGTTCCTCCTGTGATGGTGGCGAATCTGGCATGTCGCCAGCACGGAGATCATCTAGCCAGTTTCTAATCCCATCATCTTCATTGCCATTGATCCGCTGCCGCATCACCCTGCCACTCTCGCGCTCGTACTCATCAAAGTTGACTGTCGTCACGAAGTTCGGCATATACCCACGAGAGAAGAGGTGTTTAATCATATCATCCTTTCCCTGACGTGTACGAAACTTGCAACGAGGGCAAGGGCACTGTCCACGAGCGCCTGACTCTGAACCCTTACGCGCTAACTCCTTCACTAACAAATGCGTCTTCCATACCCACTCATCTGTTTTGTCAACCAAACTAGTTCGGCCACTGTACATCCACCCATTATCTGCCATCCTCTGCTGCTTTACTGTGAGCCAAATAATAATAACATGAAATTAAATGCATCATATTTTTATTTTCTTGCATGCAATGTCACCATTTTATTACGGCCAAATTTTATCTTTTACAACATGCAAGGGTTCACATACACTTCTAATAGGTAGGGGCCTATCCCGCCCGAGTACGTGTAGATCGAGTCGTGTCCCATGTTCTACCCCGACCCGAGACGGAATTTCGGCAGCACCTCCCCGCTGTTCTTCAGAATACACGTCTCGAGCTTGTCAAGCCGAGAGGGTGTGCATCCGAAGAACAACAGGGAGGTGCTGCCGAAATTCCGTCTCAGGAAGGGGTAGAACGTGGAACACGACCCGATCTACACGTACTCGGACTGTCCAACAGGACAACCCGGAAGTGTTACGGTTATAAATATGCAAAGATGGACAATCCTGCATATTTATAAATTTGTAACCCTTCCGGATGGGATCTGACTCGGGTTACGCGACTGACTTGGTGATCTAGACCAAAATAAACCTATGCAGCAAGAGAGGCGAAAGATTTATACCCTCGAAGCGTGATCGGTGGCCGGAGAAGGTCGAGGACGTGCTCCGGAAGAGGGCGACAAAACAAAGGGCACCGAGGCGGCCCCTCCTCAGCTGGAGAAGCCGCGACGACGCGCGGGACCGACGGTGCTGGCTGGCGGGAAGCTACGTCATCTAAAAAGTACAAACAATCGAAATATATAAGCAAATATCCCTCCATTTTACCTAATAATTAAACATAAAACAGAATAAACCATAGAACGATGTAACCATATTAGCTAAACATAACACATATAGACAAGTAGCACAATAATACATAGGTAGCATGTATGATAAGTCTAGCAGTACAACAGGTAGCAAGATAAGTCTAGTAGTACGACAGGTAGGATGATAGACATCCTAAACTCGACTCGCGCCGGTGTCAGTGACGTCGTCCAAGCGGTCCCAACAAGAGGACAGGCTGCTGCTAGAGTCCTCGCCCTGCTGCTGCGTGCCGGAGGGGCCGGCCTCGCCCTGCCCGCGCTGCTGCCGGCTCTCGCTGAAGACCTGGTACTGGACCGCCATCACCTGGGGATCAAGGAGGAGATCCTTGACCAAGGGGTCATCCTCCTCGCGCTGGTGGCGCGCCCTGAGCAGCCTCTCTGCCTGCCGGTGCTCCCTCTCCTCGGCCTTCGTCGCGATCCTCATGCCATCTGGCGCTAACATATGCGCCACGCTCCGCTCATCCTCAAAGTTGAGGATCGCTCTCGCCCCAAAGTGCTGGACCGCCGCGCAGTCGTAGGCGCGGGCCGCCTGCCACGGGCACCTGAAAGTACCAAGCTGGATCTTCCTGTGATCCACTGTGATCTGAGCTGCCCAAGTCGGGATCTTCGTGGGTCTCCGGTGAACACCACGAAACTTTCGCTCCGGCTCCGACATGATACTTAGTTAAGTAAAAGCATTTGATACAGGGGTTAGTCATATATGAAAAATAATTGTCAACAACATTTTATTTGCTACATCTATCCCTAAAATCATTTTGTTATTTTCTATTTTCAACAACATTTTATTTGCTACATCTATCCCTAAATCATTTTGTTATTTTCTATTTTCAACAACATTTTATTTACTACATCTATCCCTAAATCATTTTGTTATTTTCTATTTTCTACCACAAAATTTCCATCTATAATTTCTATTTGCATGTGTTGCGTTATTAATCATTATTATGGGAGCAAAAACTTTGTTACTGGTTATTTCTTTGAAAATGTTCACAATTTAGTAAACCTAACACCAAACCATCCCGCATTAAGATAATAAGACCCATCCAACACTTCCCTAAATACAACATTCTTTTGTACTAAATGAACAATTATTATAACATGGATTTTGATGAACAAAATCTAATTTACAATGGACAATACTACATTTACAGTGGATAATTTCTACTCCTAAAATCCCTAAATCTAAAATCCCTAAAATCCTACTCCTAAAATCCCTAAAATCCTATAATTTCCATCTATAATTTCTACTCCTAAAATCCCTAAAATCCTACTCCTAAAATCCCTAAATCTAAAATACATAGAAAATAGGGGAGGGGCGGGGAGTACCTGGCGGCGAGGTCGGGGGAGGCGCGGCGAGGTCGGGGTCGGAGCGCCGCGGCGAGGTCGGGTCGGACGGCTAGAGGCGGCGGCGGCGGCGAGGTCGGGGAGGCGCAGCGCGGCGAGGTCGGGGTCGGACGGCTAGAGATGGCGACGACGGAGGAGGGCGGGGGGGCGGGCGGCGGAGGAGGACGGGTGGCGCGGCCGGGTGTCGGGGGAGGACGGCTAGAGGCGGCGGCCGGCGGAGGAGGACGGGTGGGGCGTGCGATAAGGTGCGGGGTCGGAGAGTGGATAAGGTGCGGGAGTTCGTGCTGCGATGGCTTAGAAGATAAGGTGGACATACGCCGACGGCTTTGACATACGCCGACGGCAAAGCCGTCGGCTTTGTCTTTTTTCTTTTTTTCATATTATTTAATTTTAATATTGTAAACCATTAGAATTTATTACATTATAAATTTGTAGAGTTTTATTATAATTTATTTTATTATATCGTATGACCACACGCAAATTTTTGAGTGATTCCGCACTCTAGCTATCCGGTTTTATTGAAACCGTAGTCCGGGGGACCCGCATATCTACCCCCGAGCTTGGACATTTGAAACACACAACACACTTGTATACATATGGTATGGCACAACCTAGGTTTGGTGGGTTCCGACGCTCCGGCCCCGCTTCGGCGAAACCCCGAATCCGCTGGGAAAACCCTAACGTTTTCGTCTACCCCCATACACGTGCGTCGAAAGGGGGTAGCCCAGTGGACTTTTTTGCTTGGTTGTGTTAGGTTAGGCCATACGAAGGTGAGAAACCAAAGTCTACCCCAAATCAACACAAGATTCCATCCGGTTCTCCCGAAACGGGAGTTTCCACCTCTAAGTGCAGAAACTCACTAGAGAGAAAGTGAAGCCGGTGAAGCCGGTCACACCCCGGAGTAGGATCTTGCACATTTACAACACACAACACACTTGTATACATATGGTATGGCACAACCTAGGTTCTGGTGGGGTTCCAACGCTCCGATGCCCCGCTTCGGCGAAACCTCGAATCCGCTGGGAAAACCCTAACGTTTTCGTCTACCCCCATAGACGTGCGTCGAAAGTGGGTAGCCCAGTGGACTTTTTTGCTTGGTTGTGTTAGGTTAGGCCATACGAAGGTGAGAAACCAAAGTCTACCCCAAATCAACACAAGATTCCATCCGGTTCTCCCGAAACGGGAGTTTCCACCTCTAAGTGCAGAAACTCACTAGAGAGAAAGTGAAGCCGGTGAAGCCGGTCACACCCCGGAGTAGGATCTTGCACATTTACAACACACAACACACTTGTATACATATGGTATGGCACAACCTAGGTTCTGGTGGGGTTTCGACGCTCCGATGCCCCGCTTCGGCGAAACCCCGAATCCGCTGGGAAAACCCTAACGTTTTCGTCTACCCCCATAGACGTGCGTCGAAAGGGGTAGCCCAGTGGACTTTTTTGCTTGGTTGTGTTAGGTTAGGCCATACGAAGGTGAGAAACCAAAGTCTACCCCAAATCAACACAAGATTCCATCCGGTTCTCCCGAAACGGGAGTTTCCACCTCTAAGTGCAGAAACTCACTAGAGAGAAAGTGAAGCCGGTGAAGCCGGTCACACCCCGGAGTAGGATCTTGCACATTTACAATACACAACACACTTGTATACATATGGTATGGCACAACCTAGGTTCTGGTGGGGTTCCGACGCTCCGATGCCCCGCTTCGGCGAAACCCCGAATCCGCTGGGAAAACCCTAACGTTTTCGTCTACCCCCATAGACGTGCGTCGAAAGGGGTAGCGCAGTGGAATTTTTTGCTTGGTTGTGTTAGGTTAGGCCATACGAAGGTGAGAAACCAAAGTCTACCCCAAATCAACACAAGATTCCATCTGGTTCTCCCGAAACGGGAGTTTTCACCTCTAAGTGCAGAAACTCACTAGAGAGAAAGTGAAGCCGGTGAAGCCGGTCACACCCCGGAGTAGGATCTTGCACATTTACAACACAACACACTTGTATACATATGGTATGGCACAACCTAGGTTCTGGTGGGGTTCCGACGCTCCGATGCCCCGCTTCGGCGAAACCCCGAATCCGCTGGGAAAACCCTAACGTTTTCGTCTACCCCCATAGACGTGCGTCGAAAGGGGGTAGCCCAGTGGACTTTTTTGCTTGGTTGTGTTAGGTTAGGCCATACGAAGGTGAGAAACCAAAGTCTACCCCAAATCAACACAAGATTCCATCCGGTTCTCCCGAAACGGGAGTTTCCACCCCTAAGTGCAGAAACTCACTAGAGAGAAAGTGAAGCCGGTGAAGCCGGTCACACCCCGTAGTAGGATCTTGCACATTTACAACACACAACACACTTGTATACATATGGTATGGCACAACCTAGGTTCTGGCGGGGTTCCGACGCTCCGATGCCCCGCTTCGGCGAAACCCCGAATCCGCTGGGAAAACCCTAACGTTTTCGTCTACCCCCATACACGTGCGTCGAAAGGGGGTAGCCCAGTGGACTTTTTTGCTTGGTTGTGTTAGGTTAGGCCATACGAAGGTGAGAAACCAAAGTCTACCCCAAATCAACACAAGATTCCATCCGGTTCTCCCGAAACGGGAGTTTCCACCTCTAAGTGCAGAAACTCACTAGAGAGAAAGTGAAGCCGGTGAAGCCGGTCACACCCCGGAGTAGGATCTTGCACATTTACAACACACAACACACTTGTATACATATGGTATGGCACAACCTAGGTTTTGGTGGGGTTCCGACGCTCCGATGCCCCGCTTCGGCGAAACCCCGAATCCGCTGGGAAAACCCTAACGTTTTCGTCTACCCCCATAGACGTGCGTCGAAAGGGGGTAGCCCAGTGGACTTTTTTGCTTGGTTGTGTTAGGTTAGGCCATACGAAGGTGAGAAACCAAAGTCTACCCCAAATCAACACAAGATTTCATCCGGTTCTCCCGAAACGGGAGTTTTCACCTCTAAGTGCAGAAACTCACTAGAGAGAAAGTGAAGCCGGTGAAGCCGGTCACACCCCGGAGTAGGATCTTGCACATTTACAACACACAACACACTTGTATACATATGGTATGGCACAATCTAGGTTCTGGTGGGGTTCCGACGCTCCGATGCCCCGCTTCGGCGAAACCCCGAATCCGCTGGGAAAACCCTAACGTTTTCGTCTACCCCCATAGACGTGCGTCGAAACGGGGTAGCCCAGTGGACTTTTTTGCTTGGTTGTGTTATGTTAGGCCATACGAAGGTGAGAAACCAAAGTCTACCCCAAATCAACACAAGATTCCATCCGGTTCTCCCGAAACGGAAGTTTCCACCTCTAAGTGCAGAAACTCACTAGAGAGAAAGTGAACCGGTGAAGCCGGTCACATCCCGGAGTAGGATCTTGCACATTTACAACACACAACACACTTGTATACATATGGTATGTCACAACCTAAGTTCTGGTGGGGTTCCGACGCTCCGATGCCCCGCTTCGGCGAAACCCCGAATCCGCTGGGAAAACCCTAACGTTTTCGTCTACCCCCATAGACGTGCGTCGAAAGGGGTAGCCCAGTGGACTTTTTTTCTTGGTTGTGTTAGGTTAGGCCATACGAAGGTGAGAAACCAAAGTCTACCCCAAATCAACACAAGATTCCATCCGGTTCTCCCGAAACGGGAGTTTTCACCTCTAAGTGCAGAAACTCACTAGAGAGAAAGTGAAGCCGGTGAAGCCGGTCACACCCCGGAGTAGGATCTTGCACATTTACAACACACAACACACTTGTATACATATGGTATGGCACAACCTAGGTTCTGGTGGGGTTCCGACGCTCCGATGCCCCGCTTCGGCGAAACCCCGAATCCGCTGGGAAAACCCTAACGTTTTCGTCTACCCCCATAGACGTGCGTCGAAAGGGGGTAGCCCAGTGGACTTTTTTGCTTGGTTGTGTTAGGTTAGGCCATACGAAGGTGAGAAACGAAAGTCTACCCCAAATCAACACAAGATTCCATCCGGTTCTCCCGAAACGGGAGTTTCCACCTCTAAGTGCAGAAACTCACTAGAGAGAAAATGAAGCCGGTGAAGCCGGTCACACCCCGGAGTAGGATCTTGCACATTTACAACACACAACACACATGTATACATATGGTATGGCACAACCTAGGTTCTGGCGGGGTTCCGACGCTCCGATGCCCCGCTTCGGCGAAACCCCGAATCCGCTGGGAAAACCCTAACGTTTTCGTCTACCCCCATACACGTGCGTCGAAAGGGGGTAGCCCAGTGGACTTTTTTGCTTGGTTGTGTTAGGTTAGGCCATACGAAGGTGAGAAACCAAAGTCTACCCCAAATCAACACAAGATTCCATCCGGTTCTCCCGAAACGGGAGTTTCCACCTCTAAGTGCAGAAACTCACTAGAGAGAAAGTGAAGCCGGTGAAGCCGGTCACACCCCGGAGTAGGATCTTGCACATTTACAACACACAACACACTTGTATACATATGGTATGGCACAACCTAGGTTTTGGTGGGGTTCCGACGCTCCGATGCCCCGCTTCGGCGAAACCCCGAATCCGCTGGGAAAACCCTAACGTTTTCGTCTACCCCCATAGACGTGCGTCGAAAGGGGGTAGCCCAGTGGACTTTTTTGCTTGGTTGTGTTAGGTTAGGCCATACGAAGGTGAGAAACAAAAGTCTACCCCAAATCAACACAAGATTCCATCCGGTTCTCCCGAAACGGGAGTTTTCACCTCTAAGTGCAGAAACTCACTAGAGAGAAAGTGAAGCCGGTGAAGCCGGTCACACCCCGGAGTAGGATCTTGCACATTTACAACACACAACACACTTGTATACATATGGTATGGCACAACCTAGGTTCTGGTGCGGTTCCGACGCTCCGATGCCCCGCTTCGGCGAAACCCCGAATCCGCTGGGAAAACCCTAACGTTTTCGTCTACCCCCATACACGTGCGTCGAAAGGGGGTAGCCCAGTGGACTTTTTTGCTTGGTTGTGTTAGGTTAGGCCATACGAAGGTGAGAAACAAAAGTCTACCCCAAATCAACACAAGATTCCATCCGGTTCTCCCGAAACGGGAGTTTCCACCTCTAAGTACAGAAACTCACTAGAGAGAAAGTGAAGCCGGTCACACCCCGGAGTAGGATCTTGCACATTTACAACACACAACACAGTTGTATACATATGGTATGGCACAACCTAGGTTCTGGTGGGGTTCCGACGCTCCGATGCCCCGCTTCGGCGAAACCCTGAATCCGCTGGGAAAACCCTAACGTTTTCGTCTACCCCCATAGACGTGCGTCGAAAGGGGGTAGCCCAGTGGACTTTTTTCTTGGTTGTGTTAGGTTAGGCCATACGAAGGTGAGAAACCAAAGTCTACCCCAAATCAACACAAGATTCCATCCGGTTCTCCCGAAACGGGAGTTTCCACCTCTAAGTGCAGAAACTCACTAGAGAGAAAGTGAAGCCGGTCACACCCCGGAGTAGGATCTTGCACATTTACAACACACAACACACTTGTATACATATGGTATGGCACAACCTAGGTTCTGGTGGGGTTCCGACGCTCCGATGCCCCGCTTCGGCGAAACCCTGAATCCGCTGGGAAAACCCTAACGTTTTCGTCTACCCCCATAGACGTGCGTCGAAAGGGGGTAGCCCAGTGGACTTTTTTGCTTGGTTGTGTTAGGTTAGGCCATACGAAGGTGAGAAACCAAAGTCTACCCCAAATCAACACAAGATTCCATCCGGTTCTCCCGAAACGGGAGTTTCCACCTCTAAGTGCAGAAACTCACTAGAGAGAAAGTGAAGCCGGTGAAGCCGGTCACACCCCGGAGTAGGATCTTGCACATTTACAACACACAACACACTTGTATACATATGGTATGGCACAACCTAGGTTTTGGTGGGGTTCCGACGCTCCGATGCCCCGCTTCGGCGAAACCCCGAATCCGCTGGGAAAACCCTAACGTTTTCGTCTACCCCCATAGACGTGCCTCGAAAGGGGTAGCCCAGTGGACTTTTTTGCATGGTTGTGTTAGGTTAGGCCATACGAAGGTGAGAAACAAAAGTCTACCCCAAATCAACACAAGATTCCATCCGGTTCTCCCGAAACGGGAGTTTTCACCTCTAAGTGCAGAAACTCACTAGAGAGAAAGTGAAGCCGGTGAAGCCGGTCACACCCCGGAGTAGGATCTTGCACATTTACAACACACAACACACTTGTATACATATGGTATGACACAACCTAGGTTCTGGTGGGGTTCCGACGCTCCGATGCCCCGCTTCGGCGAAACCCCGAATCCGCTGGGAAAAACCTAACGTTTTCGTCTACCCCCATAGACGTGCGTCGAAAGGGGGTAGCCCAGTGGACTTTTTTGCTTGGTTGTGTTAGGTTAGGCCATACGAAGGTGAGAAACCAAAGTCCACCCCAAATCAACACAAGATTCCATCCGGTTCTCCCGAAACGGGAGTTTCCACCTCTTAGTGCAGAAACTCACTAGAGAGAAAGTGAAGCCGGTGAAGCCGGACACACCCCGGAGTAGGATCTTGCACATTTACAACACTCAACACACTTGTATACATATGGTATGGCACAACCTAGGTTCTGGTGGGGTTTCGACGCTCCGATGCCCCGCTTCGGCGAAACCCCGAATCCGCTGGGAAAACCCTAACGTTTTCGTCTACCCCCATAGACGTGCGTCGAAAGGGGGTAGCCCAGTGGACTTTTTTGCTTGGTTGTGTTAGGTTAGGCCATACGAAGGTGAGAAACCAAAGTCTACCCCAAATCAACACAAGATTCCATCCGGTTCTCCCGAAACGGGAGTTTTCACCTCTAAGTGCAGAAACTCACTAGAGAGAAAGTGAAGCCGTGAAGCCGGTCACACCCCGGAGTAGGATCTTGCACATTTACAACACACAACACACTTGTATACATATGGTATGGCACAACCTAGGTTCTGGTGGGGTTCCGACGCTCCGATGCCCCGCTTCGGCGAAACCCCGAATCCGCTGGGAAAAATCTAACGTTTTCGTCTACCCCCATAGACGTGCGTCGAAAGGGGGTAGCCCAGTGGACTTTTTTGCTTGGTTGTGTTAGGTTAGGCCATACGAAGGTGAGAAACCAAAGTCTACCCCAAATCAACACAAGATTCCATCCGTTTCTCCCGAAACGGGAGTTTTCACCTCTAAGTGCAGAAACTCACTAGAGAGAAAGTGAAGCCGGTGAAGCCGGTCACACCCCGGAGTAGGATCTTGCACATTTACAACACACAACACACTTGTATACATATGGTATGGCACAACCTAGGTTCTGGTGGGGTTCCGACGCTCCGATGCCCCGCTTCGGCGAAACCCCGAATCCGCTGGGAAAACCTTAACGTTTTCGTCTACCCCCATACACGTGCGTCGAAAGGGGGTAGCCCAGTGGACTTTTTTACTTGGTTGTGTTAGGTTAGGCCATACGAAGGTGTGAAACCAAAGTCTACCCCAAATCAACACAAGATTCCATCCGTTCTCCCGAAACGGGAGTTTTCACCTCTAAGTGCAGAAACTCACTAGAGAGAAAGTGAAGCCGGTCACACCCCGGAGTAGGATCTTGCACATTTACAACACACAACACACTTGTATACATATGGTATGGCACAACCTAGGTTCTGGTGGGGTTCCGACGCTCCGATGCCCCGCTTCGGCGAAACCCCGAATCCGCTGGGAAAACCCTAACGTTTTCGTCTACCCCCATACACGTGCGTCGAAAGGGGGTAGCCCAGTGGACTTTTTTACTTGGTTGTGTTAGGTTAGGCCATACGAAGGTGAGAAACCAAAGTCTACCCCAAATCAACACAAGATTCCATCCGTTCTCCCGAAACGGGAGTTTTCACCTCTAAGTGCAGAAACTCACTAGAGAGAAAGTGAAGCCGGTGAAGCCGGTCACACCCCGGAGTAGGATCTTGCACATTTACCACACACAACACACTTGTATACATATGGTATGGCACAACCTAGGTTCTGGTGGGGTTCCGACCTCCGATGCCCCGCTTCGGCGAAACCCCGAATCCGCTGGGAAAACCCTAACGTTTTCGTCTACCCCCATAGACGTGCGTCGAAAGGGGGTAGCCCAGTGGATTTTTTTGCTTGGTTGTGTTAGGTTAGGCCATACGAAGGTGAGAAACCAAAGTCTACCCCAAATCAACACAAGATTCCATCCGGTTCTCACCCGAAACGGAAGTTTTCACCTCTAAGTGCACAAACTCACTAGAGAGAAAGTGAAGCCGGTGAAGCCGGTCACACCCCGGAGTAGGATCTTGCACATTTACAACACACAACACACTTGTATACATATGGTATGGCACAACCTAGGTTCTGGTGGGGTTCCGACGCTCCGATGCCCCGCTTCGGCGAAACCCCGAATCCGCTGGGAAAACCCTAACGTTTTCGTCTACCCCCATACACTGCGTCGAAAGGGGGTAGCCCAGTGGACTTTTTTGCTTGGTTGTGTTAGGTTAGGCCATACGAAGGTGAGAAACCAAAGTCTACCCCAAATCAACACAAGATTCCATCCGTTCTCCCGAAACGGGAGTTTTCACCTCTAAGTGCAGAAACTCACTAGAGAGAAAGTGAAGCCGGTGAAGCCGGTCACACCTCGGAGTAGGATCTTGCACGTTTACAACACACAACACACTTGTATACATATGGTATGGCACAACCTAGGTTCTGGTGGGGTTCTGACGTTCCGATGCCCCGCTTCGGCGAAACCCCGAATCCGCTGGGAAAACCCTAATGTTTTCGTCTACCCCCATAGACATGCGTCGAAAGGGGGGTAGCCCAGTGGACTTTTTTTGCTTGGTTGTGTTAGGTTAGGCCATACGAAGTATTTTACATGTGTTGTTTTTATTTATTTTACATGTATAAGTTGTAGGGTTGGGTTCCGGGAAACTCGAACCGTTATTTTACGGGGGTGGGATACTGTAATTGGAGGAAATTATAGGTCCAATATATATATAAATTATAACTACATTAAATATTATATAGAGAAATAAATAAATATTATATAGAGAAATAAATAAAAAAAAAGGTTCATCTATACGCCGACGGCCGCCGTCGGCGTTGAAGTACACGTGTACACCGACGGCACGGCCGTCGGCGTATCAACGCCGCTGGACGTTCCGTCACGGCGTCCTTTTGTACACGTTTACGCCGACGGCTGCCGTCGGCCTTAGCTGGATACGCCGACGGCGCTTCGTACGCCGACGGCTGTGTGGGCGGCTGCCCTAGCTCGCGCTGTACGCCGACGGCCCCGACATTTAGCCGTCGGCGTACAGTATGGCCGTCGGCGTAGTGTGGCTTTCCCGTAGTGAATGGTCCGATTTGAACCCTCAAATCCTTCATACCGTCTCCCTAAGGGCATGTACAATGGTAGAGAAGGCTGGTCTTCTCTTAGCCCTCCACGTCACTTAGAGAAGGCAATAAAAAGTAGACATATAATACGTTATCTCTTATTGTCATGTCTAGCAATTAATGAGAATCAATTAAATTTAGAAAGAAATTATGTTAATAAGGGAGAGCATGTCGTACAATGTACAAAATAGTCTTCTCTTAATATTTAAAAGATCATCCCTTAGCTAAGGGAAGACAACTCCCTCTCTCTTCATTCTCTTCCTCCAACTAAGCAAAAAAATCATACGTGACATGTCTAAGGAAAGGCTGACGTCACCGCATTGTACATACGTAAGAGCATCTCTAGCAGATACCCCATATTCCGATACCGGATATTGCTATCCGGTCGAGCCGGAAATCAGTTTCAGGCAACGCGCGCGCCGGGCAGACTAGGTACACGATAGTTATACTGGATATTTAAACGTAAACTAAATTGTGACATTCGCGCGAGAATTGGAACACGCAAACTAGATTAAACACTAGACATAACTGAAATTAAACTCCCTAAATGCTAAATTAAACTACATCTAAAACAGAAGTGGAAACCCTAGATCTAAACCTAAACTACATCTAGAACATAAATGAAATTGATGCTTCTAGGGGCGGCAATCTTCTCCGGAGCTCGGCGGCGTCGGCGGCTACCTACGGCTACTGCTCGAGCTCCTCCTCCTCGGCGATGTCGCGCAGCGCCACCGCCAGCTCGAGCTGGTCAACTGCCGCGATAAGGCGCTGCGCAGCACCGGGAGCTCTAGCCTCCTCCGCCGCTGTGGCCTCCTCTGCTTCGGCTTCGCGACGCGACCGTAAGCCGGGAGGAGAACCTCCTGGAAGCGCTCGATGCGGATGATAGTAGGAGCCTCCCGGGCCTTCGGCCATCACGCGGATGTACCCCTCCGGGAAGCGGTCCCCGCGGAACTCCTCCTCTGCCGACTCCGGCTGCCGCTAGAGTTCCCCGCCTCCACGTCGTCCATCCGCGGTTCCCGCGACGTCACGAGGCCCGTGAACCGGCGGCCCCTATAGGAGCCGCGCAGTTTGGCGGCCCTCAAGTGAACCTCCTTGTCTCGCGCCGCCTTCTCCGCCGCCCGCCTCGCCGCCTCGTCTTCCGGCGGCTCCCGGCCTCCTCCGTGCCCGCCGGAGCTGCGCAGACTCGAGCCGGCCATGGATCCGGAGCTACGAGGGGTAGAGGAGCTGCGAGGCAGGACGGATTGCTCGCCGGAGCTGGGTGTTGTGTGCGACGGAGGAGTGCTGTGTGTGGCGGAGGAGTGCGGGATGCGTACCCCATCGACCCTTCCGTGCCCCTAATATAGCGGTTCGGCCGCCGCTTATCCTGCTCCCCGGATAAAGTTTTTCGGGACAGGCCCATATGCAGTTTCTGCTCGGGCCGAAAAATGGCCTATACCCCATATCGGCCGGACTTTTCCGAGCCGAGGGGGTTATGGGGTATCCGCTAGAGATGCTCTAAGGTGGTAGACTCAAGGACGAGGCCATGGCCGGTGTTGCTCTGTCCAGATCTGGGCCCCTCAGGCCCGATCTGGGCTCTGGCCGATGGTGGAGTTGTTCTACAAATGATATTAGTGACCTTGGCGCTGCAGAGTTGCGGCGGAGGTAGTCGGGCCTGATCTGGACCTGCTGGCTGATCTGGGCCTGACCGGCATTGTTGTTGCGTCTGGTCGGCGACCGCCTCTAGCAGTGGAGGACGTCCGATCTCATCCAAAGGTTGCTGATATCGACCCTGTAGGCCTGGATCCATTGCCGGCCTCACTCAACCGCCTCGTTGACCTCACGGCTTGTTAGCTCCTTAGATTGAGGTTGCGGATGCCGGGTGGCGGCCCAGGAAGGTGGTCTGCATGGGCGTCTCTCCGGCGAGGGACGTGGCAGTGGTGATGGATCTCTCCTTGGACCGTGTGGATGGCGAGGAGCGAGCAGCGGGGTTCCTGACGTTGGTGGCAGCAACTTCCGAATCGTGATCTGGAGTTTCGACTCAGGGCTGATGGGCGATCTGATTGTGCGGATGTTGTGCGAAGGTTTTTCTGAGCGAAAACTCTATGCTCTGGCGTCGATGACGGCGATGCCTATGGGTATCGTTACCCTCTTGGGGCGCCATAATTGCTACCTTCGCAGCGTTAGGACTCCGGTGAAAATCCTTGACCCTGTAGTCACGGTGTCGGCGACGTGATACGTCGTTATCCTCTTTGGGGCGTCATCGGGAGTCTCGTCGCTCGGGTTTGTTCTGGTGGCCTTGGTAGCTAGTTTGCATCTCCGATTTTTTTTTTTCCTTTTTTTTCTTTGATCCGCTTTGTAAGAGGTTCCCCTCATCACTTTGTATCGGTTCGGCCGTTAGACTTTTCTTTATAATACAGGCTTGGCAAAAGCCTGTTACGACAAGGTGGTTTTGGGCGGTTTTTGGCGAAGACATGGCGATGGCGTGGTCATGAGTCAGAGGGATGCCGACTCAAGGACTGCCTACGCATACGGCGAGGCTGCAAGGAGCGTGTCCATGACTTCGTGCGACTATAAGAGGTACAACTGCGAGGTGGGTGGCGTGGCCATCGTGTACCACGAGGCCACAAACCACCATGGCGTCCCTGCAGCTGACCGGCGCGCGTCTGCCGGCCCCGGTTCATCGACGGCCTGCGTGTCGAGCTCCAAGACTGGGTGGCTCCGGCCTCCGAACTTCCGGAGTAGCTGGAGGCGTTGCACAAGGCCGTGTCGTTGGACCTAAGATGGGAGCGCGCGGCATGGGCGGCGAACGGCAACGGCATGGACGGCAGCAGGTGCTGCTTCTGCGGCGCGGAGGGGCACGAGGAGCCGGGCTGCGAGGTGCGGTCAGCAGGGGCAGATCCAGGGGGGTGCTAGCATCTGACCCCCCCCCCCCCCCCCCCCCCCCCCCAACCGATCGCCCCCCTCAAGAATTAACATAGGTGTCTAGTAGTATTAGAAGGTGCTTCTACGTACTAACGGCCATAGCTAATCACGTACACGTTAGTACTTAGGCCCAAATTCAAGTATCTATTCACGAACTGAAGCCTGACAAGTGAAAAATTAGCCCATCTGCTAATTGCCCACGTACAGCCTATTGACTTGTCATGGAAGCCTGGTCCTTTCCGCTTCGGCTCTCGCTAATCAGATTAGATCGATCAATCTCCTGATGCGAGGAAGTGCCGCTCGTTGCCGCCGCCGCCGCCGCCGGCGTTGTGTTTTGATTGGCGGCGTGTTCAGGCAGCCTAGTAGTATGGAGGCGATCACTGATGTTCTGCCCGCTTTTCGTATGTCCGCACCACCTGACCACCATCTGGCCAATTCACCACCAAATTAGTCAAGGTACGCTGTGCTAATCTGGTCTAACTTTTCTAATTTGTTCTACTTGTCTAGGTATACTTCGTTAGTTAAAAAATATTATACAATATAGTAGATTGAATTTCCCTTCAAATGATTTTATCTTGATTAGTGCTGAAAATTTAGGATTCAGCTTGCCAAACATATGAGAATTTCCGTGACAATATTTCGTTTGTGATATTATACCAGCAGGGGAGGCATGAGCCGGAACGAGGTAAAAACGAGAAACAAAATGCATGGTCGCCATAAAATGAAGTGTTGCTTTACTCAGTTTTCTGGTGGTAAACGTCCGTTAGCAAAAGGCCTATTTCGTGACTTCGAGTCTCCTCCTAGCTCGCCTCCTCGTGGTTTCACATTCTATGAAAGAGCACACGGATACGGAAAGCTCCCCACGTTCATCTGTGATTGGTTCGTCAGTCTGTGGTGACTTGAGTCGTCGAAAGACTTGGCTGCTGAGCAAGTCACTCATGTGTGATTGGTTCCTCCGCAGTTGCGTGGTAATCGGAGTCGTCGCATACTTGCCTGGTTACTCACTTTCAGTCACTCATCAGTGATTTTAGGCCTCATATGTAGCGTGGTAACGCGGTGGTCAGAGTCGTCGAAGACTACAAACCCGAACGCGAGGGATTCGTCTAATGGCGTGGTCGCCTACTTCCATATCGTTGCTGTGATCTTCTGGCTGAATTTATCAAGGCAGGAGAGGGTTGCACTAACGGTATTGCCTCTAGAAGATTGTGACAAACTGTTTGATGTTGATCCTGTCCCTCTAGGCAAAGAATGTTCTTGTGGACGGCTTTTAAAGTGTTGTTTAGATCGAAAAGTCAAGAAGACTTCTCCTATCCACAGATATAATTTCCATTAGTTTCACCTATTTAGCAGATGTCACGTAGTTGTGACATGTACCCCGCCCTTGTAGGCGAACACGGTCTGCTACGGTAAGACAGATTAATTTTTCTGCCGCACAAACCAATAGCATGCTGTTGTTAGGTTGTCACTAGACGCGAATGTCGCATCAGAAGAAGCATCATCGTGTCGAGGCAGTGTAGTCATGATTCATGATTGTTCATCCAAGCATCGCAATGGGCATATTTGGGCGTCTAGGGAGGAGCATCGAGATGTGGATTGCCAGATCGGCGTCGAATAGGTTGTGAAACTAGTCGAACTCTTTCTCGTTAGAATCACTAGATGGGCTCGACACTTGAGCTCGAGTAGGGTTTTGTGACCAAAATCTATCCGAATCCAAAACGAGTGGATTCCTTCCCCCTAAGTGTGTGACACTATAGGTTCATGATACGCATGGACATGAACATGTTCCTTCTGCGTTCCCACATATGGATCTGAGTACATTGCTCGCCCACGAGTTCCCGGACTTAAAACCATAGTTGGTAGCGGCTACTAGGCGAATGTGCCAACTCCCAAGTCTTCGTAAAAGCTAACAAACAAACATTTATAATGCGTCATATGTAATGTTGCTTTTTGCTCATATTATATAGTGTGTATCTCTAGGTGAGTGGATGCCTGCCATGTTTTGTTGGGTGCTCGGCCCCTCTTTCTCGATCTCGTGATACATATTTCCGAATTGGTGTTAACTCTTAATCCAATTCACACCACCCTGCTTTCAGAATCATATCACCGGAGAGGGTCTAGATAATATATTTCCAAATTGGAGATATAAATCCAAACATGATCAATCATGCCTTGTAGCATGTTTCAAGACAAACCCGAAATCTACCTTCATAATTGTACAGTTTTGGAGTCGTGTTTGATAGACATTAAGCATGTCGATTTACATCTCGAGAAGATGTGAAAACCTCAGGTCTATGACATGGTATATACATTATACTTGCGAAAATAACGAATAATAATCGTCTCGTCGCGAAAGAGGGTATGTCAAACTCTGTGATCTCCATCGGCAGGGGCAATACTACCAGATTAGCATATCAATGGCCATGAATACTGAAGCATAGACATCAACCGAATCGTATACTAGTCTAAACATATGTGTCTCCATAACCTTATGGAATAATAATCATGTAGAACAATCAACATACAACATATATAGTCCCACAAACAAGCAACATACTAGGTGATACATATTACTGATGATGTTTAAGGATGATACTAATAAATCATGAAAGCATGAGGAAATAATAACGTCATATGATTAACACTCTTGGTCATATGTCTAACAACGTTGTACCCTCCTTGGCGGCCAGGTGCTGCTCGAATATCATCTAGAAGCCTCGTAACCGATCGTGTTTCCAGGACAACATATGGGTTTCAAAGGAAGGTCTTAAAGCTGAAGAAGAGATCTCAAAAAATATTTCACATGTGCCAAGTACTAGTATGGGCTATTTGCAATTCCTCTCTGAAGCTAACTAGTGGTGGGAAATCAAATAGATGTTGTCGGGTTATTTTCAATTAGAGGTGGAATTGTGGATCATGCAGACCTGAGGTGCAAGGTAAGAATCACATTCAGTGTTATCACCGCGAAAAGGAAAGTCCTTTTAAACCAAGTCAAGATGACTTGTATATTTTTTTCTCTTTTTTTCTGCGAAAGACAGTGCAAACGCAGACGCTCACATAAGCGTGCACACACTCACCCATTTGAACACACGCACGCACGCACTATCGCTATAAGCACCTCAGAATACTGAGCCGACATGTCAAGTCTTGAGATTGACGAAGTAACAACAGGCGCCTCGTTGTCGACCTGAACGTCGCCTCCTAGTAAAAAAATATTCAATGTAAATAAAAAACAACAAAATTTTATGCCGCTGAAGAACACGTCTAAATCTTTATATCACCAGATCTATAACCCCGGAGTGTATGACTCGAGTTCTGGAGCTGTGGAAAGCTTAAATGCCGCTGAAGAACAAATTTTTTACTTGGATGTGCTACAGAGGTAGAGTGCAGGTTAAAGCAGATCTCATTTGGAAAGGGTGGCCGGGGGAGCCAGGTTGCAAAATGTGTGGCAGAGTTGGAGACTGCTTCACATCTTCTTTTTGGTTGCCCTCCCTCGCATTTTGTTTGGTGGTGTGTTAAGGAAGCTTTGAACTGGGATCATTCTCCTGTAAATTTTGATGACTTCATTGAGGTTGCGATGGGCAAACCTGGGTGACAAGCAGGAATGATGTTGTTTTTAATGGTAAAATTAACTCCTCGGTACTAACCAACGTTTATAAAACCATCTCTTTTCTTTCACAGTGGATCATTCTCTTACCGGAAAAGCTTAAAGAAGCGGGGAGGAAACTCATCGAGAAGCTGCAGGGATGCGCCAGGAAATATCAACTTGTTGTTCGACATGGAGTGGGCTAGAGGGTCTGTTCGTTTTGTTAATGAGATGCTTGTATCTTTAAGTAGCAGGAGTATGATTTACTATTCCTATCATGTTCTGTCTTCCGCTCATGTGAGAGCTGGGTGGTTTGTACTGCTAGATTGCGGTGGTTGGTGGTGTTTTTTTTTCTTTACCGTTTCCTGCTAGCTGACATGTCAGCTAAACAGTTTTCTGTTTGTGTTTGCTTTCCTAAAGCAGGGCTACTAAGCCTTTTACCTATAAAAAAAAATACAGTGTCGAACCTAGGCTTTGAACTCTAATGGGTTGGGTACAACCACAACCATCTTGTTACATTGTTACATGCAAGTTCTCAGACTTCTACTGTTCAAAAACGTCATTTTCTGTTCCGGGAGCCACACCTCTTGTGTGGACACGTACTAGCACGTGCTATTCGCAATATCCCCTGATTTTTTGTATAATCATTCCTCGACGACGTCGCTGCACAGGGCTAGCTGGACATGGATGCACGATCGAGCAACATGTTAGCTATTTAAACACGGGGAGGAGTGTTGTGGGATCACTGCAAATCACAAAGTGAGACCCTAAACGATCGAAAGAGAAGCAGGGTACCTAATGATGTCGACGACATCACAACTGCTGCTACTTCTTGTGGTGGCAGGAATTGTTTGGGCGGATGCTGCTTCCGGCGCTCATCAGAACGTCACCGACGGCCCGCACAGCTGTGGCGGCGTGGAGGTCCCCTACCCCTTCGGCATCGCCTCCGGTGACGGCACAGATGACTTCCGCGACGGGTTCGCCGTCGGTTGTGAGGCCGGCAAGCCTGTGCTCACCACCGACGGTGCAAAGATATCCTTTGCGATCGGGAACTTCTCCATCGAGAGGGCGGAAGCCCGCGTGTGGCTGCCCGTAGGGTGGCAGTGCTACAACTCTTCTGGCCAGGCGTACGACGGGAATATCACGACCCTAGAGATCTACAACGATGGCGTGTACCGCATCTCCAACGCCAAGAACTACCTCTTTGTCATCGGCTGCTTCACCATGGGCTACCTCAGGAGCCAACCGGACCCAGACTCCGACTCCTACACCCAGCTCACCGGCTGCCTCTGCTACTGCAACAACTCACAGAGTGCGGTGAACGGTGTATGCTCCGGCGTAGGCTGTTGCCACGCCGACGTGCCTCCGGACCTCGTTGACAACTCGGTGGGCTTCGACAGCTACAACCATACAGACAAGCTGAGCTTTAGTTCCTGCGATTATGCTTTTCTGGCGGAGAAGAACTACTACACCTTCCACACCGCTGACCTCAAGAGGGACCTGCACCAGAGCCCCCAATCGATGCCGGTGATGCTCGACTGGGCCATCCGCGACAGCCCCTCCTGTAAGCAGGCGAGGAAGAATGAACGGTATGCCTGTATAAGTCCGAACAGCACCTGCATCGACTCTACCAATGGACCTGGGTATATCTGCAAATGCAGCCGGGGCTATGAGGGCAACCCCTATATTCACGATGGTTGTACCGGTAAGTTCGTCCTGTTAAAAGTAGTATAGCTGAAAACTGAAATTTAAATTTAGAGCGTGTTCCACTCTTGACCACTCAGTTCTACATTTGCCTCAGGCATATTACTAAATCTAGCGAAAACTAAACCGTAAAACCCCATCAAATAGATGCTAAACCCGTTTTTGCCACAGGACCGGCTTGTCTGGTCGATGTGGCGTCTGCAGTGTGTCAGGCTAGGAGAGCGTCACATCTCTAGTTGTTCTCGTCATATCAGCTAACATTGATCATCACCTCACACTTAGCCCAACCGACAAGATTCAGGGAAAGAGGTCCAATGTTTATTAAATGACACGGTTTGAACAAATATTCACTAGAGAGGTACTTGGTGTCACAATGGCACATATAGGGGGTAAAATTTCACTCTATAATAATTTATAAAAATTAAAAAGGATTATGTTTTGGATATTTCCCTCTATTTCTCATCAAGTGCCATTTTTCCTCAATAGTTCTCGATTAACAACATGAATTATAATAACATGTCATAACATTTTAGTATTTCTGTACCATAACAAGTTATTTTTTTCATTTTCCGTCTGTCAGCTATTGAGTAGCTAGTTTAGTCTTATTTTACATCGAAAAAATGGACAACTGTAATACTCTCTCTGTATTAAAATATAAGACTTTTTATCTACTTTCTACACACATGTATCTAGACATATTTTAGTGAAAACTTCATGTGAATCTTGAACTAAAACATGTCTAGATACATGTGTGTAGAAAGTAGCTAAAAACTCTTATATTTTGATATGGAGTGGGTAATAATTGGTCTCTTCGCGATATTAATATTTTCACTTTGTCGATTTTTTTTTAAAAACTCAATCACTATTTGCTACGATTTTTTAACATTGCTCAATGCCAGCTCAATCGTCTGTTCTAATTATTACAGTTTGATTAATAATGCAGACATCAATGAGTGTGAGCATCCTCGCCACTATCCTTGTGCGGGACTCTGCAAGAACAAACAAGGTTCCTACGACTGCACATGTGACAAGAACTCACGGAGTGCTGATCCTTTCAAAGAGCCATGCATGCCAAATTGGACACGGAAAGCCAAGATCACCATAGGTATGTAGTGTTTAGTAATTCTTGAGTATGTTCACACCTTATTATATTTACTATATGTGTGCCTTCTAATGAAACATTGTGCTTCGTCTATTTTTTGAATTGTGCATCTTCTGTTCATTGGTCACTTCTTCGTAATTACGATATACTGAATATAAACATGCTTTCACATCTAAAGTAAAATGCATTAAGACAAGATTTTTTTTCTTAGATTGTACTACATGAGTGTAGATTTTGTGCCCAAGAGCCCAGTGGTCTCGCTATTTCCAAAAAATCAAAATCAAAAGTTTTCAAAATTCTAAAAACATGCATGTTCTAAATGATATATCCTGCAAGCGTACAAAATCTCAATGATTAGAACTTTGCGTTTGAGCTAAACAAAAAAATACAAATATACAGTTTAATAGTGAACAATGTATAGTTTCAAATCTCCCAATTTGGTCATGTTTAGTGGCACATGATACAAAACAAAATCGTATTCTGATTTTGTACGCTTACATATACATCATTGACAACATGATTTTTTCAGATTCTTTTGAAACTTTCAAATATATTCTTTGAATTTTATAAAATAGTTGGATCACTGGTCCCCGGAGGCAAAATGACTTTCCATTACGACGGAAATATTTTATCCTTTAAAAAATATAGCTTTAATATTTATTAGACAAAGGGTATTGACTACAAAGGTGATGTGAATAGAAGATAATTTTAAACCTTAAGTCATCAATTGTATATTTATAAACTAGATGATTCCTGACAACCCCTAAGTAAGCAGAGGGAAGAAGGTAACAAAGACCACAGTGACTGAAACCTAGCTGCTCTGGCTAGCTGCCACCGAACCCCTATCCTCGTACAGCTTTGCCCACAAAGTTCTAGGTATACAGTACTGGCGATATCACTTATGCTTCATCTAGCGGTAGGGATTGCTATACCAATCTTCAGTAAAGATTTCTAAAGCTTTTAATCCGTCTGCAGTTTTCTTTTCATCAATTTTTTTCCATGTCTTTATTTATAATCTATGTACAAAATGAATGTAAACATCATGTACTACAAACTAATGTCGGGAGATAGCTGCATTACTTAAATAACTTAAAATTGCCCACTTATGGTTTCATGAAAAGTAAGATCCGGCCTTACATCAATACATGTGAAGTTTGTATAGTAGAGTCCTACCAAACATTACAGTTTTTGTTTTTGAAACTAAACGGCAGGAGCTCTACAATTGCATTAAGATAGGAGAGAAATTACGGTCTTTCATTTGTTCCATCGTGACCCAACCAATTACCTCCTATACGGATGTACTGATTTCCCATCCATCAAACCATGGACAGTGAACGGTCCTTTCTTGTGAACAGCTTAAAGGGCTGAGGGTACTGGACTAGTACTCGCTCCGTTCACTTTTATGAGGCATGACTACCTATATCTTTTTTTATTTTAGCAACATACATGAATTTATGTACAAAATAAGTCATTTTGTTATGTGTGTGTGGTGAAAATGAAAGAATAAGAAGTGTGCTTATAAAAGTGAACGGAGGAAGTAAGAAACAGCCCTACTAAAAAATCAGCAGTGCTCATAACTACAAACCTGCTAATACTGAGGCGTGAGACAGCTAGTCCAAAGATCCAAGCACGCCCTAAGGTTCATGTTAATTAAATAATAGTTGGAGGGCTAGACTAGAGTTGTTGAAGTAAAAGTGCACAGTTAATCTGTTTTCCATCAGTTCGATCTTTTCGTTGGAAAGCTAAGTTTTTTGTTTGTCTGACGGGAACGCAGGCATTCCATTAGGACACGACTAAACTGTCGGTCACCAAACAAGCTACATCGTTCGGGTAGTCCGACAACCTCAAGAGTTGGTCTGTCTGTGACTCCCTATCAGCAGGCTTTATTACACGCCCTTGGGCAAAATTCAACTAGATAGTCATTAAACTCCATGATAAGCTGGTATTTAATATCCAGAAAGAGATGTCCCAATCTAGCCTGATCATAGTAGGTGAAAGGCTAAGCTAGTACCTGTTGATATACCCGAATCAATCTTTCGAACTAGTTCGATCCAAACAAAAAACAATTTAGAACGAGTTAGTTCGGCAACAATCTATGGTCGGTAGGTTTATGCTGAGATTTGGTCCAAACACGCCCTAAGATAGTCATTGGTCTACAATATTGCAAAAGTGTCATGTATTGATTATTGAATAGGTAAGGATGATTCCCAGTCCACGGACGCAAATTTGGAGACATTTTGTACTCTCTCCGTTCTAAATTAGGTGACTTCTATATGACCATATATTGATGTATCTTGACATTGTTATATGTCTAGATACATCCATATGTGACCAAATAGAAGTCACCTAATTTAAAACGGAGGGAATAGATTGTAGCGCCTGGTAATACAAATAAGTTTTAACACCCACTAATATTAGCGCAGAACTAAGAATTCCCACGGTAGTACTGGACTTGAGACATGGTCTTGTTACCTAAGTACTTTTGTTCTTCTGAGAGGGCGCTGCCAAATTTCGTCTCTGAGACACTTAGTTTTACGATCTAAGTTCTGGACTCATAATCCCACTCGTTTCTTTGACCTAGAATAAGTCCGCATTTGCGCTTAAGGTCGCCTGACGCGGATTTGTTGGACATAGGTACACGTGATTACTGGTAATAATAAAATAAATGTACTAAGTAAAAAAAAGAAGAATATGGTATAAATCATGGGTGCAGAGAATGTATGCAAGTATCCATGTTATATTCGAAACTAAATACAAAAGTATGGGAAATTGTGCGAAGAAGACAAAGTGTGCAAGGTATGTGTAATAATCTGGACTTTTACGGTGCAAAGAAAATACAAAATTCCATTTTTTTGGGGCCAGATGCAATCGTATTTTTTCTTCAAATCATGGGAGTGAAACTTCCCGACAGCGCCGCAAGGGTGTCATCCCGTGAAGTTGCTCGTCTCATATATATGCATACATCTAACTAAAGCTGCTCAAACTGGGGAGTAACATATGTTACTAGTCTATGTCACTATCACTATAGTGGGTAGTAACTTACGTATAGTGTCATGTAATACCTCATTTACTATGTTATACACACGATTTGTCTTAGGTGTGTAATGTTACGTTAACTATCTATGTTATCACAAGACTGTTTCCTTTATTAATGACATGACATGTCATCCAAATGCCTACTCCAAATATGGCTAGTCTTACTAGCTTAGTTACTCCCACTATGGCTAGTCTAATTAATCTCTCGCATTCTCTCACGATATTAATTATTTTAATCATTATACTAAACTTTCACATGCAAGATGACATCATGCATCTATATCAATTCTTAAACTTGAAAAACTTCTATCTCTAATAGTACATGCCGAACGCTACTTCGATTCAATATTAAGAGTTAACAGTGATTATTAAAAAAAATAAGACTCATGCTAAAAAAATTATACCCAAATTAACATCAATTAATAAATTTTTCACAAGTTATGTTTTGACATTTTATTAGTTCTTAGACCAATAATGCATTTTTTTATCTCTTTGTGTTCCGTAGGTTCAGGAATTGGTGTGGTAGTGGGTGTTTTCATCGTACTCATTATCGTATTCTTCTGGATTCTCGAGAAGGAGAAAAAGAAAATCAGAGACCATTTTAAAAATAACGGTGGACCAATATTGGAAGAGTATAATTATATAAAGATATTCACGAAGAAAGATCTCAAGAAAATTCTAAAACGAAGAAATGTTATCGGAGCAGGTAACTATGGTAAGGTTTACAAGGGGCACATCGAGGATTGTAATCCAATGGTGGCGGTGAAAGAACCCATCAATGGTAATTCAGGGGAGAGGGAACAATTTGTGAACGAGATTTGCATTCAATGTCAAGTCAATCATAAGAACATTGTCAAGCTGGTAGGTTGTTGCCTAGAGGTCCATGTCCCAATCTTGGTCTATGAGTATGTGTCCAAAGGTAGCCTCGATGTTATACTCCATGGCGGTAGCATGATGCCTCTCGATATGGGTCAACGTCTCAAAATTGCAGCAGAATCAGCAGAAGGTCTAGCCTATATGCATTCGAAAATCCCTACAAATATCCTTCATGGCGATGTCAAACCAGCTAATATACTTTTAGATGATGATTTTATACCAAAAATCTCAGACTTTGGCATTTCAAGGTTAATTGCCACAGATAAGCAACACACTGACAATGTTATTGGTGACATGAAATACATGGATCCAGTATATTTACAGACAGGACTACTTACCAATAAGAGTGATGTGTACAGTTTTGGAATTGTGCTCGTGGAGCTCATTACAAGGAAGAAGGCCTCACGTTCTGACAACAACAGTTTACTCAAGAATTTTCTCGAGGCCTATACCAAGGAAAAGTCTGTAATTAAGCTTGTGGACAAGGAACTTGCCGATGTAGATCAAGATATTATTGATAATTTGGCAAAGATGATTATGCAATGTTTAAGTCTCGATGTCAATGAGAGACCGGAGATGATAGACGTAGCAGAGCTTCTTCGCGACATGGTGAAAAGGTACCATAGTAAGTAAGATGATCTTGAGAAGAAAATATTCTGAAGTAGCACTATGGTAGATTTCCCTGGACATCATGTACAGTACTACTTTCAGATGCTATGTGTACTTATGCTTATCCTCAACATAAGCTGCAAAGCTAGAGGAGGAGGTTTGTAATTGTCCTGAATGAGTGTCTACATGACTATATACGTGTGTATATTGCTTGTGGTGGTTAGTCTGATGTGTTTTCTTTATTTCATAAGTTCTGGCATATATCACGTTCTATTGATCAAATCAGATTAACACATGTACTAAGCAAAATTAAGTATGAGTACTTACATACGGACAGTCATATGTCCACTATTTACCTAAGGGAACTGGCGAACTAATTCAAGCTAGCTAATTCCAACTAGACTCGCTATAGTACACATAGTAATACAGTTCGGACGAGCTCTTTATACCTTACGGCAATATGAGACATTTAACGAGGTGGAGTAGTGAGAGCGGGGGTAGAGAATGAGGGTATCTCCAACTCGGCAGACGGTCGATTACCTTCTGTAGCTATACAGTAGAGACACATGCTTCAACGGACCAATGCCATGAACACCTTCTGTATAATAAGCTTAAACTCCTGTACTCCATATTAAATTCCTGACCTGACAGAATCACCTCCCCCGGCCCAATTAAATGAGCGCTGCTATACATCCGACGATTTCCATTCGACCTCTGTACGACGGATCAGACAGACCCTTGGATGGATCACAGAAGCAAACCGTAGACCATAGAAACAAACTGTGGACCGATGGATGGAGCGTCAGACGGAAATCGTACAGCAAACGTCGTACGCAAAGCAGATTCGCAATGAAATAGATAACTGGTTGAGTGCATGATTGCACGGTGGCAATAGATCACATAGTAATCGGAACAAATAAATAAATAAAGCCTACCTCCAACTTGCTTACGACGTTGTTCCTGTTGCTGCTGCTGCTGCTGTTGTTGTTGTTGTTGTTACTCATGTTTAAGAAAGAAGAAACCGATAGAGATCAGGAAAGGAGGGAAACATGGTGACTGATATATCAGGTAACGCGGGGCACACAGAGATTGCACCCAAACCAGAACCTCAACCATGGTGTTAAACTAAAAATTGCTCCGCCAACCAACTAGAAGGTACAGTGGACACGACCGAACCTAACCCTTGATCCCCTTCAATCTGTTCGAGTCCAGTCAATTGTACATTTAAAGTTACGCCCAAACCAACAAAATTGAGGCGTTTGTAGCCAAACTATTATCATGCCTACCCTTGATATTGTGCATTTTAAGGTTTGTCATGTGGCACTCTCAAGTTACGCACTCCCGCTTACTATGGATTACATCAAAAGAACGACAGTACGTAATTAAAAGCAGGCTGTTAAGTTTCCCAGAACAATGAGGCAGCACAGCAGTCGAATTATGTTGATTGTGTCACTATGCTTGACTATGAAGAGCATAAGCTTTAACTTAAACAGATTTTTCATCATGACCAGTACTCGCCTTTTCATGGGCGTAAAACATGATCAGCACAACCAAAGGAATTCAAAAAACAGATGGTGGAGAAACTACAAGATTCTGGTGTCATTCTATAAAAGCAATTCAAGTGGAAAAATAATTACCAACATCGCAACATCAAATTCATATTACTAGATTTGTTATCGTAAAAGAATTACTTGAAGACCATGTCAATGTCTTGAATTAAAATTTGCATGAACGGCTAAAACATAATGTATCACAGTTCACGGATAGTTATGTTCAGAAGTAGAAAGACTAGCATATGACTTGATTGATTCAAACATCAAGGGAATAGACAAGAGTGTACATGACAGGCCTTCACAATGCATATATTTTGTCCAACTCCGCACACATATGTGGTTGCAACACATAACAAAATATACAAGCATAAATTACCTCAAGTACTTGGTGAACTCAGCGGGAAGAAAGGACTCAAAATACCAATACTTGGCTTGCGAAAAGTCGGTCTCACGGGAGATGTCAGTGTCTTCTAGTTCTGGATTCCAATATGGATGGCAAGACTTGACTATCTTTTTGCTCAAGTCAATAGACACAAGCCAAGTCTCGGAATAGCTCAACCCTCTTAGTCAACACAAAGCAAACACTATTGGGGTCATCCATGCTGACATGAGGAAACTGTAAGAGAGTGCTGGGGAGACTCTTAAAACCTTCTACAGAAAAGAGCTCCTCATATGTAACCTCATCGGACTTAGCCCACTCCATCTCCTTCACTTCTGCCCCCCTTATAGACCAAGAGGTGACGGTAAAACCTAAAGAATGATTGAACTCCCCGGTGATCTTGCCGTCGCCACGCACAACTGTGACATACTTGATGGCGCCACAGCTGGTGACGCCCACGGTCTGGCAGGTATCGACCCATCCGGTGCCATGACATTCGTCATACAGATTGGGTACCTTTGCAGGGAATTCTTTGTAGTACAGCACTGGACTGTCCTTGAACACGTCACATAAGATGATCCCATGGCAGTAGTCGATCCAGCAGAGGGAGCTCCCAAAGGCGACGACTTTGTCCGCGTCCCAGTAGAAGAGCAACTTCTGCAACGAAAAATCCTCCGAGCAACCCAGGGGCATGAACGGTGGCTGCTTGATCTCCCACTGGCTGGACTTGGACGGGCAGAACACGTGAAGCTCTGGTGGCGCATCAGCCGGCCAGTTGAACTGAAGCTCGGCGACAGCGAACTCCTCGTCGCCGTGGCGCAGGACACCGAGATCCAAGCCCCTGGCCCTCCGCTCTCGCTGGTTCGTCACGACGTAGCCGTCCTTCTCGATCCGAGCCCGGACCTCGGCGTCGGTACCACCAAGAGCGGGCAGAAGGTCGAGCGACGGCCGAGACGTACCGGCGCTGTAGAGGAAGAGGTCGATCATCCGGTACTTGCGTCCGCGGGAGAGGTCGATGAGGTATGACCTCTGAAGGAGCAACACGTCGCGGTGGACGGCGGCGACGTGGAAGTCGTTGAAGGACGATGCGCCGGCGGCGTCGACCCGCACGAGGATGCGGGACACCCGCGGCGGCGCGTGGAGCTGGAACCCGACGTGGAGCGCGTGGTCCCCGGAGCCGCTGCCGGAGGCGACGGTTGAGTCGTCCACGTCGAGGTCGTCCTTGCGTACCACGAATCGGTCCAGCAAAACCCAGTCAGGGTAGGGAGCCATGGCCGCCGAGAAGGTCGGGCGGCGACGCGGGACGAGAGAATGGTGTTGTTTTTCTGGTTGCGCTTGGGCATCGAGATCTCTGAACCACCTATGCGGGTTTTGCTCAACTCCCGTGATTCTCTTTTTGAGGAATGGTGCAATTTCCCATGATTTTTTTTCGTCAATCTCTCCCGTGATTAATTCTCAATACTTGGGCCAGTCTAAAACAATTTTACAACTACTACAAATTAATTTGCAAGTGAAAATTGTTTTACGAAAAAACAATAGACCAGATTATCATATACTCCATCTGTTCCTAAATGTAATTTTAGATGTTTTATATGTTGTTTTGATACATATTAAAATAAGTGAACATACATATTAAAACATGTCTAGCTACATTTATATACCTATAAATATAGACAAAGGCTAAACATCTTAAATTTAGGAACAAAGTGAGTACATGAAGAATCATGTGCATTTGTCATAACTGGCGCGATGGTGTCTCGTACCAGAAGGTCAAACAAAGCCTGCTCTGACAAGAGCCAAGATCCCGATACAAGCGAAATGAAATTCTTCTAACCATTTACTTGCAAGGGCACGCTGTAACAAAGTACATACACATGAACACATGCTTTAAGTAGCATAATTCCATGGAGAAGTGAGCCCATCTCACTTGGTTAGGGAAGTGGATGTACAACCCAGTCACTCAGTTTCAAGTTCTCACGGACGCATATTTGGGTTCTTATTATTTCAAAACAAAATCTGATGTAGGGGCTTCCACTACCACATTCCTTTCAAAAAAATAGAACCAACAATCCTATTTTTTAAATATTTAAGTTTCTTTAGTTTGTGAAATCACAATGAAGAATTGTTTAAATTCAACTTTCATGAATAGTTTGATGGAATAAAACATGCCTCTAGGTTTATTTTTGCCTTGCAAAAGAGCTCCTTCCCTTGCAATTTCTCTCCCAAGTCTTCGTTACACGCCGACCAGATTGCACATCCACACGTTGTTGATGCAAGGTCCCAAACAAATTCATGTGTTTGTATCCCATGTTCCTTGCTTGCATGGTTAACGATGACGAATACCTTTGTTGATGCAAAACTGAACAAGTGGCTGGTGGGACGTATGAACCCCACACCCAAGTCGGTGAAGCTTCTTGTCATCGATAATTAATGAACTATATGGGCATAGCTGGCTCGTAGGTTCGAGAACTAGTAAAGTATTCTCATAATCATTGCACGATTATCTCCTTTGTTGAGAAGAAACAACTAAATGACTAAATCTTCCTCACCAAATACCGTGTATTACATCGAAACAAACTAGCCTAGTCAGCGGTACCAAGTATCTTTAGGTCGTTAGTCTCTCTCTAGTGACATATCTACTCTTTGTACGAGCACTTCTGATAACTAAACCATACCTGTTTATCCTGAAAGTGAAACGACAATTTGTTGTACGTTAAATAATACTAAACATATTTCTATGTGCCTAACATATCAATTCATATTTATGCAAAAATTATCGAATTTGTAATATTTTTATAATAGTTGGTGGTTAGTATAAAGTGATGATATTTGAATATCATACAAATACATTGCACGTGTTGTTGTATTATTAATGAATATCGTGTAACTTGTAATACACAATAGATCGACTATGCAGAACCGGCAGAAAGCCAAGGTAGCTAACAATTCACTTAATATTGTGGAAGTCTGTCAATTTGCCAATGCAATGATAATCTAGAAACTATTGTTAAGATATTTGTTAAACTATATGCAATAGTTATGTCTACAATATAAATAAATATTATTAATGCAACTGAAAAACATAGGGAGATGTACAATTTGACAAGGCTTGGCCTATGTATATGTTAGAAAACTAGGTTATGTTAAAAAACGAACTTAAATCTAAAACCAGGTAAGTGTACTTTATAATGTACATTACAATACAAAGATGTCTATAATTAATATTAATAATAATTCATATTTGGTGAAGTGCGCTAACTACGTAATGGAAAGATAGACTTAGTAAGACTGCATTATAAAGAAATAAGTTATAACTAAGTATAAGAGTTTAGTTTATATTAAACTTATGTAACCTGCACCGGTTCAATAATTAACCGGCCGTAGATAGTTCTTAAGAAATTTAATGGAAGCATAATCGATCAACTTTCTTTTCAAAAAGAAAGCGAGAGAGAGTGAAGTGCTCGCCTATCCCCGCTCACAGCATCTCGCCGGCCGATGGCCGCCGAAGGCCGGATTCGCCCATGTACCAAACCAACTGTCGTGCATGTGTCTATGACTCTCTGTACCCCGACCCCTAATGAAATCGCTTTGCAGGATGACGATCAATTCCGATCTGGACGAGAGCGGGGAAGGCGGTAACGTCGCATCAATAACTAAATCGCCCATTTAAAATTTGTTCCGATTTGAAAAAAATTCAAATTTAGAAATTATTCTGATTCAAAAATTGTTCTGATTCAGAAATTTTTCACATCTGGACTTTGTTCAATTACATAGTTGTTTCGATTCAAATTTTGTTTAATTTCAAAACTTGTTCTGATTCAAATTTTGTACAAATTTGAAATTTGTTCCGATTCAAAATTTATTCAAATTCGAAATTTGTTTTTTTTTTTTCAGTTTTCGCTTGGAGGAAGAATCAGTACAGGCGGCGTACAGTGAAAAAGAAAAATACTCGTGTTAAACATTTACACCGAGAAATTAAAACTCGACATGAAAATGCCACGTGAGAAACAGTCACTCCTGATATGGGTTGGGCCCATTAACCTCTTCTAGCAGGCGACCTAGGGTGCGTTTGGTATCCTGCAGATAGGCCGGCCAGCTGCAACGGCCCGTTGATTGGTTGCATGTGCGAGCTCCCGCGCCAGGCCAGCACGGTCCTCAAAGCAGCCTCGGGCCAGGCCCGAGAGGCACGCTCAGATCGACCGTGCCCCGGGAGCCAGGCTCGTTCTCTCCCCCTCCGCTGCAATTTTGCTCCCCCGCCTGCAGCTGCTCGTGCGAGCATGGAGATGGCGGGAGCCCGCGCGCTGCAGCGAAAAAGGGGGCGGGAGAAATTCGGTCACCGCCCGCCAAACTCCTCCCTATTTACACCCATTCCGGTGACCGCCCAAAATCGAGCCACCATTTCCCCCCTCCGACCGAGCTCTCAACCACCGGTCGGCGAGCAGGTAAGCGGCGGCCTCTTCCCCGGCAGGCGGCGGCGGCGGTGTCTGGGGTGTCTACGGGGGTGGGAGACGGTCTTCTTCCTCGAGGTGTCCTCCTTCGTCCTCGACTTCACCCATGGCTGTAAGTACAAAACCCTAAGTGCTCACCTAGATCTGCGCTTGAATAGTTCTTGTAGATCTTTGAGCATGTGTAGTTCTTGTACATCTTGAGCTAGTGTAGTTGTTGTAGATCTTGAGCATGTGTAGTTGATGTACTTCTTGAGCTTGTGTAGTTCTTGTAGATCTTTAGCTTGTGTAGTTGTTGTAGATCTAGCATGTGTAGTTGATGTACTTCTTGAGCTTGTGTACTTCTTGTAGATCTTGAGCTTGTGTAGTTGTTGTAGTTCTTGAGCTTGTGTAGTTCTTCAAGTTCTTGATCTTGTGTAGATGTAGTAGTTCTGTGAGCATGTGTAGGAGCTATGATAATGTTGTTCTAGCCACTGATTCGTAACTGATGTAGGAATGCGACGACCTTAGTCAGGCCCTGATCCCCATTGGGGACTCTCAGATCCCTTCATGGGTTGAGGACTCACAGGTGGAGATGCCAGTTCTTCCCGTCGATCCTGCTTGCTCTACTGTGGTGCAAGAGTACTTAGCCTCCATCGATGCGGCCGCCAAAGCCAAGGTGGCCAAGGCTAAGGCTGAGGTGAAGAGGACCATGAAATGGCTTCCTTTCATGTCCACATTTGTGCTTAACCAGATGTGTGCTCTCATCAAGAGTGGTGTTAGGACCGACAAGGGCTTCAAAGAATGCCACCTCAAGACCGTCGCCAAAGCTTTGTTTGTTCACTGTGGAGCTGAGGTCACTTCTACTCAGGTGTACAATCACCTGAGGAAGTGGAGGCAAAGGTGGCTCATGGTGACCAAACTGCGTGACTTGAGCGGGGCTCAATGGTGTGAGGAATCCTACACCATCCTCCTTTACAATGACCACTACGAGGGGCATGTCACGGTTAGCACATCTTCCAAACCTAGTTCCGAACCTATGTTCCAAACCTTTGATGTAAACCCTTGTTCCTAACCTGTAGGATCACCCCAAGGACGCCGAGTTCCTAAACAAGCCCATCGTGAACTACACGCAGATGCAGATGATCTTCTCTTATGGGTTGGCAACCGACAAGTTTGCCAGGGGTCAAGGGATCCTCTCGGTGGCCAGCCGGACTTCAGCGAGACCCAGGAGTCCGAGACCATCGTGCTTGATGGTCCGGACAAGCCTGCTGATGCCAATGGAGATCGAGAGCTGCCGCAGCTGCTGCTGCTGCTGCTGGAGGGAAGAGGAAGAGGGGAGCTCTCGGCGACGACGAGATCAAGGCGTTCGCCAGCATGACCGAAGCAGTGAAGGATGTCGCCCAGGCCATTCGTGAGAGCAAGCCAACTGACATGCACCCTGACCTGTACATGGCTATCATGGATGCCGTCGGGTTCACGGAGGAAGCCCTGATGGTTGCTCTCGGCCACCTTGTGGACAACAAGGCCCAGGGGGTTGCATTTGTGGGCATGCATTTGCAGCACAGGACCCTCTGGCTTAGGACCTTCCTCGCCAAGTACTACACCGAGTAGGTGTGTCTTGTTGTGGTCGTGCGGGCAGCAGCATGAAGAAGAAGAAGATGATGATGTACATTTTGGCTTAGCTAGGGCTTACAAACTACTCTTATGGCCTGTATATTTTGATGAGGTGGTATATGCTAACCCCTCTACTGACGTGGTGCTGGTGGTAGGACAACACCCGCTTTTTGATGTGGTGGTAGTTTAACACCATAGTGGTAGGATGAACTTGTGATCCTGCTTTTGTAATGATCATGCATGCTGCTCTACTTCTATGAAATGATGTCTACTTATGATGTTCTTCTGTGTCTTCTCTAACCTTTGATGTTGCTCCTGTCTTCGTAGATGAACTGGTACGTCGTGTACAGGGGGAGGCGGCCTGGAGTGTACAACTCCTGGAGAACCTGCCAGGAGCAGGTCGCCGACTACTCAAACAACAGCTATGAAGGCTTTGGAACTTTGGTTGAAGCACAGTTCAGCTACAAAAACTTCCTGCAGCAGGAGGGCATAGAAGATGTTGCCGGAGGAGGCAACATGACGGTGGCCGAGCAGATGCTGGCTAATGAGGTGATAGCCCAGATGGACAACGACCACAAGCCTAGCAGGATCAAGGACTTCGTCATCGTAGTTCTTTTGTGGTGATCGTTAAGCTGCTGCTTTTCTAGATGGTGATGCATTATGTTATGATGTAATGCGGTGCGGACTGGTAAGCTCACCATATTTGAATTTAGGTAACACTAGTAAGAACGCTGCATGTAACCAAACAAGCTGTCTTCGCTTCTACCAAGCCAAGCACAAGAGATTGCATGCAACCAAACGTTGTGAGTTGGTTTATTCAGCCGATGCAGCCAGACGTCATGCAGTCAACCAAACGACATGCACAACCAGGCTAAGAGGGTGGCTCTGCCAGACCTAGCCATGGCCAACCTGCCCCCAGGGAGATGAGAAATAGATGCAGCCTACCAAACGTGCCCCTAAAGGAGACCCCCCTATTCACTCCTGGCGTGACTCGTGAGGTACTGGGGCCTGGGCTGGGTAGTATTCAATTATAATTTCAGCATAAACATTAATGTATATTGTTGATTTTAGGTGTGAAATGCAAAAAATGGGGATGATTTCCGCAGCAACGACCGGCCACTCCATGTCTTTTTATGTGGTTTTTTCACAGCAACATACGGGCTTAATGCTAGTTACATATAAAAAAGCCATTGCATTACTAGACGGTTGCAGGTCAAGCACACGCATGAAAAAAACACCAGCCAAAAACTAGTTGAACCGTAGGAGCAGCTGATAAAGAAACCCCATCCATGATATGCTTCAATGTGTGTTTCTTCTCCTTGTCGGTCCACGAGTGTTGCAGCGTCACCAACTCCCAGTCCCAGTGCCCCTTGTTCCGAGCATGCCCGTTCTTGAAGATCGAGACATTGCGCAACGCAGTGCATACTCCTACGACAAACTTGACAAGGTAATGTTAGAATTATAGTATGTCGTGTATTTTGATAAATACGTATTGGGTATGGAGTAGTACTCCAACCCGAATACGCCTTCTGTAATGCCACGCCAGGGGCTCTAACTGGCTCATATAACACGCATCCGATCGACCCTACTGGGCAATGATCGTTCCACCAAAACTCACATGGTATCAGAGCCACCTTTTCCTGACCTAGCCGTCGCAAAACCCTAGGCCGCCGCCGCCGCACCATTGCCGCCGCCGCCGCCCACAAGATCAAGATCAAAACGCCGCCGCTGCCGCATACATTGCCGCTGCCGCCGCATCAAGACTCCAAGAACTCTACGACCAAGAACAGCCGCCGCCGCCGCATCACTGCCGCCGCCGCCGCATCAAGACCCCAAGACCAAGAAAACAGCCGCCGCCGCCGCATTACTGCCGCCGCCGCCGCATCAAGACTCCAAGACCAAGAAGATCGCCATGTCGTCGTCCTCCTCTGTCGTGCCCGCTGTCACCCTCGGCAATCCTCCCACCCAGCAGCTCACACGGACGAATCATCTCATGTGGAAGGCGCTGGTGCTCCCCCATCTTCGTGGAGCCCAGGTTACCGGCCTGCTGGATGGAACTGAAGCTGCTCCGGCCACGACCATTGACATCGATGAGGAGGGAAGAAGTCCACCGTTGCCAATCCCCAGTACTCTGCCTGGATCGTCCGTGACCAGCAAGTTATGGGGTGGCTCCTCGAAACTATCTCACCGGAGCTTCTTCCACACTTCTTTGAGCACACCTCCACGGCTCAAGTTTGGGGGCGATCTCTGCCATGTTCACCTCTGTTTCCCGCTCCAAAATCACTCACCTTCGCACGGCCCTCAACAAGACGAAGAAGAAGAAGGACATGACCGCCTCAGAATACTTCACCACCATGAAAGGGCTCGGTTCCGAGCTCGCTGCCGCCGGGAAGCCCATTGACGATGATGAGCTCATTGGGTATATTCTCAACGGGCTCGATGGCACATACAATGATGTTGTTGCTGCTGTCAACGGACAACGGGGAACTACACTTGATGATTTGTTTGCCCAGATTGCCGCGCATGATATGCGCCGCGAGATGCTCTCCGATGAAGAGGATGCCATCCCCGCTCAATCCTTCACTTCTTCAGCACATCTTGCCCGTGGTGGCAATGACCAAGGCCGCTTTGATGATCGTGGTCGCCGTGATGGAGGTGATCGCCGTGATGGAAGTTCCTGGCGCTCCCGGGACAGTGGTGGTCCCTGGCGCTCTCGCTCTCATGGTGACCAAGGTCGCCGTGATGACAGTGGTGGTCCCTGGCGCTCTCGCTCTCATGTTGGTGGTCGTGGTCGTGATGACCGCAACCGCCGTGATGGAGGAAAGGGAGGCCGCCGTGATGATAGCAAGAGCGGCTTCCGTGATCGTGCTCCTACACCTTATGTCAATGTCACTTGTCAGATATGCAAGATTCATGGACACCCGGCGAGTGACTGTTGGTGGCGCTACCAAGATCGTGATGATTCTGATGATGATACTCATGAGGAGGAGAAGAACGCCCATCTTGCTGCCTATGGTGTTGATACCAACTGGTATCCGGATACTGGTGCCACCAACCACATCACTGGAGAGTTGAGCAAGCTCTCCACACATGACAAGTACAAGGGACGTGATCGCGTCCAAACTGCAAACGGAAACGGTATGGAAATAAGCAACATTGGTCATTCAACATTATGCACCCCACATGCTTCTTTACATCTTAAAAATATCTTGCATGTTCCTAGTGCCACCACAAATCTCCTATCTGTTCATAAGCTTACACTTGACAATCATATATTTTTTGAGTTTCACCCTGATTTCTTTTTAATTAAGGATCAAAGCACAAGGAGAATTCTGTTTAAAGGGCCATGCCATGGTGGTCTCTACCCGCTAGTGCCGTTTTCCACCGGGTCTTCCAAGCATGCTTTCGTTACAATAAAGCCATCGTCGTCCACTTGGCATCGTCGTCTAGGGCATCCCTCGTCTTTTGTGGTTCAGCAAGTTCTTAGAAACAATAAGATTTCCTATACTCCAGAAGTTAGTCCTTATGTTTGTGATCCATGTCAGTTAGCTAAGAGTCATCAGTTGCCATATCCTGTCTCTACTAGTGTTTCCACTGTTCCCTTGGAGCAAGTGTTTTCTGATGTATGGGGCCCAGCACCTGAGTCTGTTGGCAAACACTCCTATTATGTAAGCTTTATCGATGATTTTAGTAAATTTACTTGGATTTATTTGCTCAAGAAACGTTCTGAGGTGTATCAAGTGTTTCTCAATTTTCAGCAACTTGTTGAGCGCAAATTTGATAGAAAAATTATCACTATGCAAACTGATTGGGGTGGTGAATATGAAAAACTCAATAGTTTCTTTCAAAAGCATGGCATTTCTCATCATGTTTCCTGCCCACATGCTCACCAACAAAATGGTTCCGCTGAACGCAAACACCGTCATATTGTTGAAGTAGGTCTTGCCTTGCTTGCCAATGCCTCCATGCCCCTTAAGTTTTGGGATGAAGCTTTTCTCACTGCCACCTTCCTCATAAACTTACTTCCAAGTAAAGTTATAAATCTTGATACACCTGTTGAACGTCTTCTCCATACCAAGCCAAACTATGAATCTCTTAGAGTGTTTGGTTGTGCTTGTTGGCCAATTTACGTCCTTATACAAGCGCAAGCTAGCTTTTCGTTCTACACGATGTGTTTTTCTGGGGTATAGTCCACGTCATAAGGGAGTCAAGTGTTTAGAAGTTTCCACGGTCGTATCTATATATCACGAGATGTTGTATTTGATGAGAGTGTTTTTCCGTTTGCCTCTCTTCATCCTAATGCCGGTGCACGTCTTCGCAAAGACATTCTTCTTTTACCTTCCACCACTTCCACACATGGGGATGCAAATGTTGATGACTATATGTCCTTGCCTATAATACCAGATGTTACTAATGATCAAAGTGCAGAACACAGTGCAGCTACAGGTGCAGGCACGCAGCAAAAAGAATCACAAAAAAATTTGGCGTCAAATGGCGCTGCAAAGCTGAAGAAACAGGTGCAAAACGACAGCAGGTGTCTGCCTGTTTACGATCCCGAGGAAGATCCGATGCTCTCCGATCCAGAGGAAGATTCTGGTCCTGATGGCTCCACTGATCCCGGTGACGATTCCGTGTCCACCGCGTCCGACGCGCGGAAACCGCGTCGCCTCCGCCTGACGAACCTGGAGACGACACGTCTCGCTCCAGGCCACGCTCCCGGGCCCCGCCGCGCACGTCGCTGTCGCGATCCCCGCCACGGACCTCGTCCTCGCCTCGCTCTCGCGGAGAAGTCCAAGCCCGCACGAACCGGAAGCCGCCACGTCACCGACAGCTTCGGAGGCATCTGCGGATGCTGATCCAGCCATGCAGAGGCTGGATCCTCTACGCCAGGGTCTGCTGCGGCCTCCTCTACACCGACACCTCACAACAACTACACCAACGCCTTCGCCACCGCCTCCTCCGCCTCCGGAACCTCGAACTCGTTTACAAAAAGGTATTAAGCAACCACGAGTACCTACTGATGGCACTATTCGTTGGTGTCTTTTTACGTCTACAGGGGAACCAAGTACACTTTCGGAGGCTCTTAAAGATGAACGGTGGCGCAAAGCGATGGGGGAAGAATATAATGCGCTCATACAAAACAAGACATGGCACCTAGTTCCTCCTCATCATACCAAAAATCTTATTGACTGCAAATGGGTATACCGCATCAAGAAGCATGCAGATGGCACAATTGACAGGTATAAAGCACGACTTGTTGCAAAAGGGTTTAAACAGAGGTATGGAATAGACTATGAAGATACTTTTAGTCCTGTGGTCAAGGCAGCTACTATTCGTATTGTTTTGTCAGTTGCTGTTTCCAGAGGATGGAGTTTGCGACAGCTAGATGTCAAGAACGCGTTTTTGCATGGCGTTCTGGAAGAGGAAGTATACATGAAACAACCTCCAGGTTTTGAAGACCCACAAACTCCACACTATATATGCAAACTTGACAAGGCCTTGTATGGTCTCAAACAGGCTCCTCGCGCATGGTATTCTAGACTCAGTATCAAGTTGCAACAACTTGGCTTTTATCCATCCAAGGCTGACACCTCTCTTTTTCTCTATAACAAGTCTGGTATTATGATGTTTGTTCTAATTTATGTTGATGATATCATAGTCACAAGCTCTTCAGATCAAGCTATCTCGGCTCTCTTCATGATTTGAATGCTGATTTTGCTCTCAAGGATTTGGGGGACCTACACTTCTTTCTGGGTATTGAGGTAAAGAAAACTCAAATGGTTTGCTCCTTACTCAGGAAAAATATGCTACTGAGTTGCTTGCTAAAGTCGGTATGACTAAGTGCACATCCTGTCCCACGCCTTTATCCTCCACTGATAAATTGTCTTTGACTGAGGGAGCTCCTCTTGGTCCTGATGATAGTACAAATTATAGGAGTATGGTAGGTGCATTGCAATACTTGACATTAACAAGACCTGATATTTCTTACTCAGTAAACAAAGTTTGTCAGTATTTGCATGCACCGACTTCTGCTCATTGGACAGCCGCCAAAAGGATTCTACGATATGTTCAGGGTACAATCCGTGTTGGGCTCACATTTCAGAGATCCTCCTCTACTTTGCTCAGTGCTTTCTCAGATGCAGATTGGGCAGGTTGTCTTGATGACAGAAGGTCAACTGGAGGCTTTGCTATTTTTATTGGACCGAATCTGGTCTCTTGGAGTGCACGTAAACAGAAGACTGTGTCAAGATCTAGCACAGAAGCTGAATATAAAGCTCTTGCAAATGCTACAGCTGAGTTGATATGGGTTGAAGCTGTTCTTAATGAACTTGGTGTTGCACTAAAAGAAAAGCCATGTCTATGGTGTGATAACTTGGGTGCTACCTTCTTGTCTGCTAATCCTGTGTTTCATGCTAGGACCAAGCATATTGAAATAGACTATCACTTTGTTCGTGAAAGAGTTGCAGATAAGTTGCTTGACATCAAGTTCATTTCAAGCAAGGATCAAGTTGCTGATGGTTTTACAAAGACTTTGCCAGTCAAGAATCTACATGAGTTTATGCGTAATCTCAACCTCTCCGAAGGTTGCGATTAAGGGAGGCTGTTAGAATTATAGTATGTCGTGTATTTTGATAAATACGTATTGGGTATGGAGTAGTACTCCAACCCAAATACGCCTTCTGTAATGCCACGCCAGGGGCTCTTCCTGGCTCATATAACACGCATCCGATCGACCCTACTGGGCAACGATCGTTCCACCCAAACTCACAGGTAAATCTGCCTCTCTGTTCCCTCATAACCAACCATCATAAACTCCTCCAAGTGATGGTGACGGAGAAGCGTAGTTGGTTTCCAGCGTATATTGTCACCGGGCTCTTCTGTGCAAGTTACAATGTGAATGTGGAGGACCTCCAGGGAAGGCGCCGTCTCGAGCAAGAGGCGGGGCCATGAGATGTCCCAGGACGAAGGCATGTCGGCGACGAGCAACCGTCTCAGGCTAGGCAACAATGTAGTCGACGGGGATCTAGACGGAACGATCCATCTGTCAGGTCCCACTACTAGAAAAAGGCTTATAGCCGCCAAGTGATTAGTGACGGGCAAAATTGTGCCTGTCACTAGTAAGTATTACCAGTGACGGGCAAGAATAAGCCCGTCACTAGTACGAAATACTAGTGACAGGCTCATAAAAGTGTCTGTCACTAGTATTTTTTGTTAAGGCCGGCAGAAAGGAAAAAAATAGTTAGTGACGGGCTTTTATAATGCCTGTCACTAGTAACAATATGAGAGACAAAATTACTCCAGCCAATAAGAGCGGCCCAAACAGCTAAGCACGGATCACACATCGAACCGTCCAAGAACCACACATCCGACGACCAGAACGCAACTAAACGCAGTCAGGCTCTAATAGGTCAAGACGCATCTCTCCTTGATCCATCCAAGTATCCAACGCAAACGCCGCCACCAGTCCACCACTTCCCTCGATCAGCCCAACCGCATCTGCGATCCCCTCGCGCCGCCACCCCCCTCATGACCGAATGGATCCGCGCCGGCCGGCCTCGTGCTCGTCGATATCAAGTCCAGGCGAGGCGCCGGAGATCTACGCGTCGATTTAGTGCCCAGCGTCGACGAGCAAGGCGCCTAGACAATGACGCTCGGCGACGGTGGGAGCGACTCGGGCGTGGGAAGCTCGCCGCAGCGCAGGAGGCGGGAGGCACGGAGGAGGTAGACGTGCTCGTGATCTGACCAGGCATCTCCTACCGGCGCTCACCCAGAGCTCCACCGCCGTCGGCTTCACCGACCGCATCCCCGAGCTGCTGCCGCTGACCACCAGTCCCAGTAGCAAGCGCACGAAAAGGCCGTCGACGATGTGGGTACTACACCTCTCCCTCCTTGTTTTACATATAGATCACATAATCCGACCTGTATTTCATGTTCGTTGTCCTGGGAAATCACATCTCTGATTTTGCAAAAATGCCTGACATGAGATGGAAGGACGCCAAGGAGACCGTGTAGGAGTGCGTCTCCGAGTTCATCTCCTTCATCACCAGCGAGTATGCGTGCCTTCCCTGCTGCTCTGCTCTGCTCTGTCTTGCTTAATAGTAATAGAAACGTGGGTTAGATGCTGACATGTTGGTGTTTTGTTTTGTCTGACTGCAGGGCAAGTGCCAGAGGGAGAAACCCAATACATCAACGGCGACGACTTCCTCCGGGCGATGGCCACGCTGGGCTTCGAGGAGTACATCGAACCCCTCGAGGTCTATCTGCAGAAGTTCAGAGAGGTGCGTAGTATCCAGTCATCTAGGTGTTCTGTTAAACAGAAATTGGTGCTATTCTCACATAATAACGTTGGATTAGGGCTTTGCAAGTTAGGTAGGACCATGTCCACTTTCGTTTGTTGTCAGTTCAGTTGCTGCTAGTACTAGACTACTAGTTCTAGTACTACTAGGTGATTTTTTGTCCAATGTCAGTACTAGCAAATGTAAAGTCTGATTGCCTAACGAACTAATAACGGAAATGGTTTAGTTGCCCAATGTATGCACAATGCACTTACACAGCAGTGGCGAACTGTTGGTTTTGGCATTTAACGTTTAGTTTCTTGAAGCTGGTGCCTGGCAATAGCAAGCTGATAAGATCGCACTGATAAATCGTGCACTGATAAATCTGACGTCTATTGTGCATTATGTTGAGCTGAAAACCAAAATGCTTACTACAATCATAACTGAGTGTAACTACTAACAGCCAAGCACTGACAATATTGCACTGATAAATTGATCAAATGCATGTAACTTGGTGTCTGGCCAGATCATACACCCACGGCCATCCTAAAAATACTGAAAGTCAGCTTTGTATGTTCACTTTGAGTGGGCGTTTGAAATCCATCAGTTTTGTTTGAGTTCAGTTTATCATCTAAAGTTTATCATCTATTCTGTAAGTTTTCTTCAGTTTGTAGTGTTTATAAGTTTTTCTTCTCTCATCTTCCATAACTGGTGATGTGCGGCAATTGGTCAACTGATCTTCCATATTATTCCAATCTTATTGAACTCTATTTTTTTATCGTTTTTCCAGGAATAAGAATTTTTGAAGATATTGCAAACTCAAAGGTGAAGTTTTTTTCTTTGCAACGTCAAATTTATAAGATATTGCTGTAGTTTGTTAGTTAGATGGATGCATTAAGCTGATGCTCGATGAAATTATTATGTTATTGGTTATTGAGCTATCAATCTTTTCACAAGCGACATGCAATTCTTTACCAAGCAATCATCCATAAGTAAGCTACATAACAATTTTTAAGTCGTTGTATATGTCCAAGTGAGTAAAGGTTATGTGGTCAGACACCCCCTCTGTATTGACCATATCGCTAGCTAATACTTGTCCAGACTAGTTTCTTTAAAGCTTTGTCAATCCAAATATTTATTGTCTAGAGAAAACAGAAACCGAAGTGATAAATTAGAGACCTCAAAATTGGTCAGTGAAGTCCTCTGCCTCTAATACTGTACTAAAAGCTACATCTGCACTATAGACTGCCTTAACATCTGCTCTGTCCTAGTGAGCTGTTAATCTAAGTAATATTAATAATTCTTCTTCTTCCTGTTCGCTATAGACTGCCTTAACATTTGCATATTTAAATGAAAGGTACCTGCAGCTCCAAAGCTTCTGTCTGTGATCTAATAGCTCTTCTTGCAGGGCGAGCACTTTCAAAGTCTACCAAGATAGCAAGATGCTGCTCCTTCCTCCGAGTTATGAGAACATTGTCAGGTTTAACACCATTGTGAGCATATAGTTCTTCGTGATGTGTGCAGATATCTGGAGGTCACCAGAGCCATCTGTTAACCTAGAGAACATAGTTTCACTATGCAGACATAATGTACTTAGATCTTTTAAAGAACCAATGGAGTATTTGCATTCATTGGGAACTATTTCCATTCTGAACTTTGCTTATATTCTATGTGTATGTGTTTCATGTCATATCAGATGGCTAATTATGTTCCGTGCTGTGTTTTTGTCGGATTTTATATGAGATTCTGCATACTGGATGCTATATTGTACCTGCTTGTTAATGCATATTCGTGGAAAACGCATTTATTTTTTTTAATACCGAAATTCATACCAGTGACGGGCATGATAATGGGCCTGTCACTAGTATACAGTTACTAGTGACGGGCAGCTGCCCGTCACTAGTAACTGTATACTAGTGACTGCATATTAGTGACGGGCAGCTTGCCCGTCACTAATGGACAAAAAGTGCCCGTCACTAGTAAGGGTTTATGCAGTAGTGTCCATTGATCCTGACATTCAGACGCGTTATGCCTGGCATGTTTTCGAAAAGCCACTCATGCTTCATCTTCAAGTGTTGCTTCGGGTATAATTGAAATCTTGCATTCTGACACCCATGCACTCGGTGAGGTTAAATTTCCTGAGACAAGGGACTGAGGCAGACTCGAGGAACACTATCGATCCCAGGTATGCTAGGCGCTCGAGATTGGGAAGAACCCTCAGATGAAACCGCCTGAATCTGTCCACAACAAGCTCCCTTATTTTCGACACGAGAAGCAGGGAGGTGGTTGTGGACACGAAGCATGGCGCAGGCCTCCTAGGACTAAAGCATGGCACAGGCTTGAGGAGGCAGGGAAATATTAAGGCGTCAGGAAAGAGCTTGGAGGCATAGGGTAGAGAGTACAGAGAGGGATTAGGACCTGAAAGAAGGGGATTTCAACAGAAATATCTAAACGCAAAGTAATTCGATACGATAGCTGTGCATTAATAAATGCAAATGGATGTGATGAGAAGACTTTGTATGATAATAATCAGCTGTGCATTAATAAAAGAAAACATATGACAAACCTTACACTTATACACCAAATTTGCTACACAAATACATATCTATTAGAAAATTGACTAAAAGAAAGAGTCAAAACGAACTCGAGCTGTCGAGCGCATAGGAGCTGAGCTGTGGAGCAGAGGTACATATATAGCTTGTGAATCGATAATGCATACAATGCGCTGCTTAGCACATCAAAACAACAATAAGCACAATATTTGACTGCAGGGGATTATAAATTACATCGAATCCTACTTACAAAGTTTGTTGGTGGTAAGTTCACTCTCCCATCACTATTACTTCTATACGAAAATGTACATGGGACCCACAACTTACAAATGACTTAGCTACAATGATCCCTATTACTTATAAGATAATATACGTGGGGCAAACAACTTTCAAATGACTTAGCTACAATCATCCCTATTGCTTAATACGAAAATATACATGGGACCAACAACTTAGAAATGACTTAGCTACAATCCTCCCTACAGGAGGGGGCACCACTCATTCAAAAGACACTGAATAAGCAAAAGTGCAAAACACATTGTTACAATCAAACGCCGAAATAGAATTCTTTTTAAAATTTTAATAAATACGCTCTTACTCTCATAGGAACCAAAGCTCTTTATTTGTGCACAAATGACCAAAAAGTTTTTATTTATCTTAACATGACGAAAGACCTTTTCCTCCTACTGTCTTTATTCCCCCAATCACCATCCTCATGCCGCATCTCATCCTTATTGCCCAACACCTCACGTTCCAAATTCTTACGTATCACTTCAAACCACCATTACGGTCCGAATTCGACTAACCAATGGGGGCCTTACGGTCGTATACTCATATTTGTCTCCAAAATTAATTGTAGTAGTAAAAGTGCTTTATAGACTGGTCCAAGTATTGTGCCTTGTCTATCTTGTTTCAATTTGAGGAGTGCGTAAGGACAGAATAGTCACGAGAGATATTCTCGAAACAAAAATCACGGGAGATTTACTATTTTGTTTTCAAAAAAAAATCACGGGAGATTGCACCATTCTCGAAAACAAAAAGAATCACGGGAATTGATCAAAAACCCGCATAGGTGGTTCAGAGATCTCGATGCCCAAGCGGCCAAGCCATTCTCTCGTTCCGAGCGATTGAAACACAAAGTGATCGGGTACCGCGCCGCCGCCCGTGACCTCCCCGGCTGTCATGGCTCCCTTCCCTGACTGGGTTTTGCTGGACGGTTTCGTGGTACGTAAGGACGACCTCGACGTGGACGACTCAACCGCCGCCGTCGGCGGCGGATCCGGGGACCACGCGCTCCACGCCAGATTCCAGCTCCACGCGCCGCGGCAGGTCCCGCATTATAGTGCGGGTCGCCGCCGCCGCCGCGTCGTCGTTCAATATGACTTTCACGTCGCGACCGCCTACCGCGACGCGTTGCTCCTCCAGAAGTCATACCTCATTGATGTGTCCCGCTGCCACAAGTACGCGATGATCGACCTCTTCATCTACAGCGCCGCCGGTACGCGTGGCTCGTTATCTCGGCCGTCGCTCGACCTTCTGCCCGCTCTTGGCGGCACTGACACCGAGGTCAGGTTTTAGCCTCACGCGGATTCCTTGGTTGACTGATGTTGGCACATATCTTTTTTACATAGGAAAGGTCTTCGTAGAAGACACCTTTGTGGACAAAGGTCAATTTCTTATTTGATAGGAGGACACTAATAGCGAAGATACAAATTACACCGGACCCTACATCGGCATGATATCGAGAGATACAAAAATTACAAAAGGAAAAATAGCAACCAACGAAACCACAAAAAGTCACACTAGAAAAACATAAATATGAATTCATTGAGTAAAGTGACTCGGTCTATTCCAAAACGCACAGCAATCGGTCAAAATGAACAAAGCCTGACTCGAAACAAAACTAAAATGCACTTTCCTTGAGAGGAGATTACACAACAAGCATTGTGTACTCTCTTGTATGTCAAGGACAAAGCACAGTATTTGCTCATTAGTCATTACACATTGTTTTACCTTACGGAAAACTCGGGTGCCTCCTATGGCAGGAGAGTCGTCAGAATCCACTCCGCTTCCATGCGCATCTGTACAGGTCTTCCCATGCATGCATTAGATTTAGTGGTTGATGTATGGATGATAGAACCTATAAACGGAGACGATGGTGTTGACCAGTGTGGCAATGGAGATGAGGGCCCCCAGGATGACGAAGAAGGTGACGGTTTGCCGGGGGAAGCACTGCATCTTGACAAACTTGACGGCCCTGGCGGCTCTGCTGTGGTGATGCGCCTCCACATCCCCGCAGAGGTCGAGCAGGTCCCTGGAATAGGAGGCGTCGTGGCGGTACTCCTCCGCGAGGCCCCTGAACAAGGCGACGATCTCCTCGTCGGTCTCGTGCGTGTGCGCCAGGATCCCTCTCCTCCTCAGCAGCTTGGCGTCGGCCTCGCTCTGCAGCAGCCTCGCCATGCAGATGCAGTAGGTGGTGGCGCCGAGGCCGCACCGGAGATGGCGCTGCTCGAACGCGATGAGGTTGTGGAAGACGAGCGCGCTGTAGTCGTGGATGTGCAGCGCGGGGACGCGCAGCACCCCTCGCGCGCCGAGCATGCTCCGCCGGAAGTCCATGTGCAGCGTGCCTGGAGCAGCTGCGTGCGTGCTGAAGCCGATGCAGGAGTCCTCGAACCAGGTCGCGCATGGGAGGTTCGATTCCGGCTCGCCGAGCAGCGGCGACGAGCCGTCGTCCAGGGCGTGCTTGCCTGGGGGCACCCGGGACAAGTGGAAGAGATGCAGGAGGTGATGGACAACCGTTGTTCGCAACAAGAGGCCAGTGCTGGGGCATGGGCGGATATCGTGGAAGCAGGAGATGGCAAGCTCTTTTATGCCGCGCTTGATGTCCGAAAAGAAGGTACCTATCAACTTGCTGTGAAGCTCTTCAACCACGAAGAAGGGGATCTGGTTGCCCAGCAGCAGCATGTCCAGCCTCGTCTGCTTCATGTTCTGGGTTATGTCCGCGGACAGGTTGATGAAATCCTGTGCGAGCTTCTTTTTTTTTTTTTTTTTTTCGAACCTCGGCAATGCCTTTGATTGATAAAGTCGAAAAGAGTTGGACAGTTTATAAGGAAAACCGGCCAAAAACCGTACAACACAACGCACCACACCGGCCCCAAGGCCACGCCCCAAAAAAACAAGTCGACGTCTATGTCACCCTAGCGAACCATAGACGACACAAACACGGCGGAGGCAACCTCAACGCAAGACAAAACCCGGAGCCGCCGCTCCGACATCCACACTGGCCCCAAGGCCACGCCCCCAAAAACGAGTCGACGACCATGTCGCCCTAGCGACCATAGACGACACCCAACACGGCGGAGACGAGCTCAACGCAAGACGAAATCCGGAGCCGCCGCTCCGACATCCACACCGGTCCGATTGCCGCGCACCCCCTAGCCAACGACGAAGGATCGCCGCTGCCAACCACCATCTGAATCCACTGGTCCCCTTGGCCGGTGGAACATCCCAAGCGAGGCCCCAAGAGGCAAGCGACGCAGGAGCGCCGCCCTCGCCCGGTCCCGCGTGGGATCAAGGGTTTCCCCCGGAGAACCCGGCATGGGGAAGCGAGAGCACCACCTCGACGACGCCTTCAAGAAGGAAGCGGCGCCCGAGGACGTCGCCGTCGTCGGCCCCGGCCGACAACCGAGGCAGGGCTTTCGCCCGGCGATGTGTCACAAACCCGCATCCGCGCGACGGAGACCGGCCAGACCACCAACACTCGCATGCCGCAGCCACCGTGGCACCTCACGCCACGGCAGGAAGCATGACGCCACCCGCCCGGGGCCGCCGCCCCGGCATCCTCTCGACCGGCTGGAGAACGAGCTCACAGCCGGAGGTGCAGCACGGCCACCTCATGCCGGCCACACGGCCGGGGCAACCCGACCGCACCGATGCGCCAAAGCCTCGACCTCGCGTGGCTCCATCGATCCGCGAGGTCGGATTCTCGTGGACGCCGACGACGCGGATATGTCCGCTGCCAAACATGAGGGATATGGCCGCCGCTGGCCCTTGCGCGGGCTCCACTTCCTGAGCAGGAAGACGGCGAACAGAACGAGGCAGCCGTCGATTTTCAGTTTCACCCGCTGCATCCAGTTGTCGGAGCCGCCGTTAACGTTGCCGCCGGCTCCTTCTTGCCGGCCTACTGCTTCTATATCTGGATTCTCGTTCCTAGGCCGGAGGGGAACTCGGTCTATTCGAGGAAGGAAGGAGAAACATTACTTCGATCTGGTAGAACGACGATGCTATATAGCTTTTTTTTTTTTTTGAATTTGACGATGCTATATAGCTGGGGCCTGGGGCGTACAATCTCTCATGAATATGTGGTGCACTACTTTTTTTTTTGATACAATGTGGTGCACTACTGATTACGTGGCAAGTACATGAACCCAACGAATGAGTCGGCGCGCCAAGTCAATATTCCATGCCAACTTGCCAATCATGCATAGGGACGTGCAGGATCTGGTCTTACCAGAAAAAAAAAGGTGCATACATGCCACTGAAAATAAATACTCCCTCCAATCCATTAATATTGCTTCAAAGAAATTCGGCCATGTTAACATGATATCATACGCTGTGTTTATGAACTCATCGTAATGAAATTTGTTTTCAGGGTGGTCGATGGAAAAGCATCCAATACGTCTGGGACAGGCTGCTCTGCGCGATTCTTTGCAATTCTGCTCTCACGCCGATGATGATAAACTTCGTCAGAGATATGGAGCGAAAGCACAAGGAACTTATGTGGATAGCATGATTTCTCGATCAGGGGACTGGACGATAGAAGCAGTGGCGGAACCACCACTCGGGCAAGCTAGGCGACCGCCCCAGGTCGCCGGCGGCAGGGCAAGTATAGATCGTTTAAGCTCTAGATTGAAAAGTCATGAAATTGGTCCGGCAGCACTAGAAGAAATAAAAAACGAAGGGACAACAAAATAAAATGGGCTTCATGTGTCAATTTAGGGCTAATTTTTTTTAATAATACATTTTTTAAATCAAATTCGAAAAATATTACGCAAATCTACGAAATGGCAAAAATAATACGGCCTCGGCCTGGACTAAGCCGAAAGGACCCTGTCGGCCTGGGCTGGGCCGATAAGGTTGTCGGCCGACGTCTGCGCGTGTCAGAGGACCTAATCGGCCAGGGCTAAGCCGATTAGACCCTGTCGGCCACGGCTGGGCCGACTAGGTCCTGTCGGCCTTGGCCCAGCCGACCAGTGCACGTTTCCGTATTAGTCTGCATTTTTCGTGCCAGCCCTTCCCGGCGACACCCGTTCCCGCCTTATTTTTCCCGCCTTCTTCTCTCCCTCCCGTTTGTCGCTCCCGGCATTTTTTCCGCCCTTCTTCTCCCGCCATATTTCTCCCGCCCTAATTCTCCCGCCGTAGTTCTCGCGCCATTTTGTTCCCGCCATTTTCCTCCCGCCTTTTTTCTCCCGCCATATTTCTCCCGCTCTTCTTCTCCTGGGTGAGCCTATATATATACCCCATTAGATTTGGTGATGGAGGAGGGTGTGGTGCGTGGTTATTTCCTCAGTCGGATAGGAACGATGTCTGCTGGTTCGGATCCTAGTTCGGAGCATAGGTCGTGGCGTGTTTTGTATCACGCCGCAATATGGACTGAAGGTAGTATTAGGGAGGGTAGGCCCAAGAGCTGTTATAGGGAGCTAGTTAGTGAGTGGGGCAACATTCGTGAGGTGGGAGAAATTATAGCAAAAAAAAACAAAATCCAGATGACCCCTGAAGAAATTTCAGATGAAATTGATGGGTGGCGGTGGAAGTGGCAGAGAATTAATGAGCTAAAAGCTATTGAGGCGGGGCTTAGGGACATGCCTATGACACCTAAGTCAAAGATAATCTATTTTTCGCCGGAGGCCTATGCATATCACGTTAAGGTAACTGAGTACCGAATTTATATTATGTTAGAATCTAGTGTTATCGTACTAACTTTTTTCCCCTTATTTTGTGAATGTCCAGCACTGGCCTGCCGAGGGACAGTTTCTGAATAAAGAGATCCCTCATTTTGGTTGGATGGAAATGCTTTTTGGCGCATGTCGTGATGGTCCTGGAGATGCCCTTCACGCTGAAGCAGTAAAGAGGGCTATATCAAAGGCGAAGAGTGGTGGATCATCCAAGAAAACCGTTCAAGATGATAGTGATGATGATTTCATGCCTCCTAAACGAGCCAACTGTAGACGTAAGTTGAAGAGTGTTGGTGCATCCAAGGCTGTCGTCGATGAAAATAGTGATGACGACTTCATGCCTCCAACACGAGCACGTGGCAGAGGGAAGTGAAGTCGTTGATTCGAATTAGTTATCGTTGAGTTGCATGTTAAATTTGTACCAGTAGTTGTTCTATGCAGTGTTTTGAACTAGTGAAGTATACTTGTTCCATTTCTGCAATATAATTATGAACTTAGCGCAGATAAAAGAAAAGTCTAAATTTAAAACAGTGATCCAGACTAATTACAGATAAAAGCAAAGTCTAAATTTAAAACATGATCCACACTTATTACAGATAAAACATAGTCTAATTTAAAACACTGATCCACACTTATTACAGATAAAACATAGTCAAATTTAAAACACTGATCCACACTTATTACAGATAAAACATAGTCCAAATTTAAAACACTGATCCACACTTATTACAGATAAAACATATCTAAATTTAAAACATATCCTAGTTTCTTCCTCTTCCTCTTGGTCCTCGGCTGCCTCGCCCACGTGGAGCAGCTGCTCTAGATGCCGAGCAGCATCCGTAGTGGGAATTTTGTACAACAGTGTCCTGTGACCAAAATCACTGCACAGAAAACATTGCATTGTCGGGCCTCCGGCTTCAGATTCATCCATACCATTTCGGATACGCTTGCACGGTCGTCTACCTCTACCAGGACGCAGTAGCCTTGGGTCGGGGATGTACTGCCTTTCATAGGGTCAACCGTGTGTTAAATTACCCACAGCTCGAAATCCACCATTTCACCAGTCCAGGTATTAAGAACATACTCGTTCAAAAAATATGGTGAAACGAACGAGATGGCTGAAGCCCGAGTTGCCCACAAGCAGCCAATACATGGGAGCAGGGCAGATGAAGCAATTTTGGTTTATTGCATGTGCACTCACATGTTGGTCGGGCTTCATTTCCAATTCTCACCTCATGCGTTCTGAGCTGATTTCCGCAACCAAACTTGTCATAAGGTAAGCGTACCTCGAACCTCCTTTCTTGATTTCCTATGGCCTGCACAGTGTGATTCCGAGCTTTTGCCATCTTCCTATCCATGTACTCCATAATCTTCTCACAGTAAGGTGTGTTCGGGTTGTTTACGATATGCAAGTGAGCTTTCTGGCGTCTTTCTCTGAAATACTTGACTGTGCCCTCAAAAATACCCTCCACAATGGCTGTAAGTGGCAAGGCCCTATTTCCTCTCAGAACAAAGTTGTAAGTTTCAGCCAGGTTGGTAGTCATAACACCGTACCTGGCTCCATAAGTGTCGTGCAGCAAAGACCACCTCTCAAGAGGCTCGTGCTCTATCCACTGCTGAAAGTTTTTAATCAACCTCCCAGTCTTTCTCCTAACACCAGGCGGATCAAATCCTGGCAAGTCACAAAGCCCAACAGGTACATCCTCAGCGGGTGGAGGTCCGGTTGCTAGCTGTTGCGCCACAAGTTGCACATGTGCTGCTACTGCAACATTTCGTGCAGCTCTCCTCTGCCTAACATGCCGGTTAGTAAACTCATCAAGCTTACCACGTATGAAAGTGTATTTCCAGAATTGGTTCTGCTTGCATAGTTTTTTGAATAGATTCATCAAAGCCTTATCTCGGAACTGTGAGAAAAAATTGGCCCCCAAATGGCGCATGCACCAACGACTCTGCAGGTCTAGCCATGGCGTTTCTTCCGCAGCCACAGGGTTTGTGAGTGCCTTCACGGCGTTCAGTATACCAGCATGGCGGTCATGAAGGATGCACACGTTCGGCTTATCTTTCACTACTGCTATTTTAAGCTGCCTGAAGAACCAAGTCCAACTTTCAGTGTTCTCGCTCTCCACAAAAGCAAATGCAAGTGGCACGATCTGATTGTTGCCGTCCTGACCAATGGCGGTCAAGATCTGTCCCCTATACTTGCCAGTAAGAAAAGTACCATCAACACAGATCACTGGTCGACAGTGAGTGAAAGCTTCTATGCATACACCGAAAGAGAAGAACACACGATGCAACACCTTTACGTTTGGAAACTCTGCCATCCAAAAGTGTTTGATGTCAACATATGTGCCTGGATTACGGGCCTGCAATGTGTGGAGGAGCCGAACAACTGAGTCATATGAGTCTAGAAACGATCCGAATCTGTTCTCAAGTGCCATCTGCTTAGCCCTCCAAGCTTTGCCATAAGATATTTTGTACTTGAACCTGGTGAACACCTTATGCTGAATAGCCTTCGCTTCCATAGCTTTGCCCTGTACTATTTCTGAGTACAGCAACCGAGCTATAAGCGTCGACGAAATGTTACGATGATCTTGAGGAATACAGTCAATTCTACATGTGTGCTGTACTACGTCGCTCACTTTCCAGTTTATGGCGAACTGAGGACGATAACCGTGCACCCTTCCAGGACAGCCTGCAACCTCACATTCCATTGTCAGATATTTTTTACTTGACACCTTGGTTCTGAATGTCTTGCATGTCGACATTGCCCACTTAATGATTGCGTCTTGCAAATGTTGCTTGTCGGGATATAGAGCACCCACAGCAACCTGGTTCTGATGGTATTCCCAGGCAGAATCATGACCATCGTTCACTGTCATTGACGAAGTGAAGTCATGACTCCATGACGCAGGATTGGGCACGACATGTTCGTCATCCGACTCGTCGGAATCATCACCATAAGCACTATCACCATCTTCATCTTCCTCTTCCATCATTTGTTGGAATTCCTCATCGCATCTGCCTCAACACCCTCATCATCTGCTACTTCTGCCTCACTGTTTTGGCCAGATTCATAACCACCACCTCCAACATCTTCCTGATTATAATCATGACCAGATAAATGCATCTCCTGACTACTCTGTCCAGGATCGTGACCTCCCTCGCCTTCAGGCGGAATCACCTCCTTCGCGACAGGTATCAGTAACGCGATAGGGGTACATCCCCTGCTTTCGCAGCCTTGCAACCATCGCACCATCTGAGAGGTCCGATCTATCGGCCTCAAATAAAAAAACACCGGTGACCTTGACTTCGTCCACAGTGCATGCACACCGACGGTGTCTGTTTCAGGATTAAGCCCTAAACATGCTGCCAACCAATCTTTCAGCTGACTTATTGACCATGTTTGTGGGTCGCTCAGTTCCAACTCTGACCATCGAAACTGACCCAAATCAGCTCCCAACTCATTTACTACAACTGTGCCAGGACCGTAGTAAAACAAACATTTCACTAAATTACTCATCTCGACAACCTAAAAATGTGACACCAAATTACTGTTATAACCGGAACAACTATATATTTAACAATAATGCATGCGTAATTACTGTAAACCCTAATTAGCCAAAAAAATCATACCCTTGAAGCGTGCCGATTCAACGGAGTACCACCACCACCACCACGGCCGGAGCAGCAGATGCACCACCGCAGCACCACCACCACGCCTTGCTCAGCCCACGAACCTCCACCCAAACTCCACCATTGCTCCAACCAAACACCACGAATCACACCAAAACCTAACCCATTTGTAGATCCGAGTTGCCTTAACTCTCTAACATCTCTAGGCTACAGATTTGATGGCTGGTTGGACAAATCACGCTGGGAGGAAAAAAATCGCAGGAGCTTTTCGTTTTGGAGAAGAACAGGAGAGAGGACGCGAGGAGGAAGAAGAAAGCCCGTGCTTTTGTCCTGCAACTAGTCGGCCTCGCCTAAGCCGAAAGGCCTGTCGGCGTCGACGTGGCCGACTTGTGGCCACGCACGCTGTCGGCCGCAGGCCTGGCCCGCCCTCCCACCTGGTCGGCTTAGCCAAGGCCGATAAGGGCTAATCGGCCCAGCCCAGGCCGACAGGGCCCTATCGGCTTAGCCCAGGCTGAGGCCGTATTATTTTTGCCATTTCGTAGATTTGCGTAATATTTTTTGAATTTGATTAAAAAAATGTATTATTAAAAAAAAATTAGCCAATTCAGGCCTACTAGAGCACAACAGTTAGCCTTCAGCACCACGTTCTGTCCACGACTGAATCGATCATTCACTCGATTTGATCGACCAAAATTTCCCCTCCGCGGAAATGGTAATGAAAATTCAATGAGGTGCTCAACAGAAATATGATTGACAAATTCAATGATGAGCTTCCATCGTTACAAGATACCAAAGTTTCTCTTCACATGACCTCTATATTTTGGTTGATCAACTAAGCATATATATTGATGTGGTGAAAAAAAAATACTGACTTATAGACTTGTTTCTTGCTCTCAAGTTGGTTCACTAGACAACATTTACTTTTTCCATTGGTTTATTGCCTCACTGAGCTTGCATTGACATTACTGATGGCAACAACAGTTGAAAGGGTTGTCTCGGCGATGAACATTATAAAGGCAGATCTTCGAAATAAGATATGTGATGGACTCAATGATCTCATGATATCCTTTGTTGAGCGAGAGATATTTGCAAGATAAGCGACAAGCAAATTATGTCACGCATTTTGTAGGTCTTGCTTGAACTTGGTAGTTGTATTTCATTGACATGGCAATTTTTTTCGAGAACCGCAGATTTCATGATTCTTATCTAGTACATGCATTTGTGTGTCAAAAAAATTTGACCGTAAATTTCTGGGTCCGCCACTAGATAGAAGAATAGCAGCAGCAACTCCTGACCACCAACTGGGTCTTGCCATCCTCCTTGCCCCCCCCACGGTGATGTTGATCACCCCTGGAGCTAAGCGCAAATCTCCTGATGCATGACTCTTTTCTTGTGTGATACCCAAAAAACTGTAATGCCTAGCGCCTTTGTCCCCGAGGGGCCTGCAATAATTGGGACTCATTTTGGACCCCTCTTGCTGTTGCTGGCAAAACCTGGAGACATGGTAGGACATGTGGTTCTTGTTCGTTGATTTCAAGTTAATGGAATCGGGAGCCGACCCCTATTAATCTTTAAAAAAAACATTGTCGCCAGAAATCTATGTAGCAACTACATGTTGTAGGAGACATTCCCTAGAGGCAAATAAATAATGATTATTTCTTGCAATATCTCATTAAGTTCACATAAGTTTTATACCATGCTATACATGTATTAATCGGAACCCAGCCAATGATGTATGCACTCTCTGTCCATGTATGACTAGCTCGATGAGATTCAGAAGAGAATTATGTCCATAAATTCCAAATGGGGTCAACGTTCTTAGTTAGTGATAATGCCCTCATTGGAACAAACACCGAAATCTATACGTGAAAGCATTGTAACTGTGGTGAAACAAACACGGATATGTATTTTGGACAAATTCAGATCTTACCAAATATGGTTATACACTTCAGTCACTAAATACATATGTTCTCGGAATTCCGAGGCTATTTCAGACAATTACTCATTAGCTAGCTAGACAGCCAACCAAGTCGTCAAACAGTGAAACTCAGAAAAGCAGCTTTCCCCGCACAACCAGCCACAGCCCAAACAAAGTAACAAACACCCCCTTGGTCGTCCTTGCCTTCTAGTGGGTTGTTGGAGCAATTTTAGTTTAACATCTTGCTTGAGGTTCTGGTTTGGGTGCAATGTCTTTGTCCCCCCGAGTTGATATCAATCACCATGTTTCCCTCCTTTCCTGATATCTATCGGTTTCTTCTTTCTTAAACATGAGCGATAAGGTTTATTTATTTGCTACGATTACTATGTGGGTCTGTCAGGTCAGAAATTTAATGTGGAGTACATGGTGTATACGTTTAACGTTATTATACAGAAGGTGTTCATGGCATTGGTTCACTGAAGCGTGTGCCCCTACTGGATAGCTTGTTCACTGTATTGTCAGTTTGTCCCTACCGGACAGCGCATGTACTTCATCTTCTATATCTAAATAGGAATGACCCACTATAAGAAATTCTCTCAACATGCAAGGTGTCCACCTCATCAAGCATCATTGAGCAATCATAACTTGCCACGTCTCATCAAACCTGCCACCTCGGCAAAAAAAAACAATGCCATATCATCATTGTTGTTATATATTATTTGGCTATTTCCCCAATGATGCAATCGCATGTATCCCCTCCTCTTCCACCAGCCCTTCATAAATTAATTTTCGGTTGTGCAAGCCACGAGCAACTACTCAGCCTTCCGTTCGGAACGTCTCCCGGTATATTTTCTCTTCGCCTTCTGTTACTTTACCTTACCATGATGGTCTTAATGCCTTTTGTTCTGCTCCTTTCCTCTTCCATGTCTTTTAATCTATCCACCATGCATTCTCGACTCATACATCAAGCCATGGCCAGCTTATAATTGATCTCTAATCGGCAGAATGCAGACACAATCAAAATTGTTTGGGTGCATCATCCATGCCTTACCGGTGCGAATAGCTTTCCATGGCCCTTGCGCGAGAAATTACTCTGCAATCTATTTTTTTTGTTTTTGTATGCAGCTATTCCTTTCCCACGGGGATTTCTTTAAGGTCTCGCGGGGAGCCGGGGAGGGTCAAGTCGAGGTGAGTGGCATACTGGCACAAGGTCTCTTATCACATATTCTTGGTCGTCGTCGGCATACGGTGGTGGATGCCGGACGGACGCAGGGCCGAGGCTTCGTCGGTGTCCGGTGCATGCATGGTGGACTGAGTAGGAGTGTCCAGATTCCAGAATCCTCGAGGAAGTGGTGATTGGCACGATGCAGCATCGAGCTTGGTTGCATGGCGTCAGGTTGTGCCAATCAGTGCATCAGAAAACCATTTTTTTAAGCTCGTATTCTGTCTCTAAAATCAGGAAATCATTCATCGTTTCCTCCTATACTCTAATCTATTGGCTTATTGGAAGTCTAATCACATCAGCTTGCAACACATATGCAGGAAGGTCGTCCATCAGAGATAAGAAATATCGACCTTATTCATTTCAAGCAAGATAGGCTCTTTTGTTAGTGTCCCAAAAAAGTCTCATTTTTACCTTTTTATTGTAACTACATTTTTGTCTCTAACCAATTATTGCATTTTCAATTTTCAATAAGCATAACATCCCATGAACTAAACGTTCGATTTTTTTGAATGATTGAGAATTATCCATTAGTATTTGGACTATTTGTCGTACATCTTTTGCATTTAGAAACTCATTTGTAATTTCCGCGGCAACGCGCGGGGTGTCATCTAGTTATTTTGATGACTGATGCATATATTGATACATTGTTGATTTAGCTCATGCTGCACAGTCTTTTGGTTTATATTGTTATTTGTATCGACCCCATTTGGAATAAGGAAAAGTTATGATGTTGACGAATGGCGTGCTCAACACTTTCGTGCAGGCCTGACCAGTAGAGAGTCAAGCTAACAGTTCACTTAATACTGTAGAAGTCGATCAATTTGTCAGCACAATGCTATTCTGGATACTGCTATTAAGATATTTGTTAGAGTACTATATGCAATAAATATGTCTACCAAATAAAATATTAATGCAACTAAAAAAATATGGAGGTGTACAATTTTGACAAGTCTTGGCCTATCTATATGTTAGAATTCTAGTTTATGCTACAAAATGTAACTAAATTTAAAACAAGGTAAGTGTACTTTATAATATACATAAAAATACAAACATGTGTACAATTAATATTAATAATATTTCATATTTGGTGAAGTGTGCTAACTACGTAATGGAAAGCTAGACATAGTAAGATTGTAGTATATATGTATAATGAAATAAATTATAACTAAGTATAAGAGTTTAGTATATATTAAACTTATGTAACTAAGTATAAGAGTTTAGTATATAACTAAGTATAAGAGTTTAGTAAAAAATGGATCCGATTTATTCAAAATATTTTGGTTGACTTTTAGCCATTTTTGGGTTAGTTTTTGAGTTACTAGCCAGCAAGAGAATTTGCAGGATTTAGTGTAGCCATTCGTGCTAAGTAAGCCTCTGTTTAAGAAATGATCCTGGAATCTGAGCATGTAGAATCTCTGAAACTAGCTAGCTAGTTTTAACATCCAGAACATGTAGTCTCTGCTCTACTCGGTTGATCTTGCAGCCATAATCAGAACCAAATGCGGTTTCTGAACCTACCTATAGAGCATGTCGTAACTCTGAAACTAGCTAGGTAGTTCTAACACTCATAGTCGCTAGTCGCTGCTACTCGATCGGTTCGTCTTGCAGTCCACTCCATCTGCAAGATTGAGCGAAGAAAGCATGATTTGGGAAGACGGCGCGCGGGCAGGCTCCCATGAGTTCCATCCTGTCTGCAAGAAAGCAAGATTTGGGAAGAGGAAGAGAGATTAGCGGCAAGAAATCAAGAAAGCAGGAAGAAGCAAGAAAGCAAGAAACGATCGAAGCAAGAAACCAAGAAACGAGGTTAGCTGCAAGAAAACGAGCAAGAAACAGAGAGAATCAAGAAACCAAGAACGTACCAGCGGTTCTGATTACAATACTGTAATTGCAGAACATCCCAAATATTCTTTCTTTCAGTTCCGAAATTTGATTAGAGAGCTTGTCAAACATTGACCAACGCATGTATCCATAAGAAAGTGATTTTGGACAGTGCCTTCTCTGAAGCTTAATTGAAAGCCGCGATTTTTGGTATGCCGGACGAGAAAAAAATCAGATACAATCACCACAGATCACCGGTCTGGAGGATGTTCGCCGACGACAAGAAGCCACCATCCTATCACCATGCCGCCACCACCTTGGTTTGACTGAGTTCTCTGAATTTTTTCACACTGTAATCATGTTGCTGTTCTTAATTTTGAAACGATGCCTGAATTTTTTACACTGTGTAATCAATTACTGAAAGGATTTAATTGGTACGAATACGGATGTCAGTAGCCCAACCTACTAATTGCTGATAGGTACCAATTTTCCTTTTTGTTCCTGTCATAATTTCTGATAGGTATATCTCTGGTTTTTGGATCTTGGGCACTGGCAAAGAATGTGTGTTGGGCATGGCGATCAGACGTACGTGACAAAGTAGAAAAACATAAAAAATGATCATGTTTTTTTGAAGCACCATCCTTTTTTTTTTCTAGGTTGTTTTTGTGATCAGCTAAACTGAAATCTTCCTGTAGTTGAAGTGTTTAAAATTATGCATTAATTTTGAAGTGCTACCCCGCAATCAGCTTATTTTGTGTTGAGCTGAAATCTTCTTGTAGTTGAAGCACCATTCTTTCAGTAATTTTAGAAAAGCATTCAGTTGTTTAATCCCTTTCGCCATACAAATTGGTATAGATTTTAGTACGAATTGGCATAGTTGCTTGCTTGACAAAACCGAAATTTCTGCATTACTAGTTGCTTGCTTGACAAAACTGAAATTTTCATGGTAAAAGATGTTGTGTTTCATTTACTTCTTGCACCACACACTATATACAATCCTACTACAGGTACCAAGCATGTGAAGATCTTCCTGCCACATCTACTACTCCTACTATTCCTGCTACATGATACTAACAGATTCACTTGCACAGCTTGCACAACTCAAATGCCACTCTTGCGCATCTCAAATGCATCACCCACAACTTGCTTCAAGCTAAAGGAGCATCACTCGATTGCTTCAGAGCATCATTTGTCTCTTCAGAGCATCACCCACAATTTGCTTCACTTCCTCTGAATACTTTGAGCTTCAGATGGATCCCCCATGGTGGGCGCCCTACGCATCACCGCAGCAGTTGCTTCATGTGCTGCAACCAATCAACCACAACAAAGCTCAGCAGAATATTGCACCACAAACTACGGGAAGAGCAAAACAAAAACTGAACCTGACAGACACCAAACCAAACAGGAAGAGCACTGGGAGGAGCAGTCGCCGCCGATTCCACATGTCACGGTCACCGGCCGATCCATCGGTGGAGCAACGATTCGCCGGCAGGGAGAGGTATAGCGGAGGCGCGCGTGCGTAACGAAGGTCGACGGCAGGGAGGGGTTTGGGGCGGCGAATCGGACGTCGCTGGCTTTTGGGGATGAGTAGAGCGAGGTCTAACAGGTTCGTCCCGTCTCCATCAATATGGGAGAGTTGAACGAATAAATCGATATGCCAGGTTTTTTCCGCATAACTGCCAGGCGCTGGGCCTTGTCATTTTCCAGCGTGGACATGGACACGATTTTGTATGAATTGCACTGGTGGTCACTGAGGTCGTCGCGTGGTTGCACTTAGTTCACCATTTTCAAAAATCTTGTGAACCCGTCACTCAATTTCACATGTATGTGCACTTTGGTCACTCGGCCGGTTTTTGACAAAGAGTCGTCACCTGTCCTAGCTGCGGGCATGAACTTTTGCAAATAACCCCTCCATTTTATTTCTTTCTTTTATATTGGTGTAGTTAGATATTTTTTTTGGCCGACGGTGAATGCGATCCAGTGCAAAGGCTCGAGCTCGACTATCGTGCTTGATTCCTTGAATGGTGCGTTTCTCCTATACTCACGGTTAGCTATAATTTGCTTTATTTAGATTTCTTTATAATTTGCTTTATTTAGATTTCTTTTGTACTGTTCGCATATTTGCATACTTCCGCTTTTCACGCAAGCATTTTTTGTCTTCTGTTTTGGCTCGAAATCTGTCGTATTTCTTCCTCCCTTGTGTCCACCCTTTTTACAACTTAGTTGAATCTTCAAATTATTTTTTTGCTGTTAGGTTTTGCGGTGCTTTTTCAATTTTCCTTGTTTTTCTTTATTGGTCATATATGCATACCGATCTATATATCATGTTCTTCTTTGCTCCTTGACATCCGTGATTGAAGATTTCGTCCGAAATTGGTTTCCTGTATATAAAGTTTCAATGCTATTGATTAAAAAAAAAAGGAACTGATTAGATTTTGCATTGTAAGTAAAGTAGATGTAGCTACTTATAAATCCCTTTAATTACACTGATAATTATTACTATGATAAGGTGTCACATAGTATATGTAATCAATAACCTTTCTTTTAGCAATCACTGGTCTAAGCCCGGCCGAGTACTTCTGATTCGCCGAGAGGTGCACGGACAAACTACGTGGCAACGACGATCCTCACCTAAGGAAAATCCGGAAAATCTATACTCCGCGTACCGAGGATGCTAATAGTGTCCGCGTACCCCCAGCGGGACAAATGAGCCGGCTCATTCTAGGCCACAGTGTTTAGTTTTTTCCTATTTCATTTTTTCGTTTTTCTTCTATGTTTTTTATTTTGTTTTTCTTTGATTTTATTTGTCTGTTTTTATATTCATTTTCAAAATATTTCAAATTTAAAATTGTTCAAAATCAAAAAAATGTCCAGATTTGAAAATTGTTCATTTTGAAAAATGTTCATAGATAAGAGTTGTTCATTTTCAAAATTGTTCATTTTGGAAATACGTTTAGATTTGAAAAATGTTTATATTTTAAAATGTTTCCTTTTAGAAAATTTGTTCATATCGGAAAATTGTTCGGATTGAAAGTTGTTATTTAAAAAAAACATTTTGAAATTTGTTCATTCTGAAAATTGTTCAAATTTGAAAATGATTATTTCTTTTTATTACTTAAAACAGAAAAAGTTAAAAAGTTAAAATAAGGTGAAATATAACACTTATCGGTTACTGGAACATGGGCCTAGCCCGGTAGTGTCCGGGGTACGCGGAGCGGACGATCGCTCCCGCCTGATGCGCAATATAGGCGCTCCAGGAAAATCTCGCTTGCGCAACGAAACTGTGGCTCGAGCCTAGACATTATGTTGTTGCAGAGGCTGGCTGTAATTGATATCTGATTGGTATTAATATATTCTCTTTATCTAAAAATAAAACCGGTCCACCATTAGGTAGTTTTTTGCGCCAAAAGACATAAGATTATGTGATATATTTACCTTAGCGATGGGGCCAGTCTGGCCAAATGTGAAAAAAAATTAACTTGTAAAAAATGGCACAACTTTTGGTGCATGGAGTAATTAGGATTAAATTAAGCTAAATATGATAATTGGTGTCAAGTAAAAATAAGAATTTACTCTTATAAAAAAGATATTGTTCATAGTGCCCCATGATAGATCTATCTTAACCTGACTATATTGTATCAATAAACATATTGCTGTGCTGGGGAGGCGTGTTATATTGACTAGAGATAGGGAGGAGAAAGAGATCATGCGGCATCGATATCACATTTTGTATCTAACCTTTTTTAATAGAGATTTTCATATTTATAGGTTAAAAATGAAAAAAATCTTACATGTTGTCAATGATATATCCCACAAACATGTAATCCCGATTTGAATTAGACGACAAGACTTGTGATCGAGTTAATTTTTTAGATTACGAAATAAGGAAAATGAGATGGCTCTTTTTTCTTTGTGCGAGGATTTGCGTGGAGACTCGATGAGAGTCTTGAATTATTGTAGTAGTAAATATAAGATAGTATATACATAAAAGTACTTTTATTCGACAACTAAACAAATATATGAATCATCATCCATCGACCTTGCAAATACATATCCATGGTTCAAAATGAAATAAATTTCTCCAGGTGCGGTCAGTTCGTCAACTCAAATTCTAGCACGTTGTGTATCTCTGAGCGGGAAAGGCGCGGCCTAACCGTGACATATAGCTCGGTCAAGACCAGTATCAAGCATGCAAACAACAAGAGGACCAGCAGCCGCAAGAGATTGAACCTTCCTCGCCGCACGATCTGCCACAGGTAGGCCATCCGACGTTGGTACCGTGCTCTGTAGTACCGCTCAATAGCGCTCGCCTTGAGTGATTCATCCCGAGCTTTTGTAGCGAGCGGTAGGCTTTCACGACCGGGGCGAGATCCATGGCCAGAGCGCGGTAGCGGTGGTAGCGTGTCTTGCGGATGTAGTGGCGGCGCGTCGAGGAGTACATGCCGGAGTGGTCGGCGATAAGCAGGCTTGGCCCGCTGCTGCCACGGAATCCCGCGATTGCTCCTCGCTGCAGTCCGAAATAGTACTGATCTACAACCATCTCCGGTTCCATGGCTAGCTGCTGGTCTGGACTCTGGACTAGTTTGTTTTAGATTTTCAGCTGCGCACGCCAGATTTTTTCATGGACCTATCTAGCGTACACGTACCAATCTATATATAGCAAAACCTGGCGGGGAGCCCGGGACTAGGGCGACACTCGATCGGACTCGGACTTGATCTTCTGTACATACTTCATACGCGCATCGGATAGGTTATTGCTTTCGGAGTAGCTAGCTTCCTGTTAATTAGCACGTCAAAGGCGTAACTCGATCGGCCGAATATATGCTAGATTCCGAGTCCGAGTTACCCTTGAGGCTCGGTGAACCCTATAAGAACAGGAAGCCCGAAATAAACAAAAACTTATCTGATACGAACGTATGTCCGAGTCCGTGTTAGGCTCTTATTGAACTGTGTCCCGGGCTCCCGGCCGGTCAGTGTTTTCCATAAATATACCCGCGTACGAGTACGACGCTGGGTGTACATATGCAAAATCCAGCGCACGCTGATCGAAAATCTAGACCAAGCTAGCGAGTTGGGGCCAGCAGCGACAAGCCATGGAACCGGAGTTCAACAAAGTGAAGTACTTGTTCAGCTTCCGTGGCGTCAGCAGCCGGCCGAGCCTGCTCATCGTCGACCGCTCCGGCGTATACTCCACGGTTCACCGCCGCTACATCCGCAAGACCCGCTACCACCGCTACCGCGCCCTGGCCACGGATCTCGGCCCGGTCGTGAGAGCCTACCGCTCGCTGCAAAAGCTCGGGATGAATAGCATCTGTTCGCACGACGAGAGGGTGAGGAAGGAGATCACGCGGTGGAAGCATAGGGTCATGGACGCGTACTGGCACGCCGCGCCCGAAAAGCGCAAGGTGATCGCCATGGAGCGGTACGCGTGGCACCAGCGCCGGATGCTCTACCCTGTTCTGGCACTCGGAGTCGCCATCATCGTCGCCCGTTGGACGCAGTTGATGCTGGTCGGAAGGTTGGAGGCCAGCTTCCAACTCCTTTTGTCGTTCTTGTCGTTCTTGGGTTGCTGCTTGTCGGGATTGTACCTTGTCGTCACACCGAGCAATCTCTCACGGTACACAACGTGTTAGAATATGAGTTGGCGAAATAACAACTTACCGCTCCAGCTTGGAACATATTTTTCAGTTCTTAGTTTGAAACATGGTCTAAAAAACTGGTGGTGACAACGTGAAATAGTGTGCTTTGTACCATGATCAATCAATTCACTCCCTCTTGCATCTTCTGGATGTGTACATATTTTGAGCCGTGTAATATAGAGTTTTCGCAACAAAAAAAAAATAATAAAGAGTTTTATCACACACCGAACCTTTTCTGTGTATTCTGTAAGATGGGCAATCATAGTGCATTACTATTTTAATTCCCGTGGCACACTGCAATTTATCCTAATAAACTAGATGACTCCCCGTGAATGGCTGCAGGAATTCTGGTTTCTTTTTTATTTTTATTTTTTGAGGCTTTTGGTTGCATTTTGTTGTATATAATAAATTGTTGAGTGCATAGTGTTTCCTGCCCTTGATCACACACTATGGAGAATCCAGATTATAAAACTTCTCAAACAATGCTCTCCGCAATATGGAAGCAGAAAGCAATGCCATTCTGGTTGACCCTCCGCGTGAAGAATCTAACTGTAGACACCACAACCACAATGGGTACACTACGACTGACCTAATCTTTACTTGCCTTGCCTGCAAGGAATGGTTCTGAAATCGAGTGTCACAGGTAGCAGAGGTAGTCACTGAACCCAACAATTTGCAGACCAGACGGAGTCATGACTCATGATATGCCGATAGGTTTAGGAAAATAAAAACTAATAACAAGGTTCAGATCCAGGATGACTGTCTGCCGTGAATATGTATCAGAAGCAAATTGAACCAGGTGGTTAGAATGGACTATGCAGAAATTTCAATACCCTCACATATTCTACAAAAGGGAGTAGACGATGCCAACAAAACTGACATGCAACAAAGCAGCGAAATAATCTGAGTATTCTGAGTTCCATGGACAAGAATCAAGTCCAGGCTACCATCGGCATGCTGGGATTTTGGTGCAACAACTGTAGAAAGTAACCCCTCGGCAGGCTTGCAGGAATGATCGCAGACCAAAATGCCAAGAAATTCCCTTCCTCGTAACCCAATTATCTCCAATGCCACCATCCATTTATGTACTTCTCTTAATCTTGCTACCATCAGGAAGCTGATCATCAAATTTTCGGTTGGTCACTTCAGTTTAGGAATTCTCTCAAGTGATAAAGGCAGATAATCCACCTCAAATCTGTAATGGGGCAGAGACAGAAACTTAAGAAGGCCAGCAATAACCTAACGGAAGAGCCCAAGCTGCAGGTGGAACTTTGTAGGTACTTGTATAACTGTGCATAAAAATAATAAATTTGAGGTTATAAGCTGACTAAAAACATACCAGATATGGCTATGTGTATGTAATATAGAAGATATAATGCATATAACGCGATATTACACTAATCTAGAAGTGTGTCCGGATGGGTATTATTGTCAGTCAGTAAACATACAAAATTTTCTACTGTCTAAGCTTCTTTCTTCTATTTTATGTCTGCAGAGAATGCTTAAACGCCTGATAATCCCTCAAATGCCAATCTGTGCTGCCACTTTGAGAGCCACCTGTCGATGTCCCAAAGAAGCTCACAAAAGCTTTTCATCAACAACAAATAACTACTCCCTCGGATCAGTTAAACTGTCGCTAGAAAAGAGCTCATGTAGTACAGCTCGGTAGTATAGTTGGCGGCAATTTTTTCGTGCCACTTGATAATTTCACAATTGATATTCCAGAAATTCCACTACAATTAACTCAGGTTGCTAAGCTGGTCATTTAAAGTGGCTCAGCAACTAAAAAGCACATAGGGAATCATCTTAAACCAAATGAATCTGACATGAAAAAAAAAAGACAAATCGAGATGGGGAAAAGGGTAGCAAATCAGATGGCGTCAAGACGTGCTCACCCGAGCTCCCCCTCCCTCCCGGCCGCTGGAGAAACGGCGCAGGACCGGAGACGGCGGAAGGAGCTCCAGGCCAGGCATATCTGGCCATGGGCCGGGCCGGGCTTTTTTAAAACTAAAACTGAAGCCCGGCCCGGCCCAGCTGACTGCTCGGGCCTAATTTCCAGGCCCAGGCCCGGCCCTGTGGTCAGGCCCATCGGGCCCAGGCCCTGTATTTTTGGGCCGGGCCGGGCTGGTCGGGCCGGGCTAAACATGGCCAGATATAAGGCCAGCACATGACCGGAGCCCGGCCGCCTCCCGCCTCCTCCGTCCCGGCCGCCTCCAGCCTCCTGCCCCCTGCCGCCGGGGCGCCGCCGCGAGAGGCCTCGACCTCAGGGTGGGAGAGGAGAAACTCCTGCACGAATCTCAAAGCATCCCCGTGCCGGGTGGAAATAATCTGAAAGCATCCCAACCGCCTACAAAAGTCTCGCTCCCTCCCAAAAACAACTCCTCCCCTCTGTTTCCGCTTCACCATACTCGCTAGCTCTCTTGCCACCACCACCTTCTCTGTCCCTGACCATGGCCTCCCTCCCCTCGCTGACGGCCCCCATGCCGGTCACCGACGCGAAGGGACGGCCCCTGTCCGCCCCTACGCGCGAGCCGGTTGGGGTGGTGGGCAACAGCTTCGACCTGCTGTACGCACCCGCCCGCAACGATGCCAAGATGACCAGAGCCCGGCCGCCTCCCTTGTTCCACGTGGCAAACTAACATAACTTAATATATTTTATACCAAACATTTATACTTATTTTACACTTATTCTTACATTGTTAATTATGTTAATCGGTACAATTTTTATTGCCTAGATTTATAATTAAAAAAATAACAAATTTTCATATCATTATTTCTATTTTATTGTTGCGGGTATATAACTACAAAGTTTGTCAGTGCTAAATTTATACTGTGTTGTAATAATGTTCTCCTTGATTTTTTTATAGTTTAATAAATTATATAGTGTATATATGCGTGTGTGTTAGTATATGTAATTAAATATCATTATTTACTATGACAAAGATCTCTAAACATACATTCGGACAAATATCTTAGTAGTGATTCTAGTGAAAAATTACGTAAGTACAATTACAAAACTTGAAGAGTATAAATAAATCCATTGAGAAAATGGGTCTTGAAAGCTGGGTTTAGTGACAACATGTTTGTGCTCGTACATGATATTGAAAAATGTATAATAATATAGTAATAAACTGATAAAATAAAACGGACGGTTCGCGCAGCTTCTGTGACGTGCACCGCTAGATCCGGGCCGTCCATCCGCCCACCAAGAAGAGAGAAGATCCTCGAGTCTTGGCCAGACAGCCAGGCCCCACCCACAGAGACAGACAGACCTCTCCCCTCCCTCTCGTCTCCCATGGCGGAAGCCGACGCGCAGACCCACTCCTCGCCGGCGGCGGAGGCGTCCGGCGAGCCCATCCGGCCGCCCCAGGTCAGCAGCCGTCTCCCTAGCCCGTCAATTTTTCTACTTTCCGTCCGTGGCCAACCATAGCGTAGCGTAGCCGGAGACCCCATCTCGCTCCACGGCCCCCAGATTCACTGTATGGCTGACTGGCTGTGCTCTGGAAGCGGATATTAGGAAGTCCAGAGGCGTGGCTTTGATGGGCTCCGTGGGGAAGGCGGGGGCTTTGCGGGAAGCTCCGGCCCTTTTGGGTTGTCCCGGTGGGGATTCCGTCAAGGTTTCGTTGCAGCCGATGCGCGAACTATGTTCCTTCTGATCTCGCCTTCGTTCGGGTTGAACGGTGTATGCTAGTTATAGAGGGCTCGCAAATCCCAATACTATTGAGAACTCGAGATCCCAGGGAACACTTTGGTTGCAGTGAGAATTAGCTGTACTGAATGGCTCAACATGTGTTTTTTTTTGCACATCCTTTGGTTGTAGTTTTTTCTTGGAAACATCATGTGCCCTATAGTAATACTACCTTGCGATGACATTGGTTTTGTTTCGTCCTGTTATAATGCAGGTTGTCACCCCAAATGCTGCTCCTCCGGTGTTTCCGCTCATGTACCCGATGCTTGTGCCGGGTATGTTCTCACAGCAGGGCGTGGATGATCAGGCTCACGGTCCAGGGATATATGCCATACAGGAGAATCAGTTCATGGGAGGCTATACTGCGAATACTTTCATACCGCTCGCTTACAATATACCAACGTGAGTTGTTTGCTCCTGAGGGTAGTAATTTCTATGAACAGTCATATTGTGGTCATATAACTTCTCAAGGGTCATGCTGTTGGAGAATTTGAACATGTTAGGGTGGGAATGTGCAATTAGTGTGATGAATGGTTTGCAAGATCTATGTCAACATCCAGATGCCTACTCTGTTAACTTTGATAGATCCTCCAGTGAGTTCAGCTCTTTTTAGCATCTGTTATCGAGACAATGGCGAGCTGAGAGATTGGTGAAAGAGTTGATTGACTTTTGTACCTGTGTTGGTGTTGTTTTTTAGTGAATCCATATGCATTTTTCTGTTTTTATTCAAGTTTTGGTTAGTGCACAACACTGGTATGTACAAAATCTATGCAGTTGGCCGAAAGAATCTGTAGCACAGTGCAAATAGTGGTATTTCTTGTTTTATCTAGAGGCACTAAGGCAAGGTTCTGCTCTGTGATATACATACTTCACTGCACGATAAACACGAGCTATAATAAATCTTAAAAAACAGGCATGAGTCATAATGACTTCATCTTGAAAATAACAGGCATCTGCCTTAATTGCAGTCATGCTTACAATAACTACGTAATTAATTTGTTTGAGAACTCCAGTAGCACCAAAATATCCTATTTGCTCAAGTAAATTGTTTCTGATGCTGCAAGTTTAAGTCACACTTGCATATGAGAGAAGTTTCGCGAAGAACATAAGTACTCTTTCATTGATGAATTCGCAAAGCGTATACATGTCTCTGTATGTTAAATTGCCTTCTTATGCTGATCCAGGAATATCTGTGATAAGAGCAAAGAATTATGGCTCTACTAAATTTACTTATGTCTTTCATCCTTTTGTGTCAGAAGTGAAAGCATTGGTGCAGTGGCTGGTGAAGAGCAAGGACAGGATGCTAGGCAGCAAAATGGCCCTCAAAGACAAGTTGTTGTGAGGAGGTTTCATTTTGCTTTTCAGCTTGACCTGGCACTGATCATCAAGTTAGCAGCAGTGGTCTTCTTGTTTAGCCAGGAAGGATCAAAACAAAGGCTGTTTCTTCTCATACTGTTCGCCTCCTTGATTTACCTGTGAGTTCCTTGCTTGCTTCCACTGTGATGCTTCATTGCCTGTTATATTTCTGCAGTCTGCTCTTCAGTTACTATTGTATAGCCTCTGTTACATTGCCAGATAACCATGGGATTTCATCTCTTCCAGATATCAAACTGGAGCAATTACACCTTTCTTAAGATGGCTCCAACGAGCGGGAGGTGTGGCCGCTCGTCCACCACCGGCTGCTAACCGCGCTCCTCTGGCTGCCCAGAATGATGGCAATGATCAACCACCTGGTAGCTGTCCTGTACTACACTCCATATTCTACCGCTCTGCACTTAGTGTGTTTTATTTCAGACACTAGATTCACTCCCCTTGAATCTCTAAACTCAAATCAAAATATTAATATTATCCTTTTAACCACTATCAGTTGAGTGGAGGTTGTTGCTTTGGCTCTTTATGGTTTGAGGCAGAAAGCTCCCTAGCACTTGCATGATCTAAGTTGTATGTCACAAAGTTGCCCCCAGTAGCAGCAAGTAGGACGGGCGTGGAAGCTCTTTCGACAGGCTGCCCCATTGCCCTTGGCTCTTTAATACTGCATGTCAGATATTTTTGGGTCGTTAAGCATTAAGCAGTACCAGCACTTAACCAGTGTCTCTAGTTTAACAAAGGGGCACCAATGATCAGTATGTGTCATTTACCATGCATTATTGATGTAACTAATTCCTTTTACCAATCCACTGTCTGCTCCTCAGGGGAAACGTTGCAGACCCAGCGAACCCTGACCAGGCTGTGGAGAACCAGGAACCAGGAGCAGCAGCAGGTGGCGATGGGAACCAGCAAGGGGCAGAGGGGAAGGAAACCAGCGTGGCTGGCTCGGCGGCATCTTGAAAGAGGTCCAGCTGGTTGTTGTAGGGTTTGTCGCGTCGCTTCTACCTGGTTTTCAGCACAATGACTAGGCCACACCTTGTCATGGCGGAACCAGCTACTGGCATCGTAATTGTTTGTTGTGAGTTGTGACATAGGGAGACACAAGCAGATGGTTGATATATGTAAAGTGGTTTCAAATAAGACATCTGTAGCATCTGTTTGTTATAAAATTTGACTGGATGCAGGGTTATTGTCAACTTTTACTCTTCTTTGATTTTCCGTTCTTCTGGATTTTTCATTTCTCTTTCAAGTCAACTTTTACAATACACAAAATATCTCCCTGGCTTCTCTTTTCTCCACGTCCAATTTCGATGTATACTTGGTCACAGCTCAACCGTGTTTGGAACGGTGAGAAAAAACTGGGCAGAAACTGGTGAAATCTCTTCCAGAAATTCTTAAACAATTTAGCTAGTGTTGAGGAGGTGGCATTCTACAAATTTGTTAAAGATTAAGTTCAGAATCAAATTCGTTTCAGAGGCATGAATAAATAGTGACATACAGTACAACACCATTTATGCAAAAAAAAAAAAGTTCATTCTCACACAACTGAATGGACATGATTGTGTTTTGCATATTGTCTATGGATGTCCAACATATACCCGCTTTGAGAATTACTGAAAACTTTCAAACGCGGTTTGCAAGTAAATTTCGTCCTAATTTGGTTTCCACTGGATGCCCTCTGCTAGTGTTTGAACTTGACACTTGCTTGGTTTGCAAGTAAATTTCGTCCTAATTTGGTTTCCACTGGATGCCCTCTGCTAGTGTTTGAACTTGACACTTGCTTGAACTTCCAAAAAGTTTCAAACTCTTGGTACACAAGAAAAGGCTAGAGTCCATTGGAAAAAAGGATGAGAAAACACAGGAAACAGGACGAATACCTCGGCATTGGCCGCTGGATTGATCGACCACAGTTCTACTTTACACCTGCGCGTCCACCTCAAACCCCACTCCGCCAGCAGCAAACCCATCATCGTCTCCGCCCTACCCACCAGGCCACACCACTCCTCAACCCAGAACCTTCTACAGTAGAACCCTACCGCCCGTCGCCCCATGGCGGCCACGCTCCTCTCGCGCGCCGCCGCCGCCGCCTTCGCCCAGCGCGGCGCGCGCCTCGTCCCCAAGGAAACCCTCCTTCCCTTCCTCCTCCTACTCCTACTCCTCGCCACCGCCGCCGGCACGCCCCCCGCGGTCGTAACCCCCGCCGCCGCAACCCCCGCCTCGGTCCCCCCCCGGTCTGACTTCGGTTCGATTTTCGCACGTGCAGGGCAGAGTCGGATGGGCGCGCGCGGCAGGCTGCGGGGCGTCGTCGTCGCCGTCGTCGATGATGGGCGCCTTCGGGATCGCGGCGCGCTGCAACGCCACGTCGTCGGCCGTGTCGGAGGCGGCGGCGGGCGTCCACGCGACGGTGCCGCGGAACGAGCCCGTCGTTTCGGCCGAGTGGCTGCACGCCAACCTCAGGGACCCCGATGTCAAGGTAACCACTCGCAGACCAAGTGCTTGTTTGGTCGAGGTTCTGTTGCGGAAATTTGGTCACCGCTGCTTGCTAGTAGTAGGGATAAATCTGGCTGGCTGTTAAGCGTTTGATGTGAACTGAGCAACGAACTAGCGATGTGAACTGGTATTTTAGGTGTGTGAGTGTGAGCTCGTGGGGATAGTTTCAGTTTACGTGATCTAAACTATTCATCAAAGGAAGAAAAAAGCACTTGAAGTGCCAGTTTAAAAAGCCAGTGACCCCCTTTTACTATTTTTGGTCTGGGCAGTTTAGACCACATTTACATTACAGTTGGAATGTGCTTCCGAAAGGCTAAAGTGTTACTTGGAAAGAAAAAACTGATCATGGAGCATTGGACATTGTTGACATGGTCTCAGGAAGTCAGCAGTATGAATAATAAAACAAATATTCACTACAAGCAGGATTAACATATAACTGTAGTATTCACAGGATAGTCATCTTGCTGTAATTTATCTCCACTGGCATGAATTGTATCTTATGCTCTTAATTTTTTGTCAAGGTACTTGACGCCTCTTGGTATATGCCTGCGGAGCAAAGGAATCCACTTCAGGAGTACCAGGTAACGATAGAAAGAATACGTGTGTTATTCATGTTCTGAAATTTGAAAAATTCTTAAGCTCGCTATTATGCGGTTGCAGTTGTTTGATGGTTCTATTTATTATGAATCCTAGCCCTAAAATTTACTTTGATCTTGTTCCTAGGTGGCGCATATCCCTGGTGCCTTATTCTTTGATGTTGATGGGATATCTGACAGAGCATCTAGTGTAAGTTCTGCTCACAGTTAGTCATTTTAACTTTGTTAGTTCACTACATGGTCACTTCACTCTGCAGCTCTGCATTTCTTACTGTTACTGCTGATATCCTTGCTTTTCTTGATACTTTTTTAGCAATGTATTCTGCTGTAAATCATAATATATTCTGAGCATTTATGCACTTCACTAGTAGGACGGGATACTAACTGAAGAAATAATATTCTGAGATATTCTGAGTATTTTTACAAAGATATTGTAACAGCCACAGTTCCAGTAATAGTGGAACCAAAACATATTGCTCAATACATCAATCCATGTGCATGGATAACAAAGTGTTATTCTGTTGCAGATCAGCAGCAATAGCCTTAGCCAACTCTTAAAACAATCAAACTAAAACAGCAACCGCCATCGCCATGGCATTGAAAGCGAATACATACACACTGAAGTTCATTTTCTTGTAGCTACACAGGCTAGCTTAGCATTGCACTAATTGGTTTGGTTGTAAAAAAGTTTTTGTTTCAGTTCTTTTTCCCTATGTTGGTCTTCACTTTCTATTTTCAACAGTCACATGAACTTAACTCATTCTTTTTTGCGTCAGTTGCCACACATGCTGCCCTCTGAAAAAGCATTTTCTGCTGCTGTATCTTCCCTTGGCATCTACAACAAAGATGGAATAGTAGTTTACGATGGAAAGGGGTTATTTAGCGCTGCTCGTGTTTGGTGGTAAGTTCATTTTCTTCCTTCCACGGAACTAAATAAAACAAGCTAGAGCAGAAGTATGGCAGAAACAAGAGACGATTGTTCTTATCAGTTCTTAAATGAATAGAGGTTCATTACCAGTACATTTGCATTATGGTTCATTTGTACTGGCTTTGCTGCTTAACTACATGGCCCTGATGCTTGTTTACTTGATACCAGGATGTTTCGTGCTTATGGTCATGAAAAAATTTGGGTTTTAGATGGAGGTTTGCCCCAATGGCGTGCTTCTGGGTATGACGTGGAATCAAGTGCCTCCAGCGATGCTATCTTAAAAGCTAGTGCTGCTAGTGAAGCAATCGAGAAGGTTTACCAGGGACAGTCGGTATTTTTCAAATCTTCTCTTTTTTGTTGACCAATTCTTCATTAGGAAATTCAGTGAGCCTTACTAGCACTACAGAGTACCGACTTATCAACCTCTTAATTGTTATACCTAAATAATTATCAGTTGTATTAGGTGTGCACTTCAACATTAGTAATGGAAGAACTTATATTACCATTTATCTATTCTGTATAGGTTGGTCCCTCCACATTTGAAGCTAAGTTGCAGCCTCATCTTCTATGGAATCTTGATCAGGTTAGAGCTGTTCAGCAGGGCAACAAATTTCTATGCACATCCCCACCATTCACTAAATTCATTCTGCATATTGGGTATAACCCCATACACAACTTACTCAGGTGAAAGGGAACATCGATACCCAGACACATCAACTTATAGATGCTCGAGGGAAGCCTAGGTACTGCTATTCTCTTATGCTGGAAAATCATGTCATACATGTATGCTGCATATAAAGCCTTCTCCTTAACCCTGTTGTGGCCTAGTGGCAAGGGTCACAGTGGTGCACCCTGCGGCCAGGGTTCGACTCCTGCCGGGAGCGGATTTCTGGTGCCTCACTCGGGTGGGCTACTTCTATAAAAATAAGTCCTGGGTGCAAGTGCCCATGGATATCTTTATTTAACCCTGTTGTGGTGTCCTTTACAAGATACATGTAGTTTTCAGATTCAGAGTTTACGGCAGCATATATATTTTAAGCCACATCAGATTTTTTGTTGGAATTTGGTCTACATTTCAGTAGCTAAATAAGTTGCATACTGCAACACTGCAATGCACCTCATAGCAATGCCAAAGCGCACCGCAAGTGGTTATATTCAGCACAAGAAAATCCCTATAGGCATAGGACTCATAATCTAAAATGCATGGTTTTCAAGGCGTCACCTAGGCGTCGCTTTCCTAGGCGTCAGAGCGCCCCAAGACGGTAAGGCGTCCGCCCCGCCTTAGACACGAAGTGTACGGCTGCCTTGATTAGTGTCCAGCGTCGTAAGAGGTCTTGGCCGCTGCCTGTTCCTCGCTGCAGCGTCGCTGTGGCTGCTCCTGGGGCTTGTAGACGACGACCCCGCCGCCTCCCAGCACCCGGGCGAGCATCCCGTCATGCACCTGGTTCTATCGTCACCTTCCTTTGCCCGATCTACTCTGCTGTTGTGATTGTGGAAGTGTGATGCGGTGAGGAAGAAAGGGTGGGGCCATGAAGAAGAGGGAGGAGTTTGAGACTTGTGTGCTGCTACCACGAGGGAAGGAGCAGAAGGTATGTGGCGGCTGTAAAGAGGAAGAAGGAAAGAGAATAGTGGAATTAGGTCACGGGAGGAGTATATGGATGGGCTTTTGGGCCACTCAGAGGTGCATAAGTAGTGGCCCATCTTCCAGCCATTGCTATTTTTTCTATTAATATAAGTGCAGAACTGCCGTTTCTTCTTTTCCTGCAATGTCTAAGGCGTCGCCTTACCGCCTCGCCTTGGGCGCCTAGGCGTCAGAGCGCCCCTCCTCCGCCTTAGGACGCCTCACCGCCTTAAAAACCATGCTAAAATGTTAATTTGCCAAAGTCAGTGCAGCTTTTGCAGTTTGAGTATATATTTTATTATTCTGTCCAACCATGATACTCGATGTAGCGCCAGCCTAATAACATTACAAGCAATGTGAAGCTATTTCAAGTTTTGGTTTTGTTAACTGGTGCTTCTGGTTTACTAACTGTGCTATATTTGTTTTAATATCTTATGCAAAAGGTGCATGCTTCATTGAGCTGTGTGCGATGCCTATCAGTATTTTGTATTCTGACACTTAACTTGTACATCAGATTTGACGGTGCAGTTCCAGAGCCACGCAAGGGAATAAGAAGTGGACATGTGCCTGGGAGCAAATGCGTTCCTTTTCCTCAGGTTGAAATTTGCAATTATCTAGGCAGTTTGTACTGTTCTTTCGAACATGATGGTTTGCTTAAACTTGGTTGTTGTTATTTGTTGTATGTGCTTACAAATATAGTAGTAATGGGTATTTCTTGTACAAATTTCACAGTTGAAGGTCAATACTCTACCTATTATATGATAATTGTTTTTCATCTTGAATATGATTCGTTAAATTGCAGTTTCCTCATTCCTTTGATTTTGATTATGGTATGTCAGCATGTGTGTCACAGAATCTTTTAATAATCTGTACCGGTCAAATATTGTTAGATTTGACCATCTAGAAAGACAAGATACACTTCCATAATTTATAATTACTTCTATGTATGGTAACACATTTTCAATGAAACTCTTGGTCGAAGTGTCATGTCCAAATTGACTTATATTATGACATAGTATTAATGTTGTTACAGTCCTAAGCCTAGTACCTAGTGTGTTATATTTGGTTAGTTGGGTTAATGATGGCTGTTGCTAAGTCTTATTCGACTTTTTTCAGGTGCTTGACAGTTCACAAAAGCTATTACCTGCAGTTGACCTCCGTAAACGATTTGAGCAAGAAGGTACTTCGTTATCCATGTAGATTTTCATAATATTATTGTTTTTCCTGCCGAATGCCCTCCAGTAGTCAGGTTGTGATTGTGTTGATTGGAAGCCTCTGTCTTACCAATTTGGGAGTATCTGGACATTTTTGCGTTCTAATTGAGCGTGCTGATGGGATCATGGGAATTCACCAATTAAAATCTAAACCCGTGTTTGTCCAATTAATAAGACTAATTTTGTGAAGCTTTGTTACATAATTGGATAAGATCTTGCTGGCACCCTTATGTATCTTCTCAGTGGTATTTAATGTAGAAATAGAACTATGACCATAGCCATGCCAATCTTTCTAACTCTTTACTCTGGCCTGATCTGAATCAGGCGTATCACTTGATCAACCCATTGTGACCTCTTGCGGAACTGGTGTGACAGCATGTGTACTAGCTTTGGTAAGACTACTTTGAGACTTGCGATCGCAACATTTCCTTTGCCAATGCTAGATTGTGTGTCTAAACCAGTAAACCGTATGTTGTCATTGTCAGGGTCTTCATCGCCTCGGCAAAACCGATGTTGCAGTATATGATGGATCATGGACTGAGTGGGGTGCTCACCCTGACACTCCAGTTGCTACTGCTGCTTAGTCTTAGTTCATGGAGGATAAATCTATTGTACTTGCGCTGGAAGAGTGGCAGAAGGCAAAGGAAAGTGAAGTGGTCGGGTGGGGAAAACGATGTTGTTCGGCGTTTTCAATGTAAATTATCGAAACAGAGAAAGGCGAAATATATACTATGTGAATTAATACTGAATGGTCGAATCTCCGAGGGTCTCTTCTGTGCGCTCGGGCAATAATAGTACAACATAACATTCCACTGCCAATGTTTATACACGTATTTTGGAGTTTCTGCTGTTGTATTCTGTAACTTCTATGAATCAGAATTCTGTATTACTGTACTACGGTATGCCTATATAGACTCTCAAAAATCTGCTTGATGCTACAGTTAGTCTCTTCCAAAAAATTAAACAATTGACATGCTTCTCATTTCAGCGAGGAGATTTCAGTCGAGCTTGCTGATACATTGGTGCCGGCGCTGCTGCTGCTGACGCCTGTTGCAACTGAAGATGTTCCGGTGCTGCTGCCGCCGCCTGTTGTTACACCGAAGATGTGAAGTGAAAGCACCAATCTGTGGCATGAAGGTCGCCACCGGCATCCTTGCCGGGAGGCTCGGCAGCTGCGCATCGAACCGCAGAACGTTCATGGCCTGCCTGATTGACGGCCTCAGGCTCCGATCGGGTGAGAGCACCAGAGCCCGACGATCATCACGCACTCCAACTCTTTGCCGTTGAATTCTCCTTCCAGCCGCTCATCGGCGGCGTCAAGGATCCTTCCCCTGCCATACCAGTCCCAGACCCATTGAGCCAGGTGGACTGCGTCGTCCTCGTGCTGAACCAGAGGCCGCCTGCCACAGGCGATCTCAAGGAGGACGACACCGAAGCCGTAGACGTCCGACTCGGCATTGGTCTTGCCGGTCATCATGCATTCCGGGTCCATGTACCCCATGGTGCCGGCGAGCACCGTCGTGTGTGATCCACGGCCATGGTCGACGAGCCTAGCGAGGCCGAAGTCACCGAGCTTGGCGGCGAAGGAGGCGTCCAGCATGATGTTGCTGGGCTTGATGTCCCTGTGCAGGACGCACTGCTCCCACTCCTGGTGAAGGTACAGCAGGGCAGAGCCCAGTCCCAGCACGATCTCATGCCTGACCGGCCATGGCAGCACGGCAGCATTGTTGCCGCCGTAGAGATGCGTGTCGAGGCTGCCGTTGGGCATCAGCTCGTAGACCAGGAGGAGCTCGCCGCCGCCGTGGCACCAGCCGATGAGCTGCACCAGGTTCCGGTGCCGGAGCCGGCTTATGATGCTCACCTCGGAGGCGTACTCCTTCCTCCCCTGCTTGGACCCTTTGGACACCCTCTTGATGGCCACCTCAAGGTTCATGTCCTTGAGGTGTCCTCTGTACACGGAGCCGAATCCTCCTTCCCCGAGCTTCTTCTCGTCGGAGAAGTTGTCGGTGGCCATAGCCAGCTCGCCGTAGCGGAACCGCTTTGGCCCGGTCCCTTTCTCGAAGTCGTCTTCCATGCCCGGGTCTTCGCCGTGGTCGAAGAAGCTGCCCTCTTCCAGCTGCTGATCCCTTTGGTGCCCAAGGATTTTAGCTTGCTTTCGCCGCCGCCGTCGTAGGACGATACAGATCAAGGAGCCCAGAATGATCACGAACGCTACAGAACCGACAGTGAGCCCAACCACAAGCCCTGTTCTTAAAGACGACGGCTGCGGCGATTCAGGCTGTGAAGATGACGACGGCGGCGGCGCTGGCCGTGGCGGTTCAGGCGGGAGGGTGACGTCGAAGGCGCCAAGCTCGTACCTCACGTAGCAGCTGTACGCCTTGATGGCGCCACCGGTGTCGTTGGTGAAGCGTGTCCTGAGCTGCCCGACCAGGGAGGAGAGGCACCTGGTGCACTCCGTGGCGTTGAGGTCCCTGGTGCACTGTGCCAACCCGTACACCAGCTTGGCCGGGTCGCCGTCGTACGGCGTGGTCGCGTTCGCCACCCGCGACGGCGAGCTCGCGGCGTGCCCCGTGAGGGTGGTCATGAGCGTGAGCCACGCGTTGAGCATCTTGTCCGGGTCGACGGTCACGCCCGGCGCGCTGGCGCGCACGAGGAAAGGAAACTGGAGGTCGGCGTGGGAGAAGAAGGAGGGAGGCGGCGAGTACCGGAGCACGCACGCGTCGTAGGCCGCGCGCACGTTCCGGCTTCCGGGGCACACCGTCGTGATCCCGGCGGGAGCACCGGCGAGGCACTCTTGGCACTGTGTCGCGTTGCGGTCGGCGTAGCACATGATGAGGCCGAACACCTGGTCGGCCGTCCCCGGGGTCCCGGCGGTGCCGTTGTAGAACCAGCCGTGGCTTCTCGCTGCCGCGGTGAGGCCGGCGAGGAGCTGGTCTAGGTTCTTCTTGTACTGGCTGCCGTCGCTGTAATTGCCGGCCGTCGAGCAGGTAGGATTGGCCGGCAGCAGGAGGTTGCCGTCCTGAGCAACCGCCACGGTGCAGAGCGAGGCGACGCCGAGGGCGAGGAGCAAAGGGAGAAGATGGGAAGAAGCCATGGACGTACGGTGGCTGGCTGAACAACGGAGTCGGACGCCGCTGACTGCCAGGATGAATGGAATGGATGATCGAGGTATCGTACGGTGTTTGGTTTCTGAACTTGTCGCGCGCCTTTCGGGTCAATTTCTTGCATAGATGACTCAAGCTGCTGTATAGGTCGCAGAATTTTCTTAGGAACAGGTGGAAGTCAGTCTTAAGCAGCAGCAGACAGGTAGAATGATCTGGACTCTGGACCGTGTCAAATCATCCCAAATTTTCAATCTTGCCGGCCAATTCTAGTTCTCAAAGTCAGAACAAGTCTAGTCGCTGCTGTAAGTAAAAATCATAACTACTTTTAATTTCTCCGACCAAGTTCAGATAAAGTGGGAGCAAGTCTCCTCCCAAGACTCGTGTTCGATCAGCAGTTGTGAGCTTCGAGACAGATATGGGCGAAGCCGTGGACGCCGTCATGCGAGACTATGTCATTAGCGTCCAAGCTTTTGCTTCTCCCCGAGGAAGAATTGTCGAATTGACAATAGAATTACCTCTATCCTTCTCACCAAGTCTGATCTAAATCAAAACATAGTCAACAACGTTATCAGCACCGACCAACAGCAACGATTCTCCACTGGAAATTGGAAAACACGCCGTCTCCTTGTCAGCGACCAGAACCGACAACACAGTGAGACTGTAGGGCGGCTTCGGTGGCGAAATTAGTAAAGATGGAATCTTGGTAAGGGGACAAAAATTATGTTTTGGGAGGACGCTTAGATGGGACATTGTTCTTTGACAACAATGTTATGAGAATTATATACAATAGTCAGATTTCTTGCACCTGAGCTCCAGTGATCCTCCCGTTTTAAATTTATTGAAAATTAAATTAACATTTTTCAAAAAAAATCTGAAAAACAATCATGCATATTCTCGATGATGTACCCTAAAGAATTGCAAAATATGTTATATTTCTACCTACACAAAAATGACAAATTTACGGATCTTATTATAGTTAACAATGCATAGTTTGAAATCTCCCCATTTTGTCATTTTTTTAGACTATAATATATATTATTTTGCATTCATATTTTGCGCGCATGTAGTGTACATCATTGAGAACATGTATGATTTTTTTCAGATTTTTTTGAATCTTTTAAATTAGTTTTCCGATTTTTTTAAGTGGCTGGAGCACTGGAGCTAGTAATAATAAAATGATAAACATGAATTTTGACTTATTTTGTTAAAAGATCACATATTGACTATCATGTATGAGCATTCATGATCTCGGGTACTCGGCATAATATCCGAATGCAGTAGTGTGGACTAGGTCATTATTTTTGATGAAAATATCGATACCATTTCTAGTGTGGTTAAGGGTTCAAATTCGTGATATATAATAGTAAGTTTTAAACTGGTTGAGGCTTTAAAAATGGCCATCCACGTTTTTACTAGTCTTTCTCTACATTCTCTAAGAAGTACGCATTTTAGTTTTAGCAAATGTTGGTCGGTTTTGATTTTAACCAACGTGTTAGGCATAAATCTCAGTAGGTTAAGCACAATTACATCCCAGGTACAACTCGCAAATACGGTGGATTAATTGATATACTACTACACTCGAGTTAGCAACTTCCACTTATGGGCCCGCGATCAACACGATTCCGACATTTGGCCCATCCGCCTCCATCACTCACAGCTCGCCGCTTCACTCACCTCACCGCCGGCCATGGCCAGCCGGTCCTCCAGCGCGCACCGGCACGAGCTGGACCCAAGCATGGCGCAGCTCGTGTCGCTCATCCACGGCAACCTCCCGGACCCGCCGGCCTCCACCACGCCCGCCTCCGCGCCCTGCGCGCCACCCCCTCCGACGGCGTCGACCGCCTCAGCCGCCTCCCGGATGCGCTCCTCCGCGCATCGTCTCCCGCCTCCCCGCCAAGGACGCCGCCCGCACCGCCGCGCTCGCCGCGCGCTGGCGCGGGGTCTGGCGCTCCACGCCGCTCGTCCTCGTCGACGCCCACCTGCTCCCCGCTCGCGCGCGCCCCGGATCCTCCGTCACCGCGGCCGTGTCCCGCGTCCTCGCCGCGCACCCGGGGCCGTTCCGCTGCGTCCACCTCACCCGCGGCGCGCGCCCGGCCCACCTCACCCTCTGGCTCCGCCTCCTCGCCGCCAGGGGCGTCCAGGACCTCGTGCTCGTCAACAACCGCCCGTCGCCAGCCGACGTCCGCCTCCCCAGCGCGCTATTCGCCATCTCCACCCTCACCCGCCTCTACATCGGCCTCTGCAAGTTCCCGACGCGGCCGGCCTCCAAGACGCCTCCTTTCCCCACCTCCGGGAGCTCGGCATCTGCAGCGTCGCCGTGGAGAGCGGGGACATCGACGCCGTCGTCGCCAGGAGCCCCGCCCTGGAGATCCTCAACATCCAGGGCGCCATGGAGGGGGTGCGCCTCCGGCTCGTCAGCCACAGCCTCCGGTGCCTGCAGATCTGCGCCTTCGTCCTGGACAGCGTCGAGGTGGTGGACGCCCCGCGCCTCGAGCGCCTCGTCCTGTCGGAATGCCTCACCCCTGCCGGCGGTGCGTCCTCCACCAGAGTCGTGATCGGCAATGTCCCCAAGCTGAGCTTGTTCGGATACCTGGAGCCAGGGAAGTACGCACTCGAGATCCAAGACACTATCATCATGGTAGTTACGCATCCAGTCCAGCCTCTGAAATCCGAATTTCTTTCAATTTGCAAACACATCTTGTTAGTGAAATCTGCAGACTTTGTTTGTTCCTGAATTCAATTGGGTGCATTCCAGGCTGGGATTAAGACAAGTGCAAGCACGATGCTCACAGCCGTGAAGACCCTTAGCCTAAGGGTGCGCTTCGGAGTCCACGACGACATCAAGACGCTGCCCGCCTTCCTCAAATGCTTTCCCAATGTTGAGGCTCTGCACATTATGGTACTAGCTTTACATTATCAATTTCTGTATAAAGGTTTGCGTTCTCATATTGCTGCACATGATCCTCAACATGGAAATGTTTACTGGTTGTAAAAATTTGCAGTCTGAAAAATGTGACAAACCCGCTGGCAAGATCAACGTCAGGTTCTGGGAAGATCTTGGTCCCATCATAAGCGCGTGTCTGCGCATCAAGGTGATGACATACCGTGAGTATCGTGCTCAGCGAGATGAGCTTGCTTTCCTCCAGTACATCTTCCGGAATGCGCTGGTGCTGAAGTATGTACTGGTTTCGATGATCAATCCAAGATTCACCTCACTGTCGACAGATGAGATGTCCTCCACCTTGTACGATATGAGTGATGACAAATGGGTCAGCAAGTTCGCTTTTGCCATCGGTGGGACTCATGGTCCGGAAGGAGGTGAACCCTGGACATTTCAACGAGGAGCAAACTTTTCCAACGAGGACCCTATGGCACCGTGCAAATTCATCCTAAGGGGTTAGTGTTGTTTTGCAGTATCTACTTATGATGCAATGTTTAGACTGCCAATATGAATAATTTGTAGATTGGGCATGTCTCTAGGTTGTACTAACATTATTTTCTGAAATATATATGGTGGTGTACTTCAGTAGTGCTATTAACCAATATGACAATCTACTCGCATAGTTATTGCTTACAAATTGCATCATGTAATCCTGAATTTCTGATTGATCATACAACATTAATCATCATTGTGGTTTATCACTGCAAAGTTATTCCGTGATAAGTTAGGCATGCATTTCAGTGATAATATCTTCCTTAACACCAAGCCTTGACTTTCAGCACTTAAGAGAGGGTTGTATGTTTCTTAGTTTTGATTTTTGACAAACCTGTGAGGCTATCTACTTTTGACTTTCAGCACTTAAGAGGGTTGCAACTAGGTTGATTACTTTAGGCATGCATTTCAGTATCTCTGTGCTGTGCAATTCTCACCGCCTTATCCAAGCACCTTGTTTGTATTTAACCAACTTGCTTCATGTTGTGTGCATAGCTTGTCAATTTGTGTAAGAGCCCACATAGAGCTGAACTCTTGGCGCATACTGTTTTAGCGCATCATCTCACATTTCATACCACAATGATGCCACTTAGCTACTACACTAGCTAAATTACTTACCTTGGTTAATTAGCCACTCAAACAAGGTATCTTATGTACTGTTATCATTGTGAATGTGCCTCACTTGCTGGCAAAATTCACACATTGCCAAGACCTCCATTGTGCAGTGAAAAATTACAGCCTCAATTTCTTCTTCAACTTCCTGCTGTTCTACTACTATGTTGCTAGACCACTAGTCTACTTCACTCATCCTAACCAGGCTGTCTTCTGTTATGCCTTCGTGCGATATCAGCTGCAGGCCAGGAGACTCACCAGCAGAAGCCGCAAGCTGCCAAGCGCCGCAGCTGAGATCTTCGACGCATCAAAGTCGTGGAGTGTGCACTGCGGGTGTGCTAACCTGGAGAACAACTATAGCCTGGTCTGTTTGCTTTCCATGGTTCTTTGTAGTTATCAAGTTCTGCAATGGTGCCAAGCTGCTACTCTGTTTTGCATGAGAGCTGTGTGTGTATTGAGCTGTGTGCTCTATCGCCAGAGATCATTCTCCAGTAACTGAAAAAGACATGATGCAGCCATGAGGTTGACACGTTAGTCACTGAATTAATTCCGTTTCACTGGCATGAATTGTGTCTGTAACTTGCAACCTTGCAGCAAATGCGATTTCTTGGTTCACTATTTTAAAAGCAAACCCTGTTACAGTGCCAAATTTGCCCTGAGCATATTTAACTTCACATGAACAGGATTGTGACACTCGACTGCACTTTATAAATAAAAGGAAGATAAATTATCATGAATAGTAACTTAATCTACTATTTACGCGCCACATTTAGGCGTCGTTGTTTGATCTCCTACGCTATAACTTTCAGCTGTCAGCTTTACCGCGCAACGACTCCGGTGTTTCTCACATCCTCCTTCCCTTTCTAATTTTTTTTATAGATAAAAGGGTTGCCCCCAGGTTCCATTTTATGAGTGCAACCACAGTGTCTTACATCAGGTTAAGTGCATCGATTCTTACAGACAGGAATCAACATGAAACGGTTCTCATACAGGCAAGGTAAGACACATGCCCAGGTAAAGCCAGTGAACTAATCTAGAAAAGCCTAGCGTTCTCCATCAGAGCTTCACACTCGCATTCCTGTCGCCACCTCATCATCAGTTCAGATGGCGGGACGGTCTTCATATCAGCATCAGGTAGAACCCCCATCAGAACAACACTAATATCCATACAATCCTGAGAATCTCCCCTCTCCGGTGGTCTAATTTCAGAATATTCTGGTCCAATAGACTGGAGTGTTTGTTCACGCACAACACTTTCCAGCTCCTGATTGATGACACATTTCTTCGCAAAATTTCTTTGACACCTGGCCACCTTAGCCCTGAAAACACGTCTCATTTCTTACATTCCAGATGCCATAGCAGAAGAAAAGATATTAATGACAAAATAATTATTCTCACTAATCCACCATCTATCAATAGATTCAAAATCCTCCCCAGTATCGACACCAATAACATCTGAAATACACGAGATAGCTTTTGCAACAACACAATCAAAAACAAGTGATGAGCAGTTTCAACATCTGAATAGAACAAACACGATTGATCATCCATCTGACGAGGTTTACCAAGATTAACTCTAGTAAAAATTTGTCATAGGCAAGAAGCGATAAGAAGATATGGATCCTTGGGGGTAGATGCACCTTCCAGACAACTCGAGTATGCACAGGAACATCCCCAGGATTGTCAATGACACCATAGAACGACTTAACTGCATACTGCCCAGATGGATGGAAAATTCATCCTCGTCCGACAAATGCACACTTTCCATCAAAGCAACAAGCTCAAGCCACTGGTTAAATATATAATCAGAAACCATTGACTAAAAGTGAACTTAAGGTTAACCCCATCCCAAGCATCGATGACGGAACATAAGTGTTCAGCGGAAAGTGGTTCTTGCACGCGAAGTACATATAAATAACTCCATATTGCATATGTAATACAACTTTTTGACCTTTGGTGAGATTAAAAAAATTATATGAAAATAATTATATTTTCCTTTTTTTTTTGCATACAAGGCAACTATGTCAAATATTAGATAACAAGAAAAGTAATCCAACTAATAAATATCATAATTAGTTGTGTAAAAAACCTCTCATGTTTGGAGCTAATTAAGCATGTTGCATGTGATCCTTCTTTCTCTATGGATGCATGCAACATTCACATCATCACCGTATTATGATGTAGAAACCTATTTAATAGATCTTGGAAAATCTATATTTGATAGTGACCTTGTATAGAAAACTAAGGGAATACATGCGATTTAGTGTCTTTTTTCACTGGGTACTTTGGATTTTGAGTTCAAATTTGGTAATGAAATTTAAAATGATGTTTTTGATAAATCCTTTGTCGAAATACGCCAAATGTTTACCATGATGCATAATGCACCTGATTGTTTTTCAATTTTTCTAAACATAATTCGTTGTATAGAGGGAGCAAAGTCACGGCCACATTCTGTGCTCCAAAAATCGAAATGCAACCTCGCCCGCCGCCGCCGCCGCCGCCGCCGCCGCCGCAGCCGCCACCGTGGTCTCCATCCTCGGTGGCGCGGACCCCGACGACCGCCCCGCGCGTCCGGAATCGACCCGGACCCGGCCCTGTTCCCGCACCTCCGCCGCTCACTCCCCGCCCTCCCGGAGTCCGCGTTCCCCGCGCTCGCCCGCTGGGCCGGCGCCGCCGCCGCCGTCTCCCTGCTCGCCTCCCGCGGCCTCTTCGCCGCCTCCTGGCGCCTCCTCCTCTCGCCCGCGTCCCCGGCCCCTCCCCTCGCCGCCTTCGCGCCGCTCGTCCGCCGCTACGCCCGCCTCGGCCGCGCCCCCGCCGCCCTCCGCGCCTTCCACTTCCTCCGCCGCCACCCCGACCGCTACGCTCCAGACGAATCCTCCTCCCTCCTCAACATGGCCGTCGGTGCGCTCTGCAAGGAGGGCCACCCGCGCGCGGCCGCCAAGCTCGTCGACCGGTGCCGGCGCGACGGGCCCGACGAGCGGACCTACAACATGCTCCTCGACGGCTGGTCCGCCGCGCGCCGGCTCGACAAGGTCGACAAGCTCTGGGCGGAGATGCGCCGGGCCGGCGTGCGCCCCACGGTGGTCTCCTACGGGACCCTCGTCAAGGCGCTCTGCCTGGCGCAGCAGCCGGACCGGGCCGTGCGCCTCCTCGACGAGATGCGGGAGGGGGGATCGAGGCCAATCTGGTCACCTGCAACCCCGTCGTGAACGCCCTCGCGCACGCCGGCCGTTCAGGGACGCGTACAACCTGCTCGAGAGATTTCCTCTGTATGGCCTCGCGCCTAACATCTCCACATTCAACTCGCTCGTCTTGGGTTACTGCAATACGGGGACCTTGCCGGTGCTAGCGGTGTGCTCAAGGCCATGATTGGGAGAGGTATCTTGCCGACCGCGAAACGTACAACTACTTCTTCATCTTCTTTGCCAAGACCGGCAATGTCGAGCTGGGGATGAACCTTTACAGCAAGATGGTCAGCAACGGCTATGCGCCGGACCAGTCACTTACAACCTCCTGATCAAGTTGTTGAGCGAGGCGAATCGGCTTGAATTGGTGGTGCAGATGATAAAGGAGATGAAGGCTAATGGTTTTGAGTCCGATCTGGCCACAAGCACCATGCTGGTACATTTGCTCTGCCGGAGCCATCGGTTCGAGGAAGCGTGCGCTGAGTTTGAGGACATGTTCGGAGAGGGCTTGTGCCGCAGTATATCACTTACCGGATGCTCATGAAAGAGCTGAAGCGGCTCGGTTCGGTTGAACTGGTCGATAAGTTGACCGATCTCATGCGCTCAGTACCACATTCTACAAAGTTGCCTGGCAGCTACAGAGAAAAGGAAGGTGATGATGCTAAAGCAAAGAGAAAATTGATATTGGAGAAAGCTCAGGCTGTTTCCAGTGTTCTAAAGGAGTGTAAGGATCCAAAGGAGCTGCACAAGCTACTAAAAGATGATGAAGAAACTCATGTCCAGGTCGCAGATAGGTTAGTAGCCAGCATTAGAAAAAGAGTTTATGGCGGTGTCTCTAGAACTTCTCCTTGAACACCGAGTTCGCTCCATGAAGATTGATTGCACGGGGATTTAGAAGTTGATCACCTAAGCAACTCATACTTCACATGGTTGATTGCCCTTTGGGATCTTTAAGAAACAAGAAGACAGAAGAGGTGATAAACTCTAATCCAGTTTCGTTCTTTCTGCGGGTTGGATCTTCTCCATGAGTCATTCACAGAAACAGTGGTCATGCATGAATGGATATATTTAGCAAACTGGTCAAGATGTAGCATGAATGCACACAACTACACAAGCTTTCCCACGGTATATGTAAGTAATAGCTGAAACATCTATTTATATCCTTCCTGATGTGTTCTGTAGCTATCACTTCTACATGGTGCCAGTGTTCAGTAACCTGGATGTCAACGAACAGATCACCAGGATGTGTTAGATACTTATATCAACTAACTAATGGAGTCCTAGAGGTGTTGCTTAATGATGCATATGGGATGTACTTCTGATTCTTCTAGGTAAAAAACGTTAATGCTTGTGCTATTGGATGTTGTAGTGATGCACTGATGCTAGTTAAGGGTCTCTTCCCTCGCAAAAAGACATCTTTTTGATTCAAAGGATATTTATAGGAATTTTGGATGATTGGTCCTTAGGAACTTTAGGATTATATACCCCTTTAGAATTTTTCCTAACGATTCCATTGCACTACATTTCATAGGATTTTTTTCATTGACTCAATCTATGGTGCAATCAAACAAACTTTGGTGCATTCGATCCTGTAGGAGCATGCCATTGCAGTCCTAGGTTATTCATATTCCTATGGTAATGGTATCCTGCAAATTAAAAATGTTGTTGTGAACTTGTGATATCCCTCCAATAAGAAAAAGTAAACCTATTCACACACTGATTGAACACTTCCTTAGGTTTTATATGCATGCAACAATTTACTAGAACAATCAGTTTTGCATAGTAAAAAAGAGCCTCCTGATTTAGTGACAACTGACAAGTTCATCTTATCTCTGGTTACAACTTGTTCCTCATCTCCTGTTCTACTAAGAGAGGGTTTACTCTGTCCTGCAATTTGTGTTGTTCCTGCCTTGCTTTTGATCTAGTTGGCCCAAGATCATTGTATTTGTTACTATGGAGACAATGCTAGCTGTTATGTGGTAGCTTAGCTTGCCGATACACCATCATTCTGTTCTACAATTCACTATAACAATGTGTGCGTTCTTAGTTTTTTTGCTTATGTAGTTTTACTCGTAATTTTGGCATTATTACTTTTTAGGTGGGCATTATTCCAATATATTCCTAAAAACCGTTCCCTTTTATTTATTTTTCACATAGCACGTAGTTTTATTAGTTTAGGGATGAATACATGTAGTTGTGGAGATATATATAGAGGAGTAGCTCATCATATATAGTTTTATCAAGCAGCATGTGTAGTGGTCATCTGTAAATCCACGAAAAAAAGCTTGTAGATGAAAATTGCTGCTAGCTCCCCAGACACCAGGTCTTCTGCCCCACCAGGTCTTCTGCCTACTTTGACTTTACTGAAGGGATAGTGACTGGGGCAAATACTAACATTTTGCATACTGAGCGGAGCAAATGGTAGACATGATGTAAGCCAAAAACAGGCCGGCAAAGGATCGTCGCAAAAATAACATTACATTTGGCATTACTCAAGCTCCAACTTATGTAGACAGATTGTACTTAATCATCACCAGCAAAAATAATATGGAGGGCATAGGCTTATCTTGGTCTGGTAGGTGCACAAGTATAAACTATTCACAGATAGGTATGAGAGCATCACAGAGAAGCTACCTTTGTTTGGATCCCAAGCATCTAGCCATCCCCTGCTGGCTGGCCTTCCTCCATGGCTTTCAGACTTGTCATCCTCGTCGTCTCCGTTGTTGCAATTCTTGGCGATGCTGCCACAATGATTGACACTCCATTGTACCCTTCCTGCTCGACCACTAGCAACTACACCGATGGCAGCCAGTTCAAGAAGAACCTTGATGAGCTCCTCGCCGCCCTCCCCGCGGCCGCCAGGGGCAACGGCTGGTTCTACAATGGCACAGCGGGGGAGCCAGGATCGGTGGACCAGGTCTTTGGCCTCATCATGTGCTACGCTGACCGCGATGCGGCGCGGTGCCTAGAGTGCCTCGCCGGAGCGCCAGCAGTGATCACGACCGTGTGCCCGGGCAGCCGTGTCGTGCATGCGGCGTATGACGCGTGCGTGCTTGGGTACTCACCGGCGCCGCACCTCCACGGCCGATCTCGACGTCGCTTTCTACGTAACATATCACGCGCCATTTCAGGTTGACCCAACCACCATGGCCAGAGCATGGCTCAGGCTGATGGCAGACCTCACAGGTCGTGCCGCTGGGACACCATCACGGGTCGCGAGCGGGAGCACGCCGTATGACAAGACGTGGCAGGTCCACGGGCTGGCGCAGTGCACGCGGGACCTCAACACCAGCGAGTGCAGTCGGTGCCTCGCCTCCTTGGTCGGCCAACTGCCGGAGTTCTTCCAAAACCAATCTGCCGGCGCCGTCAAGGCGTACAGCTGCTACGTGCACTATGAGCTTCACCCCTTCAACATAACCCTGCCGCCTGTACCAGAGCCCCCACTGCCCCCGCCGGCGTCGTCTCCACAGCTGGGAGGTGAGTAGTCAGTCTTCAATGGCATCCATGCTAGCCAGTCCGAGAATACCATCTTAACTTGCAGAGTTAAAGCAGCTAGCACTGAGATACTAATCCAGTATTGTTGCTGAAATTTCACCACAGAATCATCATCTTTTTCGAGGTCCTCCTCGAGGACAGGGCTTCTGATCGGCATCGCTGTTGGTACCGTGTCATTCTTCATCATTCTGGTTGGCTTCTTGATCTGTCTGCTTCTCCGGCTACAGCAGAACGAGCCTAATTTCCGTTTCACCAATGAGGCAAGGGGGCAAAAACAGGAACATAGCAACTTCTCCAACGATGATCCTGCCATGGAAGACGTCTTCAAGAAAGGTACTGGCCCCAAGCGGTTTCAATACAGCGAGCTGGCCATGGCCACGGACAACTTCTCCGGCGAGAGGAAGCTTGGGGAAGGAGGCTTTGGCTCGGTATACAGAGGATTTCTCAAGGAATCCAACCTGGAGGTAGCCATCAAGAGAGTCTCCAAGGGGTCCCAACAGGGGAAAAAGGAGTATGCCTCTGAGGTGACGATCATAAGCCGGCTCCGGCACCGAAACCTCGTGCAGCTCATCGGCTGGTGCCATGGCGGTGGCGAGCTGCTGCTCGTCTATGAGCTGATGCCCAATGGCAGCCTGGACATGCACCTCTATAGCACCAAAAATGCCGCCGTGCTGCCATGGCAGGACAGGCACGAGATTGTGCTGGGACTTGGCTCCGCGCTCCTTTATCTGCACCAGGAGTGGGAGCAGTGCGTGCTGCACAGAGACATCAAGCCCAGCAACGTCATGCTGGACGCCTCCTTTGCAGCCAAACTTGGTGACTTTGGGCTGGCCAGGCTTGTCGACCACGGCCGGGGGGCGCATACCACAGTGCTGGCTGGCACAAGGGGGTACATGGACCCGGCGTGCATGAGCACGGGACACACAAGCACCGAGTCGGATGTGTACAGCTTCGTCGTCATGCTCCTCGAGATCGCCTGCGGTAGGCGGCCTCTGGCAATGGCAGAAGAGGGGCACATGGTCCACCTAGCCCAGCAGGTCTGGACCATATACGGCGTCGGAAGAGTTCTCGATGCTGCCGATGTGCGTCTGAGTGGGGAGTTCGACATCCAGGAGATGGAGCGTGTGATCGTGGTCGGGCTCTGGTGTGCGCACCCTGACCGAAGCCTGCGGCCATCGATCAGGCAAGCCATCGGTGTGCTGAGGCGCGAGCAGCCGTTGCCGACACTACCGGCGCGGATGCCGGTGGCAACCTTTGTGTACGTGCCGCTGGAGGTCGGTGATTCCAGTTGGGAGTCTTCTGGTGTCACCGGCGTCGGCCGCAGCAGCAGGACGAACACTATGACGGGGAAGTCGGTGTTGATACGAAGCAAGACGCTAGTCGAAGGGCAGGTCACTGGACGGTAGATGTTGTGTCGCTGTGAGCTACAACTGTGGATTAGCTGATGTTGACACGAAGTAAACATTGGTGGACAATCTGCCGCCCATGCACTCCGTGTCCATCTCCTTCCTCAGAAGGCCTTTCTTGTTTCAGTTCCTCTCCTAGTCTCCTTTTTTTTTATGACGAAGTTTCAGGAGGATGTGCCCCTAGGATTTTGTTTTAAGTGCAATATGTGGTGAAATTTCAAATCTTTGTATCAGAGTATTTTGCGAGCAAGCTGCTTGGTGGTCACCCATGTCAAGCAGTCTAAGGAGGCACCTGCACTTCTGGTATTCTGCGAATCAAGGAGGCCCTTAATGCTGTTGTGATATCCCTCCAAAAAGAAAAGCTAAACCTCTACACACGCTTCTTAAAGACTTCCTTAGTTTGGCTAATTTTTTTTAAATAATACACGAAAATTAATTAATTCTGGAAATATTACGCAAATTTTTTTTTTTCAAAAATAGAATCCAGTCGGCGTTGCCGAAGCCGACAAGGGCTACTCGGCTTCGCCGAAGCCGATTAGCTCTTGTCGTCGTTGCCGACACCGACAGGGCCCTCCATGCATGCATGCTGTATGCAGTACGACCTTGCTCGTACTCGGTGTTGGCGACGCCGATAAGCTGGTAGTCGTCTTTGCCGACGACGATTAGCTCCGACGGCATTCCGCCGTGCATGCAACTCCTGGCTGATCCAAATTTGTTTCGCGCTCCCGGCTTTTATTCCGCCCTTCCTCTCCCGCCATATTTCTCCCGCCATAGTTCTCGCGCCATTTTGTTCCCGCCTTTTTTCTCCCGCCATTTTTCTGTCGTGCCTAATTTTCCCGCCAAACTTGCTCCCGCCTTGTATTTTCCCGCCAGCCTTGCTCCCGCCTATTTCTCCCGCCAATTGGTATGTGCTCGTCCTATAAAAACCCCGGGAGGAGATGTCGAGTTGGTAAGCATAGTCCACTCACTCGAACATGTCGAGATACAATTCAGATGGTAGTTTCCCGGCAGGAATGTCGGCACTCCTTTTGAAGTTTACGGCCGAGTTCAAGGTAGACAATAAGGAGATCCCATTCGAAGATATTGTTAGTCATCCACCTCATCTTCGTGAGCTATCAGCGAAGCTAGCTAGGCATGGGTGGCCATGGAGGAATTACAAGGAAATAGAAAAGGAACTCGTGAGGCTGCATGCTAGGTGGCAGAAGAAGAAGCTAACATATCCCACTGAAGCATATATGTTGGATGCTTTTCATCATCCGATGTTATGGGTCGAGGAGAGCGAGGACGAAGATGATATCTTCATGCCCACTGAAGCGAGCAAGAGAGCTGCAGCAGCGGCGGCGGCGTCGAAGGGCAAGGGTGCAGCGTCGTCGAAACGCAAGGCTGAAGCATCGTCGAAGGGCAAGGGTGCGGCGTCGTCGAAGGGCAAGGGTGCAGCATCGTCGAAGGGGAAGAGTGACGCGGGAGGCTGTGTCGATGGTAGATGACTTTTCTTTTTCAATTTATGTTGTGTTGTCGGTACTACCACTTTTCTTGCTGTCTGTGTAAGTTGCAATGTTTGTTTAATAATATGTCTCGTACAACTTATTTTCCTCTGATATGTCTCGTACATAGATAATAATATGTCTCATACATAGATAATATGTCTCATACAAACATAAATATGAATATGTCTCGTACATAGATAATATGTCTCATACAAACATAAATATGAATATGTCTCACATATAAATATGAACATGTCCCGAAGATATCACTGACGCCTGCGTGGCCGAGGATCACGAGGAGGGGGCTGGACGGGCGGCGTCCTCCCGTACCTGTTTGGTGCCCGGGTTTGACGAGGCACTGTCAAGTCGTCGTCATCCTGTGTACCCTGTGTGGGGTATGGTGGAGGAGTCTGCTGAATGTGCGGCTGCGTGGGGAATTCTGGAGTGTTGAAAATGTTCATCCAGTTGGAGATTTCCTCCCCCGCGTGAGCCCGAGCCTCCTGGTCACTCCCCCACCCTGATCCAGATCCTGACGCCTGGTGTCCGGACGTAGCCGTGTGATAGCCATAGGCTCCTACAGATGGAATCATTAGTACATAAGAAATACGCACTCCCAATTGAAATATGAAAACAATATACGTACCGTAATCCGGGGCGGGACCTCGGTACTCAGGAGGAGACTGTGGCCGATACTCGTAACTGGAAGTGGGACCGTAACCTTGCCACGCCGAACCTCCTGCCTGGTCAGGAGGAGGTGGCCTGGGCTGTGGTGACATACGTGGACGCGGCTCATGTCGGTGATGCGGCTGCTGCTCGTGGTGCTGGTGCAGGAGATGCTGGTCGTCGTGCTGCTGCTCCTCCTCCTCGTGCTGATGCTGCTCCTGATGCATCTGCTGCTGCCGCTGTTGCTGCTGGCGTCGTGACAGGGGGCGCGGGGGGCGTTGTCCTGCCGGGTCGCGAACAACGTCCTCTGTGCGGGTGCACGTGAGTGTCGCGTAGACGTCCCGTAGCTTCCCCTCCAGCCTCCTGAACCAGGATATCGGCTGCTCCCGTGGTACCAAAAGAGGGCCAGTGGAAAGAGAACGTCCATACTGAGCGGCCTCATTCTGAATCTCCTGTGTCAAATAGGCCTGACAATAGAAATAAAAAGTATTAAATATATATACGTCAAAGCATGTAGCAGTTAGATGAATTAGTGAAAATATATTACCGCGTGCTGTCTGGACGCAGAAGTGTCATATATCGGGTATGTATCCCACGTAGTAGGGGCAGGTATAACCTCCGGGTCAGAGTGCAGAACGATACGTATCCGTGTTCCGGACATGTACCTCTGCAAGTAGGTATTGTATAGAGTGATATCAAACCCGAGAGGCTCGACCCAAAGCCGTGTCGCCGCAGTGTCCCACTCTGAAACGTAAGGTTGTAGCCTCCGTAGCCACTCTGCCGCGGTCCGACTAATCCCCTTCCTTGAGATCCTAAAAATTGGGTGAGTGTTCTATCAGTAAATATTGATTGAGTGCGAACAATTTAGGACAAAAACTACGTTCGACATACCTGTGGTGCGCATCTGGGAGGGGACGCTCTGCTGGTGGAGGCTCTACCAACTGTCGAAGACCAAATTGCCTCATAACCCTCTGTTGAGACATCTCCTCCACGAAGACATCGAAGATGATCTTCGATTTTGTCATCCAATACGCTTGGTCACGTCTGCAGAGAGCAGAAATACCTCCGGGGTATCTTCGCGTAATGAGCTCCTCCGTGTACGGCTCCCAGATCACCGAAGTGTACATATCAAATTGCTCGTTAAATGCAATGTAGCACTGCTTCGTCTGCTCAGTAGCAAAGTGTCTCTGCGTAGAACACAAGTTTTTTTCATACACGGTCGCAATAGTAAGTTTGTCGATGTATTAAATTATAACAAGATACGTACCTTGTTGCGTGTATACACGGTCGCAATAGTAGGCAAGTCGATGTGGTCACCGTCAAAGATCTCCCACAATGGGAAAGGCTCTTCAGATATGGCTGGCCGTCCTATAGAGAACCTCTCCCACGACCACAGCTGCAGAAATAGAGGGCATCCGAGAATGGCTGACTTACCTGAAGTCAGCATGCAAGCGTTGCACATAGCTCGGTACGTAGCCGCTAAGACAGCCGAACCCCAACTCCTCTGTCTGATGTGCGCCGGCTCAGTAGCATCAGCGATCTCTCGTGCGAAAGGGAGGTAGCGCGCGGTAATAGTGTCGACATGGTTCTCGGTGAACATCACCTTACCAAGAAGCCACATGATGTATGCCTCCAAGCCGCGACTGAGTTGTATCGGTGTCAAATGATTTGGATACCCTGGCAATTTCTGGACCTATATTCATGGTAAAAAAAATATTAGTATAACAACAAATGAGAAATAACAGATAATGATTTGGATACCCTGGTAATTTCTGGACCTATATTCATGGTAAAAAAAATATTAGTATAACAACAAATGAGAAATAACAGATTATGAGACACATTAACTAACCTGAAAGGCAACCAACCAATCAAGCTTGGGTCCGTGAGAATCATACTGTAAAGGTGGACCAATACCCTGGAAACGGGCTATCAAATCGTCCTGCCAATTCACCGGCCTCTCCAAAGGTCCAACAGGCTGACCCGCCAAAGGTAAACCTAGCAAGAATGATACATCCTGTAGAGTAGGAGCCATCTCTCCCCAGCGAAAGTGGAACGTGTGGGTCTCCGGCCTCCATCGGTCCACCAAGCAGCTGAGTAAAGATGCGTCCATATTCATACGCGTAGAGTTTTCAGTGCCCTCTACTAGACGCGCGAAAGGTAAGAGCCCGGCCCATTTCAACCTGCGTATCCAAAAGAACATAACAATCTAGTTTAGCACACTAGCATAACAATAGAAAACATGCGTCCATAAAATAAATAAATACGACCAATACCTCTGTACCCACGCCGGGTGAATCCTTCAGTTTTCCTTAGGCGTGCGAGTGATTAGGGGCTTAAGTTTCCTTGGATTCCCCTCTAATGCCTTAGCACGGTGCCCACGATCTATGGTAGTATCAAGCAACCACATTCCCTCCATCACTGCACATATTAGAATCCCAGAGTTAGTATCACATTTAATACAAATTCAAACAATGTGACACATTTAATACAAATTCAAACATAGTTCCACACTTAATACAAATTTAAACATAGTTCCACACTTAATACAAATTCAAACATAGTTCCACACTTAATACAAATTCAAACATAGTTCCACACTTAATACAAATTCGAACATAGTTCCACACTTAATACAAATTCGAACATAGTGCCACCTAGTTTCTTCCTCTCGCTCTTCGTCCTCGCCCACGCCCGTTACCCGCGCACGCACGGGAGGTCTCTCTCCAGGAAAAGTGGGACAATCAGGGTCCCTATGGCCAAATTGGTTGCATTGAAGGCATTGCACCCTGCGGCCTCCGGCTTCGGATTCATCCATATCATTCCTGATGCGACGACACTGCCGTCTGCCTACCCCATCACGCAATAGCTCAGGAGCTGGAATGTACACCCTCTCACCAGGGGTTACAGTGTTGAAGTTACCCATTGATCGAAATCCCATCATCTCACCTGTCCAAGTATTGATAACTGCCTCTTTCATATAATATGGAGACACGAAGGAGATTGCGTTCAACCGTAACTGCCTGCAGGCAGCGAGGACATGGGAGCAAGGAAGGTGAAGCAATTTTGGTTTGTTGCAGGTGCACTCGCAAGTTGGCCAAACCTCATTACCAATCTTCACCTCATGCGTCCTCACCTCGTTTGCACATCCGAACTTGTTGTGGGCTAAGCGGACCTCAAATCTCCTTTCTTGATTCCCAACGGCAGTTACACTGTGGGAGCAACATTTTGCCAGCTTCTCATTCATGTACTTCGTAACCTTCTCACAATAAGGCGAGGTCGGGTTGTCCACATTATGCTTCTCAGCTCTTTCACGTCTATCTCCGCTGAATCACTAAATCAGACATCTCCGCTGACATAAATAAATATTGACCATCGTTAATATTACTCCGCATAAATAAACTCCTAAAAAAAGCTACATTTTTTCAAATTAACCTACAAATATAGCTACAATTTTTACTACCGTCACAAACTATTTTACCATCGTTAATATTACTCCGCATAAATAAAGTCCTAAAAAATATAGCTACATTTTTTCAAATTAACCTACAAATATAGCTACAATTTTTACTACCGTCACAAACTATTTTTAACAACACAAGTTCATACCCTAGAATTTTGATAAATCGAATTAACCCTAGAAGCGTGAGAGGCGATGGCGTCCGGCGGTCTCGAATCACCGGTGCACCAACACGAGCAGCACCACCACAATGCAGCCCTCCAGCACCACCACGCAGCCCTCCAGCACCACCACCACCATCACCACCACCACCACCCGCCAACCATCACCACCACCACCACGAGCTATCCCATCAGGAGATCGGAGTTGCCCTAGCTTCCCTCAACCTTCTAGCACCGATTAATGGTGGCAAACGTGAAGATTATTGGTCTAAATGGCTGGTTTAATTTGGTTTGTGTGGAGAGTGCAGAGAGGAAAGCAAGAACTCGTATGAGTGCAGAGAGGAGCTAGCTAGAGAGGAACCGAAGGAAAGAGAAGAGAAGGGTGGCAGAAGGGTGCGCGTGCTGCGAGATGCTCTGCCCCTTGTCGGCATCGCCGAAGCCGACAGGGCCCGCCTTATCGGCGTGGGCGAGGACGACTGGTCGCTCCGTCGGTGGCGACGTGACGCGTGCATGGCCCATGCAGGACTCAGCTTGTCGGCTTCGCCGAAAACGACAATCACCCGTACTCGTCTTTGCCAAAGACGATTAGCACGTACTCGGCTTCGCCAACAACGATTAGTAGCAGTCGGTTTCGGCAACGCCGACTGGATTCTATTTTTTTAAAAAAAATTTAGCGTAATATTTCCAGATTTAATTAATTTTCGTGTATTATTTAAAAAAAATTAGCCTTAGTTTGTATATGCATGCATACACACTTTACAATAGTTTCTTGAACAATCAGTTCAGCGTAGTAAAAAATAGACTCCTGAACTAGCGACAAGTTCATCTTATCAACAACAACAACAACAAAGCCTTTTATTGCCAAACAAGTTGGGTAGGCTAGAGTTGAAACCCATAAGATCTCGAAACCAAGTCATGGTTCTGTCATATGGATAGCTAACTTCCACGCAGCCCTATCCATGGCTAATTCTTTGGTGATATTCCAATCCTTCAGGTCTCTTTTAACCGACTCCTCCCATGTCAAGTTTGGTCTACCACGACCAGGGCCGGCCCTGGGGGTGGTCAGGGTGTGCGGCCGCCCCGGGCCCCGAAATCCAGGGGCCCCACCCTTGATCGTTTTTGTATAGGTACTATACTTGTATATAGATGCGTATCACGTATTTAACAGAACAAAACAGAAAGGCCGGCTCTCTTCCGTGCATGGCCCATAGAAAGAATCAACTGCTATTCGCACGCACAGGCCCAGGTCGCAACTCGCGATCGATCGCATTCACATGGTTATTCGCTTCGCACGCACATGCACTGACGAAAACACACGATCGTGACGGCTCGGCTCTGTAGTTCTGTTCTGTTCGCCTCCTTGTGATTCCTCTCGCAGTCTCGCACGGTCGCACCTGATCGCGGATCGGATGATCCGCCGATGATCTGGGCATCTAGCCATCGAGCGTGTGAAACATCTAGCGATCCCATCCGGCCATCCCAGTAGATCCCCAGGACACCGTCGTCGCCATGGTAAATCTTTTGGGCGCTTATTTGTATGTGATGTGTGATGGTGTGATATCTAAATTCTCTAATCAGTAGTTTTATGTAACTTTATTTCCAGCATTGTGTGGGATTATGTCAAAGTATCAATCTGGAAGCGTTAAAAGGAAAAGAGCAAAACTTGTGGATGACTTGGTACAATCACAGAATTTTTTAAGATAATTTGTATAATTTATTTGATATGTGTATTGTTTAGGATGCATTCAAGTTTTACTGAAAAAATATCTTTTATACGTATATTCATTATTATTATGACGATGTCTATATTAAAGGCCCAATGGCGGAGCTAGAGAAGTGAACATATGGGTGCATAGGGGTACCCGGGCTGCAAAATAACTTGTTTTACCGATAGCACATATGGTGAAAAAAAGTTATTTTTACAAAGAAATTGATTTTCACCCAGTGTCGTGTGCACTCTGGAGGCTCCACTTAGCTCCGCAAATGAAGGGCCCCAAGTTTAAGTTTTGCCCCGGGCCCCGGAAATCTGAGGACCGGCCCTGACCACGACCCTTCTTAACATTCTCATCCCGCTTTATCCGTCCGGTATGCAAAGGCGCTTCCGGAGGCCTACGTTCTATATGGCCAAACCATCTTAAACGGTGTTGGACAACCTTCTCTTCAATCGGTGCTATCCCAACTCTCTCACGTATATCATCATTCCTAACCCGGTCCTTTCTTGTGTGGCCACACATCCATCTCAACATGCGCATCTCCGCTACACCTAACTGTTGAATATGTCGTCTCTTGGTCGGCCAACATTCTGCGCCATACAACATCGCAGGTCGAATCGCCGTCCTATAGAATTTTCCTTTTAGCTTCTGTGGCACTCTCCTATCACAGAGGACGCCAGAAGCTTGGTGCCACTTCATCCAACCAGCTTTGATTCGATGAGTCACATCTTCATCGATATCACCATCCTTTTGGAGCATAGACCCCAAATATCGGAAGGTGTCTTTCTCAGGTACCACCTGTCCATCAAGCCTAACCTCTTCCTCCTCGTGCCTACTGGAACTGAAACTGCACCGCATGTACTCAGTTTTGGTTCTACTAAGCCTAAAACCTTTCGATTCTAGAGTCCGCCTCCACAACTCTAACTTTCTATTAACCCCCGCCCGACTATCGTCAATTAGCACCACATCATCCGCAAAGAGCATACACCATGGGATATCTCCTTGTATATCCCGTGTGACCTCATCCATCACCAAAGTAAAGAGATAAGGGCTCAAAGCTGACCCCTGGTGCATTCCTATTTTAATTGGAAAGTCATCGGTGTCGCCATCACTTGTTTGAACACTTGTCACAATATTATCATACATATCCTTAATGAGGGTAATGTACTTTGTTGGGACTTTGTGTTTCTCCAAGGCCCACCACATGACATTTCGTGGTATCTTATCATACGCCTTCTCCAAATCAATGAACACCATATGAAGATCCTTCTTCTTCTCCCTATATCTCTCCATAAGTTGCCGTACCAGGAAGATGGCTTCCATGGTAGACCTCCCAGGCATGAAACCAAATTGATTTTTGGTCACACTTGTCAACCTTCTTAAACGGTGCTCAATGACTCTCTCCCATAGCTTCATTGTATGACTCATCAACTTGATTCCACGGTAATTAGTGCAACTTTGAACATCCCCCTTGTTCTTGAAGATTGGCACTAATGTACTCCGCCTCCATTCTTCGGGCGTCTTGTTTGACCGAAAAATGAGGTTGAAAAGTCTAGTTAGCCATACTATCGCTATGTCTCCAAGGCCTCTCCACACCTCGATGGGGATACCATCAGGGCCCATTGCCTTGCCTCCTTTCATCCTCTTCAAAGCCTCCCTAACCTCAGCCTCCTGGATCCGCCGCACAAAGCGTCGGCTGGTATCATCGGAGGAATCGTCTAGCTCAATGGTAGAGCTCTCATTCTCTCCATTGAACAGGTTGTCGAAGTACTCGCGCCATCTACACTTGATCTCTTCGTCCTTCACGAGGAGTAGATTCGCTCCGTCCTTTATGCATTTGACTTGGTTGACATCCCTCGTCTTCCTTTCTCTCATCTTCGCCATCTTATAGATGTCTCTTTCACCTTCCTTCGTGTTAAGACGTTGGTAGAGATCATCATACGCCCGACCCCTTGGCTCGCTCACCGCTCGCTTTGCGGCCTTCTTTGCCTCCTTATATATCTCCATGTTGGTTGCGCTCCTGTCCAGGTATAGACGTCTGAAACAGTCCTTCTTCTCCTTAATAGCCTTCTGGACCTCAACGTTCCACCACCAGGTATCCTTAGCATCCCTTCTACTTCCCCTAGACACCCCAAACTCCTCTGAAGCAATCTTCCGAATGCAAGTCGTCATCCTCATTCACATAATGTTTGCATCGCCTCCTTCCTCCCAAGGGCCCTCCTTAAAAACACTCTCCTTAAAAGCTTGAGTTGCATCTCCCTTTAACTTCCACCACTTTGTTCTAGCAACTTTTGGGCGCTTATCCCACTGGATACGAATCCGAAAACGGAAGTCAGCCACCACCAGCTTATGCTGATGGACAACACTCTCTCCAGGTATCGCCTTACAATCAAGGCAAGCGCGTCTATCTTCTCTTCGAGAGAGGACAAAATCAATCTGGCTAGAGTGTTGGCCACTACTGAAAGTCACTAGGTGGGATTCTCTCTTTCTAAAGAGGGTGTTAGCTACGACCAAGTCGTAAGCTAGGGCGAAGCTTAAGACATCCTCACCTTCTTGGTTCCTGATGCCATAGCCAAAACCCCCATGCACCCCTTCAAAACCTATGTTAGATGTACCCACGTGGCCATTGAGGTCTCCTCCTATGAAGAGCTTCTCACCAGTAGGTATTCTCCTAACCAAGTCCTCAAGACCTTCCCAGAACTCTCTCTTGGTGCTCTCGTTGTAGCCTACTTGCGGGGCATACACGCTGATAACATTGAGAACTAAGTCCCCAACAACCAGCTTGACTAGGATAATCCGATCTCCTTGCCTCTTGACGTCCACTACTCCATCCTTGAGGCTCTTGTTGATCAAGATGCCTACCCCATTTTTCTTTGAAGTTGTCCCCGTGTACCACAGCTTAAAGCCGGTATCCTCCACCTCCTTCGCCCTCTGTCCCTTCCATTTGGTCTCTTGAACGCATAGGACATCAACACGCCTCCTTATCGCCGTATCAACTAACTCCCGTAACTTGCCCGTCAGGGATCCTACATTCCAGCTACCTAAGCGGATCCTCCTAGGCTCGGCTAACTTCCTTACCCTCCGCACTCGTCGAGTCAAATGCGAAGACCCTTGCTCATTTTTCACTACACCCGGGCGTCGATGCAGCGCGCCACTAAGGATGCGACGACCCGATCCTTGCTCACTTATCACCGTATCTAGACCAAGATACGGCGCGCCACCAAGGGGGTGGCGGCCCGGCCCTTGCCCATTTGACACCACACCCGGGTTCCGATATGGCGCGTCGCTAAGAGGGTTACGCCCCAACGAGGTTCTTTTGGGTTTCATCTCCATAAGAGTGGTTGGGTTTTTTCCGTTGGCTTGCCAAGCCTATCACAACCCTCCTCCTTTATCCGGGCTTGGGACCGGCTATGTTGAGACAACATAGGCGGAGTTGACAAGTTCATCTTATCCTTGATTAAAAAATTGTGTCTCCTTATCTCCTGTTCTACCGAAAGATAAATTATTCTGTCCTGCATTTTGTGTTGTTTCCCTGCTTTTGTATGCGCATCCAATGGGCGAGGTAGACCATGCGCAAGATCATTCGATGTGTTCCCTGTAGAATTTTTTAGCTGTTATTATTGTGTTCTCCAATTCACTTTCATGATGTGTGCATTGAGCCATTGCTTCATAGTTTACTTCCATAGTTCTGGTTTGATATTTTAAGTATTTTTAGGTGGGTATTTGTATCTCATGCTATATCTATTTCCAGGGCCGTCTTTCAGAAGATGGAGAATTCTGAATTGGGAGGATACATCTACTTTGACTTTATAGATAGTGTAATGTATGATGTTCTGCAATTTTCCGTGCATGTATTCATGTATTTGAAGAAACAGGTCTATCCCACAGTATCCAAATATATTCCTAACAAATCGTTGATTTTTTATTCTTCACATATTATCAAGTCAGAAATGGATACATTGTGGTTCTAGAGACGTATAGAGTAGAATCTCTTCATATATGGTTTTACTTTTATCAAACAGCATGACAAGCTGACAACTGTCAAACAACGATAAGACTTCTAAACTGAAATTGCTAAGTCCTCACTCGTCAGGTCTTCTGCCTATTTTAATATCATTGAAGAGATAGTGACTGGGGCAAATACTAGACATGATGTAAAGCCGAAATAGGCCAGCAGGGGAACGTCGTTCCAGCGACATTTGGCATTACCCAAACTCCAAATTATGTATCTTACTCGGACATATTCTTCCTTATCATCACTAACATAGCCTTAATCTGCTTGGTCAGGTAAGTGCACAAATATAAGGCATCCTGAGCATCGGCGCTGTCCCCGGCCGTCCATCATCCATGGATTCCTGCCATGTGATTCTCCTGCTCGCCATTGTTGCGTCTCTCGCCAACGCTCCCTCACTCAGCCACCTGGACAAGTTCCTTCCTCCGGTGTGGCCGTCCTGCTCAACCATTGGGAAGTACACTGACGGCAGCCAACTCAAGAAGAACATCGACGAGCTCCTTTCTGTCCTCCCAGTGCCTGCTGGCGCCAACAGCTGGTTCTACTACAACAGCACGGCCGGGAACCTTTGATCATCCGACCAGGTCTTCGGCCTCATCATGTGCTTCGTCGAGGCGCCGGCAGGGATCATGGCGGTGTGCCCAGGCAGCTGGCAGAGGAGGAGCACATGGTCCACCTCGTCCAGCTGATCTGGGGCATATACGGCGGCAGAAGAGTTATCGACGTCGCTCATGTGCTTCTGGTATCACCGGCGCCGGCGGCAGCAGCGGGACGGAAACTGACGGACAAGTCGTCATCAACGCGAAGCAAGACGTTGGTCGAAGTAGAGGTCACTGGACGGTAGATACTACTCCGATACAGTATATAGGATCCGCTGATGCTGAGCTGCGCTGACACGAAAACTTGGGCCTTGGGGTGAGAGACAGAAGAACAGATGAGAAGGCTTCAGACATTTCGTTCAACGATTGATTCAGAGTTTGGGCTCCTCGCCACTTTAACACTAGCTCACGCACGCTTACATGTAGACCCCATCCACTTGCACTCTACTCAAACTAGTTCTATCTCTGCCATGTGGCACAAGGTATAAAATAGGAGAAATATGTCTCGATACTAAACTCAAATAATAAATGTTGAGTTACATCAACGCAGGGAACCGAGGTAAAATTGATACCTATCAGGTAAACAAACGGTTTCAGTCCGGGGTATATACAGGAACCCATATAGCAATTGACGAACAAGCCGCACGCAAATGGCATGTAGAGTAGGACACTACGGTGGCGGAAACCTTCTCCACATCTGATTTTGGCATGATGGCAAGCATTTCACAACTCTAAAGTAGAAATTCAGATCATTCATCGTGTTTGGCGCCGTCCAACTTCTGTTTCTTCCACTTGTTGTAAGCAGCTTTCATTATCTTGAAATCTGGTGCTAGAGCGGCTTTGGCATGATCAGCGTGCTTTTTGTACCTAGTTAAGGTAAAGCAAATGATATATCAGTATATTTGTAAATTGCCGGAAACTATAATTTTTTCCTGATTTCGAGTTCGATCTGAACGGAGGAACCGAGTAAATTAGGGCCATACGCAATACTGTAACCATCGTCTCTGGTGGGGGGTGGTCTCTTCATCCTCACTTTCCACGCCGCCTTCTTCGTGACATCACCAAGATCACCACCAAAGCTCAGCTCTTTTTGAAGCCGGTGATCGTCCACGTCGGTTATCTTCTGCTTGCGCGGGCGGACCTGCCGCCCATGCCGGGCCTCCCGGAGGATGTGCGCCGCGGTGATCTGGACCGCCGCGGGCGCCTTGTTCTTCACCCGCGTCGCCCGGGGTAGATTGACCTCCGTGTCTAGCTCCGTCAGGGAGCCGTGGCTCGCGTCCGCGGTGATGTGCGCCATTGCCGGTGAGCTAGGGTTAGGGTTTTTGGAGGAGAGGGGGAGTGGGCAAGGCAGGGACATGATTGACCGGATTTTAGGTTGTACTGTACGTACGCCGACGCCGGAGTGGGGCGGAGGAAGGCGGCGCTCGACTCGATACGGGAATCGGGATTCGATCTCGCCGGCGAACGAGCGAGGGTTTTATCTGCGAACTTTATATTTTACGTACGAGCTCGTGTTGGAATCTGTTTCAACCGCTTGGTGTGTTGGCATGGACCCACTAGCCAGAGAAACGTTTCGGCAGATGCAAACACTCGCTAGCTCTATCTCGTCAATTTACCTTGGAATATTGCATTGTGAATTACATGTCGGCTTTCGGCGTTACCCACCCGACCCCCAGTCGCTCACGTCGCTCTCCAGGGAAGGCGACACGGGCGAACCCTAGCCGCCCCTGACGCGCCGCCCCCACCTCCTCAGCCTCCGGCCCGGCCGCTGCCGGATGAGGCCGACGGGCAAAAAGCCCACCCCGGCGGACGGCAGCGGTAGGGCGTGCCCTTCTCGCGGCGTGGTGCGCCGCCCTGGCGGACGCTGCCTTCTCGCGGCGTGGCACTGGACGCCGGGACGGCGGTCCCGGACGGCGGATCTGGTGGCGGCCAGCTCGTCAGCACGACGGGGAGGCCGAGCGTGGCCGACCTCGGGGCGGCGTGCAAGGGATTCGGCCATGGGCCGGATCTGACGCCGCGGTGGCGGCTGTCTTCAGCGGCCGGCATGGTGGTGGGTGCTTCTGTAGCACCCGGAATCGGGGCGGCGGCCCTCTCTTGAAGTGATTCGAGCTATGGGGTGGCTCGTCGAGCAGGCGACCTGTCCCCCGGCGTCCGGCTTCGGTTGGTCGCTTGGGGTAGGCAAGCTGCCGGTGTGCGGTGTGGCGTTCGTTTGGTATGGCCAGCCGACCTCGGGATCGGAACGGAGCAACCGCCGGCGAAAGCATGGCTCGACCTTGGTCGGCCGACGACGGTGACGCCCATGGGCGTCATCACCTTCCTGAAGGCGTCGCTGAGGGTGGTCTCATGTTCTTCTCGAATGCTCCAGGGGAAACCCTCGACCCGGTTCTACCGGATCCGGCGGTGGCGGCACTTTGTGTCGTGCTCCCTCTTGAGGGCACCGCTTTGGAGTAGGATTCGGCTGGGGGACCTGTGGCTTTGGTGGTGGTGGTTCGTCTACCTGCTCTCCTCTCAGTGTCATCTCCCCATGGCCACGATGCTCGAGCTTCTACGGAGGGGCTGGAGTCTCTCCTCCAATGTCGGTTAACGGCCGGGCTAGTGCCGGTGAAGATTCCCGGGTGTCGACTCGGCTGCGTGATGCCCTTCGATTACGCTGTTGGCTGTTGTGTAAAGCCTCAGCGACACATGGCCCTTCGTCCGGGTGTGGACTCGGCAATGTGCTGCCCTTCGGCTGCTCCAACACCATCGTGGCTGATCTCGGCAGATTGAAGCTTTTTGTCTACGGCGGTGAAGATTCTGGTGCACTGGCGTCGAACGGTAACCGAAAGATGATGAGAGTTGAACGCCTTCCCTGCGGGGCTGTTGCTAAGTGTCATGTTGTTCTTCTTTCTTTGTGTAGCTCCTGCTTTTCTTTCTTGTTTCATTCTGTAACTCCCTGTAATCCAAACCGGCATTTGTACCGGATTCTTCTTAATATAATGATGCTGCACTGGTTGACTTCCGTAAAAAAAAACACGAATTTTGACTGTGAGGTTTAAAATTTTGGGGTCCCAAGAGTACGTCACGTGTGGGACGACATGATTGATATGTTATGCTCGCTCAGTTACGAAAAACTACAAAATTGACCGTGGGATGAAATTTCCGCACAAAACGAATCCATTTCAAAAACCACCATATGAGCCCTTGACTGGAGCTTTCTGCTACTGCCAACATGGCAACACCGGCCCCACTACAGAGTGGTATAGCAGTCGTCGTGAATTGATCCCACTATCAAAGAGATAAAAAAAAAAACAATGTCAAAGAGGGCAGCGCTGGGGCGCTATGCCCTAAAATATGTAATTGCAAGCCCCTATCTATACCTAATAATAAAAGTATTAAACCTTCTTCTCGTACGTTATTGAAAATATTCCTAATTTTCGAATAAATTACCCACCACTGCCATCCATAAGTCATAAGTCATGTACCGATTCGTTTTTTTTCTTTCTTCCGTTTACCGTCGCAGCGCAGCTCTGATGCCCACAAGTGTAGGGGATCGTTGAAATCTTCGTTGGGAAGTATTACCCAAATTTATAGTTCGACACGATGGGAACACAAGAATATCAATAAGACTTTGCCAATTGAGGCGTCACTCTCAACCACACCTGTATATCAATGAACTTGCAGCAAGTAGAACAGCAGCAGTAAACAAGTGTTTCCCAGTTTTCACCGGAAAAGTGAAGGTGTAACTCAGAGTATTAAAACGTAGACATAAGGTGACAGCGGGGTGTTGCATGAATAGATTGATCATATAATAGTATATAGCTAGCCATGGGACATATCTCTAACTCCGATATATGTAGGTATGTGTTCCATAATTAGTTGAGCGTACTAACCAAGAGAATTTGCACAACATCTATTGTCCTACCCGCCCATTTCACCGGGGCCAACTTGGAACTAGGTAATTAAGGTCTACCCTTTCGAATAGACCGGAACAATGCATTAACACTTCATGAACACATAGAATCCTCAAACTAAAACATCTCCCCCTTGTTTTCCCTATATGTCACTTTTAGGGTTCGCAGGTTCAACATAAAGCAGGTGATACACTTTGCAGATAAATACCAAACTCAAATATATGATGAGGCAATATAAGTTCAGTACTGAAATCATGCCACTCGGGCCCTAGTAGCAAGCATTAAACATAGCATAAGTGCATCAACACAATACAAAAGTATCCTCAAGATAAACCCCTAAAATCTCGAACAACGGGTAGCATTACATGATCAATCTCATCCAATCCCCATCCACCTCATGTGCCTACAGCGGACTACTCACACATGGTGATGGAGAGGAGCTCATGGTCGATGGAGATGAAGGCGGTGAAGATGGCGGTGAAGACGGCCTCCGGATCCCTCCACCGGAGGAGAAATCCTGGATCAATCTGTCCCCGAAACGAAGATCGTGGTGGCGGCGGCGGTGTGTTTCGCGAAAGCTCCCCCTCTTCTAGGTCAAGCGTTTTTCGTATATATGAGGGGGTACGTCGAAGACCGAAGGCGAGGCGGTGCCCGAGGCCCATGTGGGTGGGCCCACGTGGCCAGGTACAGGGGCCGCGTGGGGCACCCCCTTTTGGCCCTCCGGCACTCCCTCGTGTCCATCCTTTGCACGCTGTTTTCCTTTTCCATAGAAAATGACATGGTATTTTTCCCGATTTTATTTCCTGCAAAAATAGCCAGAAAAGAGACTTTGCTAAAAACAGCGTCAGATTCAGCAGTTTTATTCAAATATGGGAAGATTCCGGAGCAAATTATGAAGCAAAGTGCTTGGAAAAGTAGATGCATTTTGGATGCATCAACTCCCCCAAGCTTAGCTCGTTGTTTGTCCTCGAACAACTCAAACGTAGTGCAGAAGCGATGAAAAGACTTTGACAAGAACTTTGCTTTGCATATGTAACACTGTTTAATACCAACAAGCATTCAATTCATAGCTTCAGTAACAAATAATCAAGATGCTAGCAAAGGTATATCTAATCAATGTTAAAGCATTTATATTTGCTGCAAGGGAAATAACATGTAATGTCAATACTTGGATGAGTTTGCTCAACTGTAGAAATAAACAAAGGTTTTTGCATCGCTAATGATTGAATCATGTCAAGATTTTTGAGATCTTTTGATTCCTTCTTTTGTTGACTAGTGAAATCATTGTGCTTACAACCTTGCTCTCATTTTTAACAAACCATTTTGTGTTCCCTATTATGACTCATATGCTTGACCAACTCATGGTTGAAAACCTCATGCCCCGTGAATACGAGTACCTACACCATGACTACTCAACTCGGGCCACTAAGCAAGTTTGAATTTTTCAGTCATTGCAAGTAATAAAAGCGTCATCAAGAGCGTCAACTGGGGTACCTCTTGTCCCAGGACCTGGACAAACCCATGTCCCAACAACAAGACAAACAGACAATGAACAATCTCAGCACTCTTTTATTTACTATTTGTGTAGCTTTTTATTATGATGTGCGTCATAGAATGTTCACTATGGTGCGCTGCAAATTTCCACCATGAATGATGCATGGCTTAGGTTGGCGGCCCAGGCGTCTCTCTAGCCAATTATTCTCACTCATCAAACTTACTAAGTTTCCTCCTTTATTTCGCAATGATAGCCATCCATAGACCAAAGCACATGATATCAACTAAATATAATTTAGTGCAATGTTGAAAGCTTTCCATGTGTCAGCACATTTCAGCTAGTTCCCAACCACTAAGCCTGTCAAGCATATGACTTCATGTTTAACATTTGAAAAACTTTTACTCTTTTTGGTTGGCAAGTTTAGCAAGCACAATGGGATGCGTAGACCTTTGTTTAGAGCCACAATTATTCAACACACAGCCAAGTATTGTCACTAAATAATATCTCACTTGCATCATCATATAACATACTAGAACATGGAGAAGATAAACATTTGCTACCACTTCCCTAGATGTTAAAGAAACCATGATGTGCTCACTTGCTGTTATTAAAAAGTCTACATAAGCACGGCAAAGGTGTCATACCTTTCATCCACTTCATGCACATCAACTTATCATCGTTGTTCTCCTCTCCCAACTTGAACTGCGCAATAAAAACTCAAATCTGCCATAAAATGTCACTGCATACAGTACTGTTTTTACCCTACCTAACACCTCAGAAAAATCTCATAAATTATAGGTGTGTGGGTCATGATATGTTGCAGCAGTGGTTAAAATTTTAGCTCAATCGGAGTTACAGGGAATAAATGAAAAATGAAACAGTGAGCAGATTTCAGCAATTTCAGCACTTCTGTTTTTGCGTTTGTTTCAAGAAAACGAAAATATTTTTGTTCTTTTTGGTTTTTGATGCATAAGACAAATGATCAGAAGCAAATAACCAAAAGAAACAAATGAAATCTTTTTGTGTTTTGTGATTTTCAGAATAAGAAACTAAACATAACAATGCAACAGTGATATAAAACAACGAATGGAGAGGAAGAGAAGCACTCCCCCAAGCTTGCGATCAAGCTAGTATCCTGGATAGTGGCCGTATCCACCACTTCCACTCCAGGGTAGTAACCATGTGGGTATCCTTGCATGCCTGGGTATGGTGGCATCTCTTGAGGTTGGTAGCCTTGTACCTCCGGAGCTTGTGGCTCCTCTTGTGGCGGCACCTCCTCTACCTTCCACTTTCCGGTATTCCTGTCAAAAAGGTCAGTACAGGGGAGCCTAATGGGCACTCGCTGCCCATTAGTGCTCAAATATGTATAGAAATAATCCTCCCCATACTTCACACTTATTTCCATGCGAGTAGTCAAAGTAAAATCAAGTAAATTTGACCTTCCCACACGAGTACCCATGTTATCATCATATCCTCTCTCATTTTTAATGTACTTATACACTAAAGTAGCAATAGCACCAGCATAAATAGGGGTTTCATCGGTGATATTCCTACTCACAGCGGTGTGCAATGATCTAGCAAGAATAACTCCCAAGTTGTACCCACACGGTGTGTTTTCTTTTGCACATTTTAGTAGATAAACAATCGGTCCAGTGCAAGCAGAATTGTTGTCCCTAGCAAGAAATCCTCTTGCGAGAAACAACGCAAAGTACCTCAAACTTGGGTGTTGTATATGAGTAAATTTTCCCCTATTCAACCTATCATGAGAGCTAACGGTGATAGAGTGCCAAAATGCAACAAGTTCAGGTTTAGAATCAGCACCGGTTTCATCCCAACTCCCCGTGGTTGCCACACCAATGGCATTGCAAAATTCCTCTAGAGACATAATGAGACGCTCCCTCTCATAGTAAATTTGCAAACAAAGGTAGGAGGGGGTGCCTTACTTTTCTTACTACGTCTGTGGAGCTCAGGACCCTCAAATCTGAATGTAGAGAGGAATTCTCGCGAGAGTTCCTCGTATGTATCTTGTGGGTTTGAGTAAACCGAAGTAGCCAGTTGCAGCAGCGAAGATGTTGAAGTCCTCTTGAATCCCCCACTGTTCAAGAACATGGGGATCTTGCCATCTGTTGCGTGTATCTTCAACTTCTCTCCCACAAAGTATGCGGAATCCTCCCAAAGATGTTGGTCATCAAGGTTGAGGGAGACTTTGCATGCACTTCTTCTTGGTCTTGAGCTCATCCCTATCAATGCCTTGCCCTTGTTGAACATGGTACCTTGCTGCCCATAAACAATATTCATCAAAAATCAAGATGCAACACTCTAAAACAACATTGAGCCATCCATAACTAGTCTCCACATCAATATCATGCATCAATATCAACTAGAAAACTTAAATCTATGGATTTCCCAAGCATAATAGGTGACACCAAGTGCAGCAAAATACTTCATACAAGATGCATAAGAACAAAAAATAATTGGATGGGTGGAGGAGTCACATACCAATGAGCAATCCCACCAAACAGATTTGAAAAATCTGCCTAAACTTGGAGATCCAAGGATAGCAGGAAAGGAGCACGGGAAAATTTGGGAAAATACCTGGAGCTGTTTTTCTGTCGAGGGAAGGAGATGAGCACAGACCCCTCACCTAACTCCCTCTGTGGGCCAAAACAGTGGGTCCCACGCGGCCAGGTACAGTGGCCGCGTGGGACACCCTATTCTGGGCCCTGGTGGCCCTCTGGTGTCCCCCTTTTGGCTGTTAGTTCCTCTGGTATAATAACTTACCTCCTAATTTTTCTGGAATTTTTCGAGAAAATTTTCTGAACAGAATTTTTCAAACTACAGTTTCTGGAATTTCTGAACTTTGAAATAATTATGTCTAGACAATAAACTCAAAAACTCTAAATAAATAGAATTAAAATGCAATGTAAATTTGTGGGAATCAAGTTTGTATCATTTTCACATTAGTAATGAGGTTGATCAAGTCTCATTAATAATATGTAAAATATATAACAAATGATTCTTTTATTCATAAAGATAAAGAAAGATTTCAAGACACCTCATATTTGATTGGAATAGTTCCAACCATCATGATAGCATATTTTGGTTCAGGAGGTGGTAATGGAATTTCAAAGCTTCCAACGATAAGAGTATTTCTTTTAATGGAATTCACACTTTGACTTACCATTGTAACAGCTTTCTTCTTGGGGAAATAAATAGTATGCTCATTTCCTTGACATTGAATGTCACTTTGCTTTCAGTGCAATTTATCACAGCTCCTGCAGTGTTTAAAAAGGGTCTTCCAAGAATAATAGATAGATTATCATCCTCAGGCATTTCTAATATAACAAAGTCTGTAGGAATTAACACATTAGCAATAGAGATAGGAACATCCTCACATATTCCAATAGGCACATCAGTTGATTTATCAGCCATTTGTAATGAAACTTCAGTTGGAACCAATTTGTTTAGGTTAAGTTTCTTATATAAAGAGAAAGGCATAACACTCACACCAGCTCCTAAATCACATAGTGCATATTTCACATAAGTTTCTTTAATATGACAAGGAATAGTTGGTATACCAGGATCTCCACGCTTTTCAGGCATTTTCCCTTTAAAGGAATAATCAGCAAGCATAGCAGTAATTGCATCAGTAGGAATCTTTCTTTTATTAGTGACAATATCTTTCATGTATTTTGAATATGGAGGAATTTTAATAGCATCAACAAGAGGAATTTGTAAACACAAAGATTTAATCAACTCAAAGAATTTCTCAAATCTAGCATCATCTAAAGTTTTTATTACCTCTTGAGGATATGGTATGGGTCTTTGTACCCATGGATCCCTTTCTTTACCTTTCTGTTGATTTGGATGGTTCTTCTTTTTGTTCTTCTCAGTAGATGGTTGAGGGTCTTCCTTTTCAGTAGCTTCAGGTTCTTCAACATTCTCTTCCTCTTGTGGTTCTTCTTCTTCATTATTATTATCTTCAGTCTCAGCATCAGAAATAGAAGTATCATTATTTTGTTCTTCAGAATCATCATTATCGGGTTTTCATTGGGAGATTTGCCTGCAGAAAGTTTCTTCTTTCGAGCCTCTTGCTCTTTCCTCTTGGGATGGTCTTCAGGATAGTCAGGATCCTACGTACTTGCACCTCCCTAGTATTAACTCACAAACCTGTTCCTTTACAATAAGACTTTCATACAATTGATTTTGAAGAGAAATCATTTGTTCAACTTGATTATTCATCATCTCACAATGTTTAACAATTCTTTTTACCTCTCCCACATTAGCATGTAAACTTTCACGAAGAGATTTAATTTTGTGAGAATTCTCCATAATCATCATTCTAATATTATGCTCCTCAGGATTGTGACGATAAGCAAAATCATTCATATAAGATACTTCAATAGGAGATGTTACCTTTTCATTACCTTTCGTGGAGCTAATAGCATTGACTTGAATTGGAAAACATGGTTGATCATCAGGAAGTTTGACACCCATTTCAGATAATTCCTTGAGATGAGAGGTTTTAATTCCCTTCTCTTTAATGGCCTTTGAAGCTTCTTTCATTGTCTCTTTGTCTAATTTGAGCATACCTCCTTTCTTTTCCAGAAATATCTCTTCAATATTCCAGTCTTCATAGTTTCTTGAGATAGTTTCCAATAGCTCGGTTGCTTCATCAACGGTCCTTTCCCTGAAAACATTACCTGCAATACCATCAACATAACCTCTAGTGTTTTCGGTTAGTCCATTGTAAAATATATCAAGTATCTCATTACTCTTGAAGCCATGGGTAGGACATTTCCTAACCATCTTACTATACCTCCCCCAAGCTTGGGGTAAATCCTCCTTCTCTTTCTGTGAAAAGTTGCTAATCTCAATAGTTAGACCATGAATCTTATCAGCAGGGAAATATTTTTTATAGAATACTTGCAAAAATTCTTAATTGCTAGTTGATGACCCACAAGTATAGGGGGTGTATCGTAGTACATTCGATAAATAAGAGTGTCGAACCCAACGAGGAGCAGAAGGTGTTGACAAGCGGTTTTGATGAAGGATTCACTGTAAATGCTCACAAACAAGTTTTTAGGAGTTTTTTATATGACAGATAAATAAAGTACAAGTAATAAAATGCAGTAATAATAGTTGCAGCGAGTGGCCCAATCCTTTGTACAGCAAAGGACAAGCTGGTTGTTGTACTTATAATGACCAAACGTTCTTGAGGACACACGGGAATATTGTCAAGTGCTTTCGCTTCATATAGTTGATTAATCTTCATTGTTTTGATAAGTGTTGTGTGGGTGAACCTATGCTAATGCACCGCCCTTCCTAGGACTAATACATACTTGTGATTATACCCCTTGCAAGCATCCGCAAATACAAGAAAGTAATTAAGATAAACTAACCACAGCCTTAAACTTTGAGATCCTGCTATCCCTCATGCATCGATATACCAACGGGTGTTCAGGTTTCTGTCACTCCGGCAACCCCACAATTGGCAAACGAATACACAATGCATTCCCCTAGGCCCATAAAGGTGAAGTATCATGTAGTCGACGTTCACATGACACCACTAGAAGAATAACACCACAACTTAAGCATCAAACCATTAAATATTACTCAACATAATTCACTACTAACATCAAGACTTCTCCCATGTCCTCAAGAACTAAACGAACTACTCACAAGACATCATACGGAACATGATCAGAGGTGATATGATGATGAATAACAATCTGAACATAAACCTTAATCCAATGGTTTCACCCAATAGCATCAATAACAAGAGTAATCAACACCGGGAGAGTTTCCCCTATGAAATAGACAAGATTCAGCCCTAGATGTTACAGCGGAGACGGGGTGCAGCGGCGGTGATGATGGTGTTGGCGGTGGAGATGATGATGATGATGATCCCGATGAAGTCCAGCTCGATGACGGTGATGATGGCGACGATTTCCCCCTCCGGGAGGGAATTTCCCCCGGCAGATTTCTTCCTGCAGGGGAGCTTTTCGCTCTCTGGTGTTTTCCGCCTCGTGGAGGCGGCGGAATATTTCGATGGCCGTCCTCCGTGTGTTAGGGTTCCGAGGGGGTCAAGTACGCGAAGGGGGAACGGCTGAGGTGGGCCAGGGCCCCCAAACCACCTGGCGGCGCGGCTGGTGGGCCCGCCGCGCCAGCTGGTGAGGAGGGCCCACCTTGGCCCTTCTCAGCCTCCCCTTTTGGCCTCCTCCGTCATCTGGTAAAATAGGGACTTCCATATGTCTCCTTCGATTTATTGATCTTCAGAAATAGTGCATCTCGACGGCGCTTTTTCCAGCAGAATCCTGACTCCGGTGTCCAATTCTCCATTATTCATCAAACATGCAAAATAGGTAAAATAACATAAGTAACACTTCTAAATATGAAATATATCGATGAATAGCAGTAAATTATGATATAAAATAGTGATGCAAAATGGACGTATCAACCCCCCAAGCTTAGACCTCGCTTGTCCCCAAGCGAAAACTGAGCTCAGTAAACATGACCACAAGTTTATGGAGCAAAGTGTCGATAAATAAAATACGGACAAGAAGCATCACATTCATTGATACACAAGTCATTCTAGACAGCAACTTCCCTTCATATAATCTAACTTGAAATAAGTAAAGGGAACCACAATGAAGTGCATAAAGAGAACCATGATTGGCGAAGGCAAACTTAAACTCTTGGTCAGAGAACAATTAACAGATCATACTTATCTTTGAGTCTTTATATCAGAGCTTATATAGCAGAACTTACATGCCTCAATCATAACAATCTCCTTACAGTCATTGATAACTTTCAAAGTTATATTCATTCGGATAAAAGCTATTGTGCGAAACAAGGAAATAAGAGATATGATTAGAAGTATCAACACATATAACTAATTGGATCACAACAACTCAAATGCTTGCTTGAGATAGAGAGGAATGGGTTTACTGACTCAACAATAATGTAAAAGATAGGCCCTTCGCAGAGGGAAGCAGGGATTAAATCATGTGCTAGAGCTTTTAAGTTTTGCAAAGCATATAGAGAGTATGAAAATAGTTGTTTGAGCTATGTATGTCGTTGTCAACGAATCGTAGTAAAGTGAACACTAACCCCTTGTCAACCAGACTTTCAAGAGCGGCTCCCATGAAGGACGTTATTCTACCAGCAAGGTAGATCATCCCTCTTCTCTTTTGTTTACACATGTATTTTAGTTTCATTATGGATGACACTCCTCCCAACCTTTTGCTTACACAAGCCATGGCTAACCGAATCTTCGGGTGCCTTCCAACATTCACATACCATGGAGGAGTGTCTATTTGCAAATTAAGTTGCTTACTGATAATCAGGGCAAAACATGTGAGAGAATTATTAATGAAAGTTATAGTTAATTGGGACTGGGCACCCCATTTGCCAGCTCTTTTGCAAATTGTTGGATAAGCGGTGTATATGCCACTAGTCCATTGGTGAAAGTCTGTTTGACAAAAGTGCTAGAGAAACTCTACAGAACCCTCATGAGCTAATAAACAGTGACACAAAACTAGGAGTAATAAGTTTTGAATAATTTAAAGGTAGCACATGAAGTATTTACTTGGAATGGCGCAAAATACCATATAGTAGGAAGTTATGGTGGACTCAATGGCAATGGTTTGGCTCAAGGTTTGGATGTATGAGAAGCATTCCCTCTCGATACAGGTCTTTGGCTAGCAAGGTTATGTAGCAAGCATAAGAGTTGAGGGATACAAACAATTATACAAGTGATAAGAATAATCATGCAATCTTCCTTAGAAGCACAAATAGTTTAACTTAAGAATACTAAGCTTATGAGCTACAAAGAAAGAAAGATCATGGAATAATATATTTGCATGCACTCCCCTCTCTCTACTTAAGTCTCAAAGTATTGTCTACTACTGACCAATGCTAAGTTTGCCAAAACCAAAAAGATTAACTTGGTGCTCTAAAAAGTGATCCCTATACTAACAACAAGGTTATCAATATGAAAGAGAATTGCAAGCTAAAATAAAGTATGCAGAAGGTAAATGATAAAACTTCTCATTAATATTTCATAACGGCAACTCACACCAAGGGATACATAGATAACCAACTAAAAGAGAGATACTTCCACATTGCAAACCATCATATAAGATAACTTCCCTACTCACGATATGACTTTATGGAAAAGTAAAAGGTAAAGATAATGATGTGATACCGCGGCACTCCCCCAAGCTTGGAACAAACCAAGGGGATGCCAATACTCGTGATGAATTACTCCTTCGGTGATGATGGCGGTATGACTTGGATTGGAGTAAGAAACCGTTCCAGCATTCGGCGGAGTCTGATATTCTCTTCCTGGAGTATTTCCACCTCCCTCCGCAGGGCTCGGTATTGATCACAGAACTCATCTGTAACTCGAAGTACTTCCGTCACTGCCGGAAAAGAGCTGAAGTCCGGAATAGGTGGTATTGCTCCCTGCAGGTTATGAGAAAAAGCACGTTGAGCGTTAACCGATCCCACAAAGGTGGGCTTCCTGACTGCAGGCTGTTCTCCCTTTGTTGACGGCATCCCCTTTACTTCCTTCATGACGCTTTCATCCATGTCCTTGCGCCTTGCCTTCGCCCTTTCTTCTTCCGTCCATCCAACGAAAGTACCCTGGTTTAAGTCCTTGACGAGCTCACGCTTACGACGTGCCACGTAGTCCTCCGACGATGAACCCTGGGACGACATCTGACAGACGAAAGCTCGAAACAAAACACGATGAAAAGGCGATATACGAACCTCGGGGGTTCGGGTCAGATATATAGCAAAAAGTTTTACAACATAAGGAAGGTACAGGAGGAAACCTGATCGGAGACGAGCTCCGGGGTGCTCAAACCACCAGGCGGCGCGGCTGGGGGGCCCACCGCGCCGGCCGTCTCCCATCCGGTTCGGTCTCTTATTTTTCCATATTTAATAAAAACGACGAAAATATCTTCTAGAAAGTTATTCGCGAAACTTTTCTTACCGAAACTGTTACCTATTCGAATCGAATTCTGCAGTCCCAGAAAAATGTTCTTCAATGAAAGTTTCCGGAGTCACCACTTTAATTGTATCAACCTCTTCATTAATAGAATCTCCAGAAATATAATGCTTGAGTCTTTGACCATTTACCACTTGTGTAGAGTTATCTTTCAATGAAGCAATTTTTATTGCACCTGAACGATACACCTCCACAATAACAAATGGTCCTTCCCATTTTGAGAGTAACTTTCCTGCAAAAAATCTGAGACGAGACCTATACAATAGAACTTTCTCACCAACATTAAATTCTCTTTTAAGAATTCTCCTATCATGCCATCTCTTAACTTTTTCTTTAAAGAGTCTAGCATTTTCATAAGCCTCACTTCTCCATTCATCTAAAGAACTTAAATGCAACAACCTTTTCTCACCGGCAAGTTTAAAATCTCTATTAAGTTCTCTCACTGCCCAATAAGCTTTGTGTTCTAATTCTAAAGGCAAGTGACAAGCTTTACCATAAACCATTTTATAAGGAGACATGCCCATGGGGTTCTTATAAGCAGTTCTATAAGCCCATAAAGCATCATTTAACTTACTAGCCCAATTTTTTCTAGATTTATTAACAGTCTTTTGCAAGATAGATTTAATCTCCCTATTTGACAATTCTACTTGTCCACTAGTTTGAGGATGATAGGCTGAAGCAATTCTATGATTAACACCATATTTAGCAAGAGTCTTTCTAAAACCACCATGGATAAAATGAGAACCTCCATCAGTCATAAGATATCTAGGTACACCAAACCTAGGAAAAATGACATCTTGAAGCATTTTTAAAGAGGTCTCACCATCAGCACTTTTAGTAGGTATAGCTTCTACCCATTTAGTGACATAATCAACAGCAACAAGTATATGAGTATTACCTTGTGAAGAAGGAAAAGGACCCATGAAGTCGAATCCCCAACAATCAAATGGTTCAATAACAAGAGAATAACTCATAGGCATTTCATTGCGTCTAGAGATATTACCAACCCTTTGACATTCATCACAAGATAAAATAAACTTTCTTGCATCCTTAAAGAGGGTAGGCCAATAAAAACCTGATTGTAGAACTTTCTGCGCAGTTCTATCTCCAGCGTGATGCCCTCCATAAGCACTTCCATGGCATTTCCTCAGTATTTCCTGTTGTTCATATTCAGGAACACATCTTCGCATAATACCATCGACTCCTTCTTTATATAAGTGTGGGTCATCCCAAAAGTAATGCCGCAAGTCATAAAAGAATTTCCTTCTTTGCTGAGCTGAAAAGGTTGGAGGCAAGTACTTGGAAACAATAAAGTTAGCATAATCAGCATACCAAGGACTATCTCGCGAACTTACACTTATTGCAGCCAATTGTTCATTTGGAAAGCTATCATTAACAGGAATAGGATCATAAGGAATGCTTTCCAATCTAGACAAATTATCAGCAACAGGATTTTCAGCACCTTTTCTATCTATGATATGCAAATCAAATTCTTGCAAAAGAAGTACCCATCTAATAAGCCTTGGCTTAGCATCTTTCTTTTCCATAAGGTATCTAATTGCAGCATGATCAGTATGAATAGTGACTTTCGAATCAACTATGTAGGGTCGAAATTTGTCACAAGCAAAAACTACAGCTAGAAATTCTTTTTCAGTAGTGGCATAATTCTTTTGAGCAGAATCAAGAGTTTTACTAGCATAATGAATAACATTTAACTTTTTATCTACTCGCTGCCCAAGAACAGCGCCTACAGCATAATCACTAGCATCACACATAATTTCAAAAGGTAAATTCCAATCAGGTGGTTCAACTACAGGAGCGGTGATTAAAGCCTTTTTCAAAGTTTCAAAAGCTTCCTTACAATCATCATCAAAAACAAATGGTACATCTTTTTGAAGAAGATTAGTAAGAGGCTTGGAAATTTTAGAGAAATCTTTAATAAACCTCCTATAAAAACCAGCATGACCAAGAATACTACGAATACCTTTAACATCTTTGGGACAAGGCATCTTTTCAATTGCCTCCACTTTAGCTCGATCAACTTCAATACCTCTTTCAGAAATTTTATGTCCAAGAACAATTCCTTCATTAACCATAAAGTGGCATTTCTCCCAATTAAGAACAAGGCTAGTTTCTTCACATCTCTGCAAAACTTTGTCAAGGTTGTGCAAACAATTATCAAAGGAAGTTCCATAGACGGAGAAATCGTCCATGAAGACTTCCACAATTTCCTCACAAAAGCCATGAAAAATAGCAGACATGCATCTTTGAAAAGTAGCAGGAGCATTACATAAACCAAAAGGCATACGTCTATAAGCATAAGTTCCATAAGGACAAGTAAAAGTAGTTTTCTCTTGATCTTGCGCTCTCACAGCAATTTGAGAAAACCCAGAATACCCATCAAGGAAACAAAAGTGAGTTTTCTTGGACAACCTCTCAAGCATTTGATCAATAAAAGGCAAAGGATAATGATCTTTCTTAGTTACTTTGTTAACCTTTCTAAAATCAATGCACATCCTATAACCAACTACTACTCTTTGAGGAATTAGTTCATCATTTTCATTAGGAACAACGGTAATTCCTCCTTTCTTAGGAACACAATGCACAGGACTTACCCATCTACTATCAGCAATAGGATAAATAATACCAGCTTCAAGAAGTTTTAATACCTCATTTCTTACCACTTCTTTCATCTTGGGTATTAAACGACGCTGATGCTCAACAACAGGCTTTGCATCAGGTTCCATGTTGATGGCGTGCTGACATATAGTAGGAGAAATTCCCTTCAGGTCATCAAGAGTATATCCCATAGCTCCGCGGTGTTTCTCAACACTCCCAATAACCTTTCCTCCTCTGTACCTGAAAGTTTAGAGCTGATAATAACAGGATATATTTTCTTATCATCAATATAAGCATATTTAAGATTATCAGGCAGAGGTTTCAAATCAAAAACAGGATCCTCCTTGGGTGGCATTGTGGTACCCAAATCTTCCACAGGTAAATTGTGTTTGAGCATAGGTTGACGAAGGAATACTTCATCAAGCTCATTCCTTTCTTCCCTGAAGTTCTCACTTTCATGATTCTCCATATGTTGCTGCAAAGCATTGTTAGGAGCAAGAACAATAGATGCAAGTTGAGCAATTTCAAAATCCTCACTAGGCAATTCAGTTTCATAAGGTGCTTTAGCAAATTTAGAGAAATTGAATTCATAAGATTCACCAGCAAATTTAGTAAAGATTTTCTCTTTCTTACAATCTATAACAGCACCACAAGTATTCAGAAAAGGTCTACCAAAAATAATAGGACAACTATCATTGGCAGCCGACCCAAGTACAAGAAAATCAGCAGGGTATTTAGTCTTACCACAAAGGACTTCGACATCTCTAATGATACCAATTGGAGAGATAGTTTCCCTATTAGCAAGCTGAATAACCACATCAATCTCTTCAAGTTTACAAGGAGCAATTTCGTGCATAATTTCCCTGTAAAGCTCATAAGGAATAGCACTAGAACTTGCACCAATATCACATAAACCATAATAGCAATGATCACCTATCCTAACAGAAAGCACAGGAACACTAGACTTCCTAGAACTTTTAGGATGTGAGACAATATTAGAAGCATCCTCACAAAAGATAATGTGTCTATCTTCTAAATTTTCAGTGACAAGATCTTTAACCAATGCTACAACAGGTTCAACAGTTATTTGCTCATCAGGTTTGGTAGTTTTCTTATTACTTTTACTAACAACACCAGTTATGATAGTATGTTCCTTAATCTTATTAGGAAAAGGAACTTTTTCAATATAAGGTTCTGGAATAATGCGATCAACAACATTAACCTCAACACCTTTAGATATATGAGAAACAGATTCATCTTTATATGGTTCATGATAATTTTTAAAACCCTCCTTCGGCAAACCGAAATAGGAAGCAAAGGCTTTATAAAAGTTTGCAACAATTTGAGAGTCAAGACCATAAGTAGTGCTAATTTTGCGATAATCATCAGTATCCATAAAATTTTTAACACACTCAAAGTCATAGTTTATACCTGACTCCCTACCTTTGTCATTCTCCCATCCTTCAGTGTTCTCCTGAATCCGATCAAGAAGGTCCCACTTAAACTCTTCTTTATTACGAGTGAACGATCCAGCACAAGTGGTATCCAATAGAGTTTTATCTTGAAAGGAGAGTCTTGCATAAAAGTTATCAATAACAATATTACCAGGAAGCTCATGAATGGGACATTTGAGCATTAATGCCTTCAATCTCCCCCACGCTTGAGCGATACTCTCTCCATCATAGGGCCAGAAGTTATATATGAGGTTCCGATCCTTATGAATCTCACTTGGAGGATAGAATTTGGAGTAAAAGAGAGGTACAATTTCCTCCCATCCAAGAGAATACCCATTCTTCAGCAGTTTATACCAATGTGCAGCTTTACCAGACAGTGATAGAGAGAATAATTTCTTCTTAACTTCTCCCATCGAGATACCTGCACACTTAAATAACTCGCACAATTCATGCAGAAATAACAAATGATCTCCAGGATGGACAGTTCCATCTCCTGCATAGCGGTTATTTGTGACACGTTCAACAATTTTCATAGGAATTTTGAACGGTATTACCTGCTCATCTGGCGCCTCCTCTACTACCTTAGCAGTGGTAGTTGTTTTCCCAAATAGGAATTCAAGAGAAGACCCCTCCATAATGAGATATAGCAGCAGGCAAAAATAAAAACAGCACGTACAATAAATGTTTCCCTTACCAATTCCACTTACCAATAGCGCTACACTCCCCGGCAACGGCGCCAGAAAATAGTCTTGATGACCCACAAGTATAGGGGGTGTATCGTAGTACTTTCGATAAATAAGAGTGTCGAACCCAACGAGGAGCAGAAGGTGTTGACAAGCGGTTTTGATGAAGGATTCACTGTAAATGCTCACAGACAAGTTTTTAGGAGTTTTTGATATGACAGATAAATAAAGTACAAGTAAATAAAATGCAGTAATAATAGTTGCAGCGAGTGGCCCAATCCTTTCTACAGCAAAGGACAAGCCGGTTGTTGTACTTATAATGACCAAACGTTCTTGAGGACACACGGGAATATTGTCAAGTGCTTTCGCTTCATATAGTTGATTAATCTTCATTGTTTTGATAAGTGTTGTGTGGGTGAACCTATGCTAATGCACCGCCCTTCCTAGGACTAATACATACTTGTGATTATACCCCTTGCAAGCATCCGCAAATACAAGAAAGTAATTAAGATAAACTAACCACAGCCTTAAACTTTGAGATCCTGCTATCCCTCATGCATCGATATACCAACGGGTGTTCAGGTTTCTGTCACTCCGGCAACCCCACAATTGGCAAACGAATACACAATGCATTCCCCTAGGCCCATAAAGGTGAAGTATCATGTAGTCGACGTTCACATGACACCACTAGAAGAATAACACCACAACTTAAGCATCAAACCATTAAATATTACTCAACATAGTTCACTACTAACATCAAGACTTCTCCCATGTCCTCAAGAACTAAACGAACTACTCACAAGACATCATACGGAACATGATCAGAGGTGATATGATGATGAATAACAATCTGAACATAAACCTTAGTCCAATGGTTTCACCCAATAGCATCAATAACAAGAGTAATCAACACCGGGAGAGTTTCCCCTATGAAATAGACAAGATTCAGCCCTAGATGTTACAGCGGAGACGGGGTGCAGCGGCGGTGATGATGGTGTTGGCGGTGGAGATGATGATGATGATCCCGATGAAGTCCAGCTCGATGACGGTGATGATGGCGACGATTTCCCCCTCCGGGAGGGAATTTCCCCCGGCAGATTTCTTCCTGCAGGGGAGCTTTTCGCTCTCTGGTGTTTTCCGCCTCGTGGAGGCGGCGGAATATTTCGATGGCCTCCTCCGTGTGTTAGGGTTCCGAGGGGGTCAAGTACGCGAAGGGGGAACGGCTGAGGTGGGCCAGGGCCCCCAAACCACCTGGCGGCGCGGCTGGGGGCCCGCGCGCCAGCTGGTGAGGAGGGCCCACCTTGGCCCTTCTCAGCCTCCCCTTTTGGCCTCCTCCATCATCTGGTAAAATAGGACTTCCATATGTCTCCTTCGATTTATTGATCTTCAGAAATAGTGCATCTCGACGGTGCTTTTTCCAGCAGAATCCTGACTCCGGTGTCCAATTCTCCATTATTCATCAAACATGCAAAATAGGTAAAATAACATAAGTAACACTTCTAAATATGAAATATATCGATGAATAGCAGTAAATTATGATATAAAATAGTGATGCAAAATGGACGTATCACTAGTAATACATCCAGGTTCTAAACGATTATACCAAGTTTTAGCACTTCCTCCCAAAGTGAAAGGAAACAACTTTAAGAAATAGTAGCGTTGGTTAATTTCATCTTTCCCAAATAACACAGATAAGTCATGCAAAACAGCAATGTGTTCGAAAGGAAACTCATCCTCTCTCCCATAAAACTTATACTTCTTAGCCTTTTCAATTATTTCAGGATCAACACTAAACTCATAATCTTTATCTTTAATTTTAATAGCTGGAGCATTCATTTTCTCAGTAACAGGGAAAAAATCATCAAGAGGAGAATTTTTGTAGCTATCAAGTTTATCTAATTTATCAAAACCCGAACCAAAAAAGCCATAGCAAATGCAGCCTCTTCCTCAGAGGAAGTTTCCATCTCATCATCACAATATTCATTATCTTCCAGCTCAGATTCCACATTTTCAATAATAGGAGATTCAAGATTTTCAGGTGTTTCAGTCATCTCAGATGTTTCAGATGTTTCAGGTGTTTCAGGTGTCACTTCTTTGTCTATGCTACTGCATATTAAATAACTTCATTACTAGTAGACATTTTAGACAAAGGTGAACTAGATAAAACTCTTCCTTTTTTCTTAGGAGCAACAGCAGAAGCAACATTAGGTGAAAAGTTTGGCCTACTTGGCAAATCCGTACCTCTGCGAGTAGTTGAAGGCCTCACTTTCTTCGGAGTAATCTTTTCCTTACCCATGGTTAGGAACAAGCAAATGCAGCAAATAATATGATAACAAGTTGTCTTACCGATAAAGCTAGATTCCCCGGCAATGGCGCCAGAAAACGTCTTGATGCCCACAAGTGTAGGGGATCGCTGAAATCTTCGTTGGGAAGTATTACCCAAATTTATAGTTCGACACGATGGGAACACAAGAATATCAATAAGACTTTGGCAATTGAGGCGTCACTCTCAACCACACCTGTATATCAATGAACTTGCAGCAGCAGTAGTTATGGCAGTAGTATGATTCAAGTAACAAGTAGAACAGCAGCAGTAAACAAGTGTTTCCCAGTTTTCACCGGAAAAGTGAAGGTGTAACTCAGAGGATTAAAACGTAGGCATGAGGTGACAGCGGGTGTTGCATGAATAAGATTGATCATATAATAGTATATAGCTAGCCATGAGACATATCTCTAACTTCGATATATGTAGGTATGTGTTCCATAATTAGTTGTGCGTACTAACCAAGAGAATTTGCACAACATCTATTGTCCTACCCGCCCATTTCACCGGGGCCAGCTTGGAACTACGGGTAATTAAGGTCTACCCTTTCGAATAGACCGGAACAATGCATTAACACTTCATGAACACATAGAATCCTCAAACTAAAACATCTCCCCTTTGTTTTCCCTATATGTCACTTTTAGGGTTCGCAGGTTCAACATAAAAGCAGGTGATACACTTTGCAGATAAATACCAAACTCAAATATATGATGAGGCAATATAAGTTCAGTACTGAAATCATGCCACTCGGGCCCTAGTAGCAAGCATTAAACATAGCATGAGTGCATGAACACAATACAAAAGTATCCTCAAGATAAACCCCTAAAATCTCGAACAAAGGGTAGCATTACATGATCAATCTCATCCAATCCCCATCCACCTCATGTGCCTACAGCGGAGTACTCACACATGGTGATGGAGAGGAAGCTCATGGTCGATGGAGATGAAGGCGGTGAAGATGGCGGTGAAGACGGCCTCCGGATCCCTCCACCGGAGGAGAAATCCTGGATCAATCTGTCCCCGAAACGAAGATCGTGGTGGCGGCGGCGGTGTGTTTCGCGAAAGCTCCCCCTCTTCTAGGTCAAGCGTTTTTCCGTATATATGAGGGGGTACGTCGAAGACCGAAGGCGAGGCGGTGCCCGAGGCCCATTTGGGGTGGGCCCACGCGCCAGGTACATGGGCCGCGTGGGGCACCCCCTTTTGGCCCTCCGGCACTCCCTCGTGTCCATCCTTCGCACACTGTCCTCCTTTTCCATAGAAAATGACATGGTATTTTTCTCCGATTTTATTTCCTGCAAAAATAGTCAAAAAAGAGACTTTGCTAAAAACAGCGTCAGATTCAGCAGTTTTATTCAAATATGGGAAGATTCCGGAGCAAATTATGAAGCAAAGTGCTTGGAAAAGTAGATGCATTTTGGATGCATCAACTCCCCCAAGCTTAGCTCGTTGTTTGTCCTCGAACAACTCAAACATAGTGCAGAAGCGATGAAAAGACTTTGACAAGAACTTTGCTTTGCATATGTAGCACTGTTTAATACCAACAAGCATTCAATTCATAGCTTCAGTAACAAATAATCAAGATGCTAGCAAAGGTATATCTAATCAATGTTAAAGCATTTATATTTGCTGCAAGGAAAATAACATGTAATGTCAATACTTGGATGAGTTTGCTCAACTGTAGAAATAAACAAACCGGCGCCAATGGTGCAGCTGAGGGTGCACGACGAGGGGAGCGCCACCGAGGGGTCGTGGGTGCGGATGTTGGGACAACGGTCGACCGAACAGCCGGTCTATCCGAGCGCCTGGTTCACCTCGGGAATGACACAAGCAGATGAGGACGCCCAGGAGTTGGGGGAGAAAATTGCCACCACGAGTTAGCAACGGCGGTCATTCAGGCTGGAAATGATGAAAAGAGCTGTCCAAGTTCAGACTGCCGCGACACAAGCAACATGCGGCTTGATTCGTTGAGACGAACTAGTTGAATTTGGCGCGGCGACACGCCGCGTCCTTGTGAAATTTTGTTGGGTTTTCTTCCTTTTCCAAAAAATTTATATGATGTTTGAGTGAAAAAATACATCAGTCATGTTCTTTGTGTACACCAAAACGGGAGATCTATGATGTAACAGTCATATACTCATATGTTTTTTGAGAGAAAATACATCAATCTACATATACATTAAATTAGTAATGTTCTTTCAGACGTGGAGTTATGCTAGCACAAACAAATTTTAACAGGGTATACAACATTACAATAGAAACAATCAATATACTTCACACTTCACTTAACAATGTATTTCAGCTGCATCTAGGCATCTCGCTGTGCTAGTAGCCAAGTCCAAGGCAGCACCAATGACAACTGATGAAGATTGTGGCCAGTTAGTAAACAACCAAATAGTTGAAGACAATAAACCTGCAAAGTAAAAACGCTAAATTCCTACATGTGGGAGACGTTGTGGAAGCCGAACAAATGATTTGAAGTGTATGGAAGGTATTTCTAGTAATCCAAGCTAATAAAATATAACGATTTGAGATTTCTTATACCTCTCAACCACACTGACAAATCCATGCAGCAAAACAGAAGGAGCAGATCATTTGTCGGTGGGAGTGACCATAAGCAAACAAAAAATTCTAACAAACATAACTTATTAGAACATACACAAATACTTAGAGTCCGGACTAAAGAACTTCAGGAACTTGCCAGGCAAAGAGAAAACACCATGGCAGCAAGATCTTCGTACTCACCGTAGTGCAAAAGTTCAACAAATCCAGATTATTGGACCTAAAGCAAATTTTTGCTGCGAGATGAAGATGTTGACATTGTCCATGGACTTCTGCATATAGGAAAATTTACAAAAACATTGTGTTAGGCACTGCATCGGGTGAAGCACATGAATAGAGATTCCCGCAGTTAAATACAAAGAGCTTTTGCTATAGCAGTTTTGCCTGCTTGTGGTAAAAGCTGAAAGCCAAAAGAATGCACAAGTCTAAAGCTTCATAAGGGATGCATAAGCAATCTTGTGGTACTCGTTTAGTTGCCTCTCTCCACAAGATCTACATGAGCATGCATAGTTGGCAACTCGTCTATGTGATGAGCAATCCATCACACAGAAACCTGAATATGCCGCCTTGAATTTATGATATACAATTAGTACACAAATACATTATATGTGGTGGCATTTGAGGAGACTGACAAATATGTATTAATGTGTATGTATATATTGAGGGATGGTCACTCTACTGGCTGAAAGTGAATTCAGATTCAGAAGGGATGTTCCATTTATATACAAATGAAGACATCAATCTGACAAAGAAGCTTAGGAATGAGTACTCCGCCATATCCCAAATTTTTACACAACATAGCAAATTAAGCTCCGCATGACCCACGTTGATATATGCAACATCTAATTCCATGCACTTCAGGAAAATGGTATAGATGATTATGTATCATAGTAATTGTATACAATTTTGCAATGTATTTTTTTCGTCTGTGTGCATCGAAAACTGTAAGCAAAAACAGATGGAAAATTAAGTATAACATTCCAGTTTCATATAATTACCTCTACATGAAGATCACCTTGAGCAGGATTATAGTAAGCAACTCTTGTCTTCAGATATCGAAATACAATGTAATCTGAATATTCCACCTCCATAAAGAGCAGAGAAGACATCATCTATATCACATAACTGGTAATAGAAAACCGACCCTGGTAGCAAGTAAATAATTAGAGCAACACATTCAACCAGATAGATAATATAGCTGCTACCAAAAAAGACAAAAGAATTAGGAAATATTGGGCTAACCAGAGAAATGACAAATAGGATACATACTGGATGAACAAAGAAAGAAAGGTGAATTTGTTATCGAAGCAATCAACCTGCAGACCATGTGGACCTGAACAACGAAGCCTACACTGATACTATGCGATTATGTGTGTGCCTTGGAGCAGGTCACCAGCTTCTTCCCCGAGTCCAGGAACACCAAATTCGTTACCTGCAGCAACCAAGCAGAAGCCCTCCAAACTGGCATCATTATGCCACGCATACGGATGAATGGAGACACGGAGAGAGGTGGAAGAATCGTAGCATCAGCGTACCTGGTCGTGGTGGCCACGGAGCAGGAAGAGGCCGACCTGCGCGTCGGCGTCCCAGAGAATGACATCGCAGTCCTAGCTGGCAGAGGTGAGGATGACGCCGGCCGGAGCGAAGCGCAGGGCGGAAGCGGCCGAGCGGTGGCCATGGAGATTCGTCTCGCAGGCGCCTGTGTGAGCGTCCCACAACCTGATGCTACTATCGGCATGGCCGCTCGCAATCTGCAGGGAAACCAGGCCGAGTCAGAGCGTGGGGAGCAGCGAAAGGGGAGGAATTGGAAGGAAAGGGACTCCTAGAATCTCTGCCTCGCTCCTCGATCTCGCGTGACACCACACCGGCGGAGACAACCTCCGCTGCGCTCCACCCATTCTTGTTGTCCGCCATGGAGGCAGCACGCATAGCCGCGCGGAGATCTCGTAGAAGCTCCGCTTCGCGCCTCCATATCCCCTCGCAGCACCACCGGTGGAGGCGTCCTCCGCTGCGCTCCGCCCGATATAGTAGGTGAACTCGAGGCGGCGGCGGCACCTCCGCTCCTCGACCTCTGCTCCGCGCTCGACGGCTCGGTCGCCTCGTCCCGTTCCTTAGGTGCGACGAGGATTGGAGGGCTTGTGAGGATCCGCTTGAGATCTGTGAAGGCTGCTTCAGCTTCTGGCGTCCACTCGAACTTGTCCGCCTTCTTCATCAGTCGATAGAATGGTAGAGCCTTTTCACCCAGTTTGCTGATGAATCGACTGAGCGCCGCTACTCGTCCTGCTAGTTTCTGCACATCATGAAGCTTTGAAGGCCTTTGCATGGTGAGGATGGCCTGTATTTTCTGGGTCTGCTTCGATTCCACGAGCAGAGACTAGGTACCCTAAGAGCTGCCCGGCTGGAACGCCGAACGTACACTTCTTAGGATTGAGCTTGATATGGAAGCGTTTGAGGTTTGCGAACGTCTCCCTCAAATCGTCGAGTAGTGTGCGTTCTTCCCTTGTGGTAATGACAATGTCATCAACGTAGACCTGGACGTTGCGTCCAATTTGCTTTTTGAGGCAGTCCTGCATCATGCGCTGGTATGTTGCACCCGCGTTTTTTAGCCCGAAGGGCATAGTTGTGTAGCAGTAGACCCCGAGTGGGGTTATGAACGCCGTTTTTTCTTCGTCTTCTTGCTTCATCCTTATCTGGTGATAACCTGAGTAAGCATCCAGAAAGGAGAGTCGTGCGCATCCGGCGGTGGAGTCAACGATCTGATCGATCCGGGGTAGCGGGAAGTGATCCTTTGGACAGCACTTGTTCAGCGCTGTGAAATCCACGCACATCCGAAGGATGTCTGTATGCTTCTTTTCTACGAGTACAGGGTTGGCCACCCATTGTGATTTCTTGATTTCCCTAATGAATCCTGCTGCGAGTAACCGGTCGACTTCGGATTCGACTGCGGTTCGCTTTGGGCCGGAGATTCGACGCATCGTTTGCTTGACTGGCTTTGCATCTGGAAACAATTGGAGAGAGTGCTCGGCGAATTCCCTGGGAATACCTGGCATGTCGGCTGGACACCACGCAAATATTTCCCAGTTCTCACGGAGGAATTCGACGAGCGCGCCTTCCTATGCGATAGGCAGGCTCGAAGATATGTTGACTGTCTTGGACGGATCGGTCGGGTGCACCTGATGCGACCTTGTGTCATTTGTAGCATTGAAGGATCTGTCGACTGCCAACTTCTTATGCTCTGGAAGGAGTGTGCGGTCGTTGGTAATCGCTAAGTCAGCGAGTGATTCCTCCACCCCGAACATCTCGGAGATTTTGCTGAACTCGCGGTCGCAAGCATCGACCTTTGAAAGTTTCCACGGACAGTGATGACTCCCTTTGGTCCTGGCATCTTCAGCGTGAGGTACGCATAGTGTGGCACCGCCATGAATCGAGCAAACGTCGGGCGACCAAGAATAGCATGGTATTGTGATTTCCAGTCGACGACCTCGAACTCAATCGACTCTGTCCTGAAGTGGCTTACGTCCCCGAACGTAACGTCGAGTTGTACGGTGCCTTCTGGGCTAATTGCTTTGCCAGGAACGATACCGTGGAAGGTATTTGAAGATTTTGGGAGGTTTTCGACTGACCTGTTCATTTTGCGGAGTGTGTCCGCGAAGATGATGTTTATGCCGCTGCCTCCATCCATGAAGACCTTGGTCATGGCGTAGCCTCCTATTTGCGCGTCGAGTACCAGAGCCGCATGCCCTGGTCGAGCTACAGCTGGGGGATGATCCTCTCGACTAAAGCTTATGATGGTTTCCGATCCCTTCAGAAATTCAGGCACGGCTGGAGGTGCCATGACAGCCAAGTTCACATGTCGAGTGATTAGTTTTTGCTGCCTGTTAGAGGGGCGACCCTTTTGTATCATGTACATCTGCCCGTGGGGCTGTGGATATTGATCATCTTCCGCCCGTAGCACAGGTTGTATGGCACCTGCGAGATTTGCGCCTGGAGCAGGCTGTGGTGCGGGTTGCGGTGGAGGCTGTGGCGCCATGAGAGCGGGCATAGCGTTCGGCTGTGGTACGGGTGCAGGCATGGGCTGAGCAGGTGCTGGGCCATTCCTCTTAAGTCGTATCACATAGTCAGTCGCCATTTGGTCGAATTCCCTGCAGTTCCTTAGGGTGTGATTGGAGCGTAGTTTTCCGTCGTCCCCCTTGAAGAGGTGGAATCTGCACCAGTCGTCCATCTTTTCCTCGAACGACCGCTCGGGTTTTGCGTCGCTACGTTTGCGCCATTCTTGCCTTTTGTAGCTATCGCTCCGCTGCTCGCGATCTCGACTGTCACGTCGATCATCCGAGCGTCGATTGCTTCTATCATGGTCCTCCTTTGGCTGTGTGTATCCAGCCGCCATGAACTCGGGTCTGTTATCGTCGTAAGGACGTCTGGACCGTTTACGCCTGCGATCTTCTCTGTATGAATCTCTGCGGCTTCGACTGCCGCTTTCGTAGTTGTCGCGTGTTGGGGAAGCACGGGATCTGCGTACAGAATCCTCTCCATCTGCCCACTCAGTCGCAACTTTGATGAGGTCAGCCAGGGAGGTTGGCTTTTCACGACCAAGTGCCTCTTTGAAGTCCTTCCTGGCGAGACCTTGTATGAAGGCATCCATGGCCCTGTCTTCTGACACTTTGCCAACCGAATTGCGTATTTCGGTCCACCGCCGTATGTATGATCTCAGCGACTCGTCTGATCGTTGAGTACATGTCCTTAATTCCTCGAATGTCTTCGGGCGCTCACACAGAGGCTCGAAGTTTTTGATGAAGTCTCTGCGGAAATCATCCCACGAGTCATATGATGATGGAGGAAGTGATTTGAGCCAGTCGCGGGCAGTTCCTTCGAGCATAAGTCGTATGTACTGCATCGCCGTGGTGTTCGTGCCCCGCTGGCATGCCACGGCGAGTCTGTAATCTTCTAGCCACCCAGAAGGTTCTTGGCGACCGTTGTACTTGGGTTGCTCGCCTGTCAACTTGAACCGTTTGGGCATCCGCGTCTCACGGATGCGTCGAGTGAAGCACAATGCTCCGCATGGCTCTGGTTCGCGATCAGAGTATGAATCGCTGCTATAGGATCTTCGAGACCTGCTCCTGCTGGACCTGTGCCGGCGCGTGCTTCTCCTTCCTTCATCCGAGTGGTGGCTGCGACCACTGCGATGATGTGCTGCGTGTCGTGAGTCGACTATGTCGCGATCGCGATCCCTTGCTGGAGTTTTGTCTTCTGGCTGCATAGCCTGTGCCGCTAGAGCTAGCGATTTGAGTTGTTGGCGATGCAGGGCTGCGTTAGGGTCATTCGCCGGAGGTTGTATTGCCTTGAGGTAAGCACCTACGGAGAATAATGCACCCGCAGCAGTTTTGGGTACTGGGATTCCGTTAGCGTCCTCTGTCATGAACGACAGGTTACGGGTGATTGCTACCCTTTCATGTTCTGGAAGGCTTGCCAACCGCGACCTAGGTCGAGGGGTTGGTTGCTGTGTGGACCCGAGGGATTGCTCCCTTCGTCGGGCACTCGAGAGGCTGGCTTGCCTTTTGCGCTCCTCGAGCGTCGCTCGGTAGTTTTGCAGTCGAATTGACTCCTGCCAGTTGAAGTACTGGAAGGTCAACATCTCCTCTGGAGTGGAGTTTGGCGGCATCATAGTGCACTCCTTTATGACTTTATCTGCTTTTGCTGCCATCTCCTCTGTGATTGTCAAGGTTGTGACCCCATCTGGCATGGTTACCGTGCATGGGAATTGTGCAGGCCTGCGAGCGGCAGCGTCTGCGGATGATTCTGCGGTGAAGGCCACGTAGACCTGATGGGGCGTGACCCGAGGACAGGTGTATGTGCTGTCGATTCCAGTCATGGACTCGACATCGCCATCGAGGCTCATGTCAGAGCCAGTGTGTTCATCGAGTAGATCTTCGAGGCGAATCTCGTTGTCGATGTGCTCATCACCTATGCTCATCTCGGTGTTGGCGAAGCCATTACGGATTTCTGAGTCGAGGTTGGTGTTGGTGAAGATCTCCGAGTCGACGTTATTGCCGTTATGAATCGCGGGCTCGTAGAAGTCATCAGGGAGATCCCGCAGTCGAAACTCTCGTCGAGTGGTAGGTTGAAGTCGATGTTGCTTGTGTTGTATGCTGATTCTGCTTCCTCGCCTTGGAGTTCCGTCATCATGAACCTATCGAGCTCGCCGGTCGACATGGTTGTTGCGGGCGAGCAGGCTTCAGGAATCGACGATGGGGCGAGCGCAGTCGACGGAGCCTCGAGTGTACCCAGCGCCAGTTGTTGCGGATCTGCTGAGTCCTGCGTGCCAAGATTGTTTACGAAAAAATTGAATGCTCCAACAGTTAAGTTCAAACCTGATTCAAGGCCAGAAAACGCCTCTTGAAGCTCCGGCGAGTGCGGATTGAAATTCATTGGAAGAGCAGATGCGTTTTTTGCGGGTGAAGCGGGTAGGCTACCGCTTTTCGAGTAGATCGGCGAGTCGCCGTGTGTCGCCTGGATCGGCGAGTTGCTGTTTGCTGACATGGCCGGCGAGTTGCCGTTTGCAGATGAGATCGGCGAGTTGCCGTTTGCTGGTGAGATCGGCGATTTGCCGTTTGCTGTTGGGACCGGCGAAACTTCGAGTCCAGCGCTATTCTTTCCCACAGACGGCGCCACTTGACGAGGGGTAGACTCATCAAGACCCATGGTTAAGGTCCCTAGGTTATGAATATGGGGGAGAGAACGTGGTAGAGCTGGAAGTATCGTCGGCTGACAAGCAGGGCAAAGATTTTACCCAGGTTCAGGGCCCTCGTGTGGAGGTAACACCCCTACGTCCTGCCTGTCTGTTATTGATTTGTGAATATGATGATTACAAGGATCCCGGCGAGATGTCGATCTCGCTAGGGTTTGTGGCTCTGGTGGTTCGTTGTCTGGTTCGATGGCCCTCCCAGTCCTTAAATAATAGGCTGGGTCCCGGGTGTTCGTAACCGACTCGATTTACAAGTAAGGAAACTCTAAACCGACTATTGCTTCGCCAAACTTGGTGGATACTTCATCTTCGTGGGCCTCCCTTCATGGGCTTCATGTAGGCTCTGATAGTTGGGCCTAGTCGATACGCGCACCAGGTACCCTCATGGTAGGGTACCCGATAGGCATACCCATGTCAGCACCGAACCCCTCGCGTGGCCGGCTTTCTCCCCGGGCATGCGGTCGACGGGGAGGCGTCCTCACCGGACGCGCGTGTGGGCCGCCGCAACGGACGGCGCGGATCGATCCGGCGCGCAGCAGCTCCCCTCCGGCGTGAAGCCCTCCATGGCGGCCAGGAGCGCGTAGCTGAGCGCATCGTAGTTGAAGGGGAAAAAGGGGAAACGTTAGCGGTGGTGGACGTCTCCCTCCTGGTGGTGGCCGTCGACGGTACTGATGGCGGCCATCGTTCATGTGGGGGAGGACGGTGTTGATCTCCTCCTCCTTCTCGTTGGCCTCTGGAGAGGAAAGGAGATGGTGAGGAGCATGAGCATGGGCAAGAAGGTGTGGAAGCGGAGAGGAGAGGATATGGGCATCTTACCGTGGGTGGTTAATTAGCTGGGCGTGGAGGCCGTGGCCGGCGTTAGCCTCGGACGTTTCTTCTGCTCGGGGAGGCCGTCGCTGAAGCCTTGAAGGAGGCCGGACACCGACGGGGAGCTCTCCTCCCTTGCGCGTCGTCTCCCGTCGGCGGCGGCGGCGTTGGCCGGGGCGGGCGCGGGAGAGGACGCGGGCTTCTCCTCTGCGCGGGGGAGTGGGCGGCGGGGGCGATGGATAAGGAAGGGGAAAAGCGGTGGGGCACCGCTTTGGCTTTTCCTTTTTTTATTTTAAAGTAACATGAGAGCTGACAGGTGGGGCACACCCCCCGACTGTTCAACACTGTAGCAATCTACAGTGTTAGCTACAGTGTGGGGGTGCGCGCGAGGGTGGCTGTGAGGCCGGCATTTCCCTCTCCCATGATATAGGTAGGTAATGAGTTGCGTTGCGTGCGTGTATTGTTCTAGCCTTCTAGGCGAGGTGTGCTAGATTTGTTCCTTTTGCGACTTGCGAGGGCTTGTTTTGCTTTGGAAGCTGCTCTTTTTATAGTATTTGTCAACACAAATTGAATTTTCATGCTAAAATAAATGTGAGTTTCTGTAAAGTTTGAACACAAAGCACCGCCCAGTATATTTCAAAATAACATTTTGTTTGCAAAAGGAATCCTAGAACCTAGAGTGAATCGGAAATTAATATTTAGATTATTATGAAGAATGGTTATATTCGAAGGTTCGATGCCTCATGGTGCTGCGAGACATTTGAACAAAAAATATGACTTCTGAGTTCTTTGCATGTAAGTGAATTGTCGCTTTTATCGAACTACATTTCAATTAAACAATATACACATATTGTTTTTAAATATTATATCGTAATTATTTCTACGCTCGTGAATTATGTCGACATTTAAGGTAAGAAATTACCTAAGGCACCTCCGTCTCCGTGATGCGTAATTTTTCTCCCCCGTTGCAACGCACGTGCACTTTTCCTAGTAACTTCTTATTTACAAATCCAATTGACACGATTATTTTTCTTTAGATCACAAATTAATTATATTTCCAATATCACTGATTTCATAATGGTTAGACATGTAGACAATATAGTGTGAATCATTTTCTTATGTTATTTTTTATGTTAACTCTTAAGACAATTTTGGGAAACATGGCTGTGAATGAAGATTTTCTGAAATCAAGAATAAGAGGAGTACGTTCAAGAATCAAACAAGAACCCACTTTGATTGTGCTTCACCCATATAGATCTTCAACTGTAATTTTATAAACAATTTGAAGTTGCGTGTTACTTTTAAAAATCTAAGTTGATGCGTAGTATAGATCGAGAATATTAATTAAGCTAATAGAATATTAGCTTGATCAATAAAATTCACGTACGAGCCCGAGTTCCGTATCGCTCTCTCCCTCTCCGCTACAGTAAAGGCGAAGGAAAAGGCGATCTTGAGTGCCGCCGGCGAGATTGCTGGTTCCCTCCACCTCCGGCGCCGCCGTGCGTCGTGAGGTGGGGGGAACCGGTGGATCTCGTCGCGCGGAAGTAGTTTAGGTGTAGTTAGTTCTTCTTTCTGTCCTCCTCGTCGACGTCGCTCCGGTGGCGATGGAGGCGTTGGTGTTGATTACCTTTCTCCGGTCCGGCGGTGCGTTCGCCGGGAGGGAGGTGGAGTTTGTGTACTCCTTGCTGGCGGCCGGTGTGGCGATGTGGGCTGCTCTGCATCTTGGAGTTTTGGACCTTCGGGTCGTTCGCCATCGCGTCGTCTTCTTCGGGGGCGTCGTGCGACCCGTGAGGTGGTGTGTTGCCGGTGAGCTTCGCCACTTCTGCTTCTTTGGCCGGCCGTGGCGGCGAGGGAGGAGGCAGGTGGTCGGGGTGATCCGTTTCTGGTGCTTCGGTTGGATCTGGGCTTCTTCTCCGTCGGCGAGTCGACTCCGGCCGTCCATGGTGGTGCGAGGAGTGGCGCACGGAGAGGGTGGCTCGCGGTGGCTGGCCTGGGCGATGTTTCCGTCGGCTGGAAGTTGGGTGGTGCGGTGGAGGCGGTGCTGGGACCGAATTCGTTCATCGAGTCAAGTTGTCGTCGCGCAGCGGCGGCCGGGCTTTGCGGTCATCATCAACATGAAGCGGCGCTCCCTCTACGGCGGTGTGCGGTACGGCGACGGCGGCGTCGGCTAGGCGTCTTGGGTCAGCGGAGGATCTGTTTGTGTTCTTTCCTGGGTGCTCAGGGTGCTGTGTGCTTTTTGCAGGGGTCCGTGTGTAATTTCTTTTTCTTTTTGGACTTGCTTGTAATCTGTACTGGGTACTCTGTTTATATGAATCAGATCCTGTTCAAAAAAAAAAAAAAAAAAAATTCACGTACATGACTCCCCATTACAGATCCAGAATATGCTCGATCGTGTATTCGAGTTGGATGCATATGCGTCCGTACGTGTCACACTCACACCTACTCCTGCATGCATTACGCTGAGTCAAGCTTCGTCGTGTGTCCTCGCCGCTGCGCCACGAGATGTGGACTTAAGTCAGAGGCTCAGGCGCCATTGCTGGGAGAGACATGAATGCAGCATGCCATCCAGCTCCCAACCACTAGCGGTAGCTCTTGTCCCACTCTGCATGGAATGATCTGCCGACGACGATCGAGCTGCCTCAAGATCTCCTCTCCCATCTTATCCAATCCAAGCCACCTATAAATACGCTTGCTCCGCATGCGAGCCCATTCATCCATCACACTGAAGTGAAGAAGAAACGAGGTGACAGAAATGGCGTCTAAGACACTCCTTGTGTTTGGTCTCCTGCTCGCTGCGGCTTTCCTCGTCTCCACGGCGGAGCAAACCCGTGAGCTAGCCGACTAGTTTTGAGCTTGGGCTAAGAACCTAGTCCTCATGCATGATTCTTCTAATTAATATTTACGCGCTTCTGTTCATGCAGAGGGAAAGAAGGAAGAGGCTAAGGCCGGCGTACAGGACTACCACGGCGGCGGCGGCGGCGGGTACCATGGCGGAGGCAAGGTTTTGGATTTCGGTTTTGCATATTTATCGGCCATGACCGAAATAGACGAATTTCGGTGATTTCGGCCATTTCGATGAAATTCCGGACGAAAAGCTAAAACCAAAATTTGAAACTTAGCACAAAAATTAACCAAATTCAGGGAAATTTTTAATTATTCCAGCAAATTTTAAATGAATTTAAGATCCTGAATTTATTTTTATCAAAATTTGTAAGTTTTCGCCCGGAAAATAGTAATACCGGTCTGGACCGAAATAGCCGAAATTTCGGCCGGATTTCGGTTTTCCGGGCCGAAATCCAAATCCCTGGGCGGAGGCGGCGGAGGCTACCACGGTGGAGGCGGTGGAGGTTACCACGGAGGAGGTGGCGGCTCCCACGGTGGCGGCGGCAGCGAGTGCGGCCATGGCTGCTGCGGCCACGGATACCATGGTGGGTGCCGCTGCTGCGCTAGCCCGGACGAGGTCCCGGAGCCCATGTACAGGGCGGAGGTCCGCAACTGAGCACTTCGAGCAGAGTAGCAGCTTGCAGCTACGTACCGAACACGACCCTCTGTGTTCTTGCAAGTCTCTGCTACTACGTATCTGTTGAATAATGTCTATCGTCCCCGCCTCATCTCATCTGGTGTCCTTGTGATTGATCAGCGCGGGTGATGTAGGACTGGTGTCATGTATGTTTATCATGGAATAAAATCACAGTGGAATATGTATATCCAGTTATAGTCGATTGGTACCTACTCTTTCCTTATGAGATCATAACTCTGGGCCATCCGTTTCGTCCGTCCGACGGACCAGATTTGTCTGTTTTCGTCCGTCGGTCAACGATAAATCTTGTCCGTCAGATGACCAAAACGGACGGCCCAGATTTCTCCATGGCGCCATATGTCCTTGTAAAACTCTTTTTCGGCTGTATCTTAGTCTTTTGTAGCGAAAGATCACAGAGAGAAAACGGTCAGATACTCCTCTCTCTCTCTCTCTCTCTCTCTCTCAATTTATACTTGCTAAAAGATGTGTTCACAAAAAAAAGTTAATGCAATTCAAGGCATCTTGCTTATGCGGTAAAACTTATGTTTCTCGTGCGACTAAGGTAAGTGTCCATATATCACAACAATATATTCATATTGTAATAAAAGTGAAATGATAAATATGAAATAAAGAAATGAGAAAGTTAAACATAAATACATTTATTTATGTACGAGGAAAAAAGGTAGACATCGCAAATGATAAGGCAAAGCCTTAAAATGCAACAAAAATTAAGAAGAAATAGGAAATTAAGTTACCTTGTTGGTCCGGGCCGTCAATTAATAGTGTGTGTGTAGCCTCCAAACATGTTGTAATAGAGCAACAAGAGATTATGCGGTGTCCCGAACAACTTGTTCGAGAACTAGTGGTTAGTAGGTGATTTGTGCGCCGGCTATATAGCAAAGGTCGGCGTACACTTTAAAAGTTGACCCAACAATGTATTTGAAATAGGTTCGACGTCCTACTGGAGGTCTGGAGCGACCTGCTCGCATGTTAGGAAAGCGACTTGGTGGATTGGGCATGCACTTTGAGCCATATGAGACTTCCCGAGGGCAAAGAGACGGGAAGTTTTTCTCGCTTTGCATTAATCCCCATAACTCAAAATAATTCACAATACACAAACATCACTTTTTTTTAGATAAAGAGTGTATATTAATATCGCGGAGATACAAATTACACCCACCTCTGCAACAACGCAATAGCCGAAGCCATTACGGCTGCACACAGCCGAAAGACAATAAGAAGAAGAAATAAAAAGAACAAAAGTGATATATACAAACATCACATATATATCACACATATGCCATCACAGATATCATACATTCATACTCAACATCACAATTGTCTCAAACAAGGACAAAATTGTCAATAAAAAACATCACACGTTCTCAATGTCCATAGACAACATCATAAGTCTGCAAACCATCGACGACCAACAAGATGGAGAGAAGAATCTCAAAATTTCGTCATCACGGGCAGCTTCTACATTAATCATCGACGACATCAACGGTGCACACATATGAGATGATAAAAAATGAAGTTGAAAGTGCGAAATAAGTTTAAATAATGGCATACAAATGCCAATCGTGGTAGCAAAATTGAGTTGTTAAGCTTTAAAATGCTGCCTTTGGTGGGTAAGGGGTCAACCTAACCGTAATCAGCAAGAAATTGAGATGAGAAAGGGGCTCTTTGGTGAGGTAGAAGAAGAATGGTTGGTGAGAAAGGGGTCAAGGTCAACATACTTGGGGGATTTTATACTCAAGGCTTCATCGGTATTTTCAAGGAGTGGAGCGATCAACTTGCAGGTAGAATTCAGGTCGTCTCACTCTCACCTCTAGCGAGACCATGTGTGGCCGTTCAACCTTGTGGTGAGACGAGCCGCACGCGGGTGAATTTTTTCCCTAGCCCCGCCGCCCTTCTTCCTTCCTGGTTCCTTCTCATCTACAGGTCATCCTCCCTAGAGTTATATATACTGCATGAAAATTGAAAAGGTCATCGTGTAGGAGTTTTTTCCTCTATATATCCCCCTACTACAAGACATGGCATGGCACCGAAGTCACAGTGCACTACTCATCAACTCCACCACGCTGCGTCCGGACGACTCAGGAGTGCCATGGAGCCAACAGCGTTCAACCTCTATGTCTTCTTGGCTCTCCTCCTCGTCCCTCTCCTGCTCCTCAAGCTGCTCAGGAAGCGTGGCGGCGGCACCGACGGCCTGCGCCTGCCGCCCGCCCGTGGCGGCTCCCGGTCATCGGCAGCCTGCACCACCTCGCAGGCAACCCGCTGGTGCACCGCGTCATGGCCGACCCTCGCGCGCCGGCTGGACGCGCCGCTCATGTACCTCCAGCTCGGCGAGCTCCCCGTGGTGGTGGCCACGTCCCCGGAGGCCGCCCGCGAGATCATGCGACGCACGACACCGTCTTCGCGACGCGGCCCTTGAGCGCCACCGTCAGGATCATGGCAGTCGACGGAGTGGGCCTCATCTTCGGGCGCTATGGCCCGGTGTGGCGGCAGCTCCGCAAGATCTGCATCCTGGAGCTGCTCAGCGCGCGCCGGGTGCGGTCGTTCCGTCGGGTCCGGGAGGAGGAGGTGGGCCGCCTCGTGGCCGCCGTCGCGGCGTCGCCTTCGTCCGTGAACCTCAGCGAGCGGATCACCGCGCTCATCACCGACTCGGCGATGCGGGCCATGATCGGGGACAGGTTCGAGAGGACGGAGGAGTTCCTGGAGACGCTCGAGCAGACGGTCAAGCTCGTCGCCGGGTTCAACCTGAGCGACCTGTTCCCGTCGTCGCGGCTCGCGAGCTTCATCAGCGGCACGGCGAGGCCTGCCAAGGAGACCCACCGCAAGAGCTTCGAGCTCATGGAGTACGCCATCCAAGCAGCACGAGGAGGGGAGGGACGGCGCCGCGGTGGAAGGACGGGAGGACCTGGTGGACGTGCTGCTCAGGGTACGGAAGGAGGGCGGTCTCGAGGTGCCGCTTACCATGGAAGTGATCAAAGCAGTTATACTGGTAAGTACACTAGCTTCGTAGGAGCAGTATTGCTTCTCCTCCTCTCGAAATACTTGTCTTTTATTACGATGTTACGCTCTCTTACCATGCATGGAGTTCCATAAAATTATGTTGAGTTAAACAAACCTAGGTAACCATTTTGGAAGTGTACAATTTGATTGTTATAGATTAGTACAACCATTTATCGCTATCTATGTCGATTTTTTCCAAATTTTATATGTAACATAAAGATAAAGATTGGCACCATAAATCCAATTAAAAAGGACAAGTTTTAAACGGGGGAGTAGTTAGCAGGAGACAAGTGCCACTTAATTTTATATGTAACAGAAAGATAAAGATTGGCAACATAAATCCAATTAAAAAGGACAAGTTTTAAAAGGGGGAGTAGTTAGCAGGAGACAAGTGCCACTTAATTTATTTGTTCTTTCGTCGGTCCACTTTGAATCCATGAATAGCTATATATTTATTCCCTATTATTCAAGGATTTACCACTAAGGGTGACAAACTCTTTAGTGGCAAGAAGAACCACTAGTTTCTAAGTGTAAATCGGCATACTGCAGGATCTGTTTAGCGCCGGGAGCGAGACATCAGTGACCACGCTGCAATGGGCTATGTCAGAGCTCATGAGGCACCCAAATGTGATGCAGAGAGCACAAGACGAAGTACGCGACAATATGCAAGGGAAGACTAAGGTGACCGAGGATGACTTGTCAAATCTCAAGTACTTGAGGCTCGTCATCAAGGAGACAATGCGGCTCCATCCAGCCGCTCCGTTGCTTGTCCCCAGGGAGGCCATGCAGACTTGCAAAATCTTAGGGTACGACATACCCAAGGGCACCACCGTGTTGGTCAATGCATGGGCAATCGGAAGAGACCCTAAACACTGGGAAGAACCCGAGGAGTTTAAGCCAGAAAGATTTGAGTCTGGCATTGTAGATTTCAAAGGCACAAACTTTGAATACATACCTTTCGGGTCGGGGCGAAGGATTTGCCCCGGAATGGCATTTGCGGAAGCCAACATGGAAATCGTGCTTGCTTCACTACTCTACCATTTTGACTGGGAGCTCCCAGGAGGGGTGAAGCCAGAAGGCCTGGACATGACAGAAGCGATGGGCCTCACCGTCCGACGGAAGAATGACCTGTACCTGCATGCCATGGTTCATGTGCCCCCAGTTTGATTGGCACTTGTGTATTGATACTGTATCCACCTTCGGTCCCCCATGTATATGATTTTGTGTTATCCCTTGTAAATACTTCTTCTTATCCCTTGTAAATACTTCTTCTATCTTCTCAAGGCACCTTTGACTTCCATGTCTCCTAAGATGGTGTTTAATTAAGGAGGAATCTCCTCACCTCTGATTCTCTGAACTTTACGATGAGGATGAAACATAAGCAAGAGCATTACTAATCTACACTAAATTCAAAATCACACGCAACAACTTGCACCAATCAATCGCGATACAGGACTCGGCTGGCATGTAGATTGAAGTGCTGAACCACCATGCCGATGGAGTTGCCGATGAGGAGCGTGCAGACCAGAAGGTGCTGGTTCTTCAGGAAGCCTCCTGCTGCTGGAGGAGGTTGGCGACGGCGCCCCCGCGGACGCCTCCTGCTACTGGAGGAGATTGGCGATGGTGCCCCCGCCCGGAACCTAGACAGGAGGTGGAGGAGGCCCGGGGATGGGAGGTGTGCAGGACGACCGGCGAGCGGCGACGACGCCCGCACCCGGATCCGGGATCCTATACGGGAGGTGGACGAGGACATGCTAGAGGGAAGGTGGAGGAGGCCAGCGACGGCGCCGCCGCCGGTGATGGAGAGGGATAGCCGGTGGAGAGAGTGTAAGGAGATATTATGGTCCCACATAGTTTGGTACCGGCCCCACAATTTGGTACCTGGTCCCACATAATTTTGGTACGGGTCCCACACAATTTTCGGTACCGCGGAACCAGTCGGTTCCGTCAATCTAGTTCCGACTATTTTAACACCGTTAGACAGCGGTGGATGGACGGTTATTAAAAATGCCAACCACCCTAAAACTTGTATCATAAATTTCAGAGGAGTCAAACATGTTTTTGTCCCTGAAACTTATGATCCCACGTATCCAAATCTTTTTGTGGCTTGTTGTGAACAATAAGATTATGAAAAGAGATAGTCTGAAAAAGAGAAACTTTAATAAAACTGAATCTTGCATGTTTTGCAGCGAACTAGAACCGTTTGGGGGCGTGCTTGGGTGCACCAGAAAAAATAATATATAATAATCCTCATGTACATGTGGATGTGCAATTTCTGTTTTTTTTCTATTGTATCCAGCCCACAAACAAAGAGTTATCGTGACAAAAATTCCAGACGAAGTGATGGAGATTTTATTTTTTCTCACTTGAATTTATGGAGCACAAATTACTTCTCAAATGTTTGTAGTTTTCAAATTTTGAAAACTTAGCTAGTCGGTCACTAGCTCAGTGCCCACTCACTGGCACTGCTCAGCTCAGTGCTCCCTTCGTCCACTCTCCAAGAAGAAATCCTGAAACCTAGCCCCCGATCCCCTTCCTCCACCCCGGCGGCCATGGCCTCGCCGGCGCCGGCGACCATCGCCGAGGACCTCCTGGTCGAGATCTTCCTCCGCCTGCCCACGCTGGCCGCTCTCGGCCGCGCCTCCGCCGCGGGCACCTCCTTCCGCCGCCTCATCAAAGGCCGCGCCTTCCGCCGCCGCTTCCGCTCGCTGCACCGGCCTCCCCTCCTCGGCTTCATGGACGTTGCCGGTTTCCACCCCGCCGAGGCCGCGCCGCTCGCCGGCGCGCTCGCCCCCCGTGCCGAGGATTTCTCCTTCGTCCCGCCCGTCGTCTCCTCTGCTTCCTACTTCTCTTCAGCTTTCCTTTCAGCTTCCAACGTCCCCGTCGGGCTCCTGGCCGACGACACCGAGCTCCCCCGATGGCGCCCCCGCGACGGCCGCGACGGCCGCGTCCTCCTCGACTGGGTCTCCCTCCACACCCGCAAAGTCTACATGTGGGGCAACCCCGAGGACGGCTCCGACGTGACCGTCCTCATGGACTGCAACGAGCTCCCCGGCCGCGGCGCCCACTCCATGTGGAAGAAACGGGAGCGCTGCAACGCGGCCGACTTCCACCTCGCCGTCTGCGACCCCCTGTCCCACAGGTACCAGCTGCTTCCCACCATACCCGAGGACTTGGCCGCCTGGCCGGAAGAGCGCCTGGTCGAGTTCGTGCCCATGCTCGCTCCTGCCGCCACCGAGGATGAATCCTTCAAGGTGATATGCATGGCAAGATACCAGACCAAGCTCGCCCTCTTTGTCTTCGATTCTACTCCCACAACTAGGCAATTCCCGTCTTCACTCCTCTTGGCGGCTTGTCCTGCTTCGACTGCGTGCGTGGCTGCTTCTTCTGGGCTAACCCTCTCGAGTGGAGCGACTACCTGCTTGTGCTGGACAGGTGCACTATGTGGTTTTCATATGTCCACCTTCTCACCGGCTACCACGTGCAGCTCAGAGATGTGCCTGACCAGAGCATTGGCCGTCGGCGTCCGAGTGCTGTTGTTGTGGGCAGAGAAGGAGCCGTTGAGATGTTTTGTCTTGTTGGTCAAAAAGGATTCTTTGCTCTCCACCATACATCTCTGCAGAGTGATTCCCATGAATGGAAGTTGGAGAAGATCATACCGCCGCCTGCCCAGTATAAGGACTACTCTATTCGTACTGTGGGTGCAGCCGAGGGATTCTTGTTCTTTCAAGGCGCTCTAGAAGGCATTGATAATAGGACTGTCGATTGTTACTCATTGAAGGTCAAGACTTATGAAATAACCAAGGTCTGTAGCAAGAAGGAGCTCTTGTTCAGTGCCAAACATGCAGTCCCCTTCTTTAGCTTCCCGCCATTACTATCGGAACCAGCTAACTGATCAATGGGTAATTTTGCTAGCTGCCGTGTTTATGTGGGGAAAAAAAGGCTCCTTTTATTACATTCTTAGTAGAACAAATGGCTTTCTGGTTTGCAACTTCATGTAGTACATATTTAGTCATGCTTAGTATGTGAAGACCTGGAGTTTTCCTTTCATTAGACTATTTATTTACATGTCATGCTTTCAAGCACATTGAGTCACATGTTAGGCTGTCCGCTAACTTTTGTGTATGTTGCTTTCAAACTTCAATAAGATGGCTATGTGATTTTTGCGAATCTCTCCTATTAATTTTTAGGCGTATCTTACTTGTTATGTTTTATGTTACCGTCGGTGCATGCTTTGTTGGTCTTAGTTGCATGGTTGTTTACAAATTAATTGTTGGTATATTGAAGCTGACAACCTTGTCAAACTAGATAGGGATGGTACTCAGTTCATAGTTTGCATGTTCAACATTTCACATGTGATTGGGATGGTCAATAGAGACAAGGATTTCATGCTAGTTTGAAAAGCTAGTTCTTTTATTGTTCCATATTTCCTAGGAGAGAAAATGACTTTCGGGCTTGGAACTTCATATAGTAAATCTTTAGACATGCTTGGTATTTACACATCATTCACTCAAGTGAACCAACTATGTTCGAAACAAGAATGTTCCATGACCAGTGAGCTAGTGTTTGATGACATCGAGTCTTTTATTCATGAGTACTCTTTATTTTTAACATGTTGTGTTTTCAAGCAACATGCACATAGAGTTCATTTACGAGGATGTTGATGTTTGATGACCTTTAGTCTTCCATTTACGAGTTCTCTTTATGTGCAGTATGTTGTGCCCATAGAGGTCATATGTTACCGTCTGCTAATTTTTGTGTATATTGCTTCCAAACTGGAATAAGATCGCTCTGTGATTTTTTGAAAGCACGAATAATGCGCCTTTATTCTTAAGCTATTGCAGTTTGGCACCTGCCTGCTTACTAAGAAACCGGGATAACAAAGATTTATATCGCGCACACTGGCAGCTGCTTCAAACATCTTATCTAAATTTATGTATGCAGGTCTGAACTGGCTTCCTTCTGTGTCTTGCTTGGAGGATGATCAAGACGATGGTGCTGCGAATCTGCTAGTTAGAGTACTGGGACCTTGGTATTATTAGTATTATGAGGAACTAGTCTTGCATCGTTTAGCTTGATGTATGTCTGAATTTAAGCATTTGTTTGTAAGCAGGATATGCTGCTAGCAACTTGACTTTGTCCCACACTGCCATCTAAGACTCGTATTGTGGCTTGTGCTGGAAGATTGGCTAGACCAATTGTTCTGACTGCCTCTTTTTATCCATCTCATTAATCTCGATGCTCTGTGTGTACCTGAGTACAGTACTAGAATTTCTCTGCCTGGGTGAATGGATGAGTTGATTTTTGTACTAAGATGATTCCCATCTGTTCACCTGTAAATGCATGATTTGATTTATTATTTGGCACTCTGCAGATAGATGGTCCCATTTCACATACACCTGATGCATACAACCAGCCAAACAGGCTGTTTATGCATATCATGATGCATGCCAAATAGACATCTTATAAAAAAAATCAGCATAGCAATGTACTCAGATTTTAAGTTGAAACTTGAGAGAATCGGGTTTTGTACTGGCGGTTCATTCAGTTGTGTGGGATTTTCCCCTTTGGCTAAAATTTGTAAAATATCTCAAGGACACGTTCATTCTACAAATTAACATAAACAGACAACGACAAGAACCAAGGGATTGATAAAAATGGGCCTTTTCTGAACAAGAGTGGTATGATAAGGAGCATGACAACTCCTTTATTTATTTCGGACAAAAAACATGGTATTACCTCCCCTCTCTCTGTCGGTGTCCCGTTGAGAGTCGTCTCACGAGAGGATGGATTAGGTGGTAGGCGTCCCCTGAACAATGTAGAAGTAGGGTTTGCTTGTTCTGTTTGTTCCCAAGTGGTTGTTTGGCGTCATGTCAATGGGGAAGTTGCTGCCGCAGCACTCGAGCTGCTCCCGGCGGCCGGCGCGGCCACGGTGCCTCGGAGGTCAGGGCCAGAGGTGGACGACGTGGATCTTGCTGTCTACCCTCTAAATAAGATCATTGTTCATGTTCGCGGGCTCGTGGCGGCAGGCTTGGTTGGCGTGGTGCCGATAGGGAGAAGGGAGTTGTTGATAGTTCAATGCTACGACTTTGAATTTTTTAGAACTGAAGTAAATCAAAATCATGAATAGAACAAATGCATATCACTTCATATGAACATGTTTAGCTAAATCCATCAAATAGGTTGTAATAGAGCTGTCATGTTTCCTGCACTAGATCATCAATACTAAAAGTCCGAACATATGGAAAGGATTAGACACTTTATATATACATTTTAATAATTCCTCTCATCACATGCGAGTCTCAAGGTATAACTTAAAAGGCCTATAAGTGGATAAAGAGGGGGCAACAACAATTCTTGGATGAATTGTAAAAGTCAGGACTTGGACTCGAGATCCTGAATTTTGTGATACCATGTGTCATGTTTCTTTAACTAGCCAACATAACCATAAATCCAAACTAATGAAAAATATTACTCAATTCACATATTCACTTTCCAGGAGGCATACATAAAGGAATGGCCGGGGAAGGACCATGCCATTCACCATCGTAGTGGGGAAACGGTAAGAAGAACAACACGATAGTGATAATATGGTCCAAAATTAAACTCCATGAATGTCACTCCTAATGCAAGGATTCGCAGAACATAACTACCATTTCATCAATACCTCCAAGGTATCCTATAATTTCGGTTCAATGCACCGGCATTTAGTTATAATAGGTCTGCGATTAATAGCAAAATGGCCGTTCAGAACTCAATCAGTGACCGGTGTCCAGGGTGGTTCGTGTGTTTCGGTGAGATTGTCCTCACCGGCCGTTATCGCTACTTAGGACCAGCGTCCCGAAGCTCAAACGATTTTCCGGCGGCCCGTAGGTTGCGATAGGCATCCTTGCTGGCAGGTTCGGCAATGGCGCTTTGAGCCGCAGCACGTTCACAGCTTGCCTGATGGACGGCCTCCGGCTATGGTCAGGGTGCGCGCACCAGAGCCCGACAACCATCACATGCTCCATCTCTTGACCATCAAACTCGCCCCTAAGCCGCTTGTCGGCGGCACCAAGGATGCTTCCTCCGCCGTACAAGTCCCACACCCATTGGACCAGGTGGACAACATCGCCATTTTCCTGGACCACAGCCTGGCGCCGCCCACATGCGACCTCGAGTAGGAGGACCCCGAAGCTGTAGACGTCTGACTCCACGCTCGCCCTGCCGGCCAGCACGCTCTCTGGATCGATGTACCCCAATGTGCTGGCCATGCCAGTCGTGTGTGATCTTCTGCCGTCGTGGATGAGCCTCGCGAGCCCGAAGTCACCAAGCTTGGCCGTGAAGTCGGAGTCTAGCATGATGTTGCTCGGCTTGATGTCCCTGTGAACCACACGTTGCTCCGTGTCTTGGTGCAGGTACAGAAGCGCTGAACCTATGCCAAGCACTATCTCGTACCTGAAATGTCAAATGTATCAAATTAAGTGAGAAACAATGCAAGAATCTCTCAAGAAACTGCAAATTCATGCAAGATTTAGAGCTAGCTTATCCACTAGACTCGCTAGTAAGTAGAGTAATGCATACCTGAACGGCCATACCAGCACACAGCCTGGTTTGTACAAATGAGTGTCAAGGCTGCCATTCTGCATCAGATCGTAGACGAGGAGGAGCTCATGGCCGCCATGGCACCAGCCGATGAGCTGCACGAGGTTCCGGTGTCTGATCCTGCTAATGATATTAACCTCGGAGACGAACTCCTTCCAGCCCTATCGAGAGGTCTCGGACACCCTCTTGACGGCCACTTCTCGGTTCATGTGGCTTAGAAATCCTCGGTACACAGATCCAAAGCCACCTCTCCCAAGCGCCCTGTCGTTGGAGAAGTTGTGGGTCGCGGCGGCAAGCTCTTCGTAGGAAAATGGCCGGGGGGCGGCAACCCCTTCCTGCAGCTCATTGTGCACGAGTTCACCGTGGAAAAGCCTTGCACCTTTCGGTGGTTGTTTGGCTGTGTTCACAGCGTTGCGCCTCCCCCGGCGGTGGAGGAAGAAGCAAATGAAGATGCTGACAGAAAGCAGGAGCGTTCCACAGCTGGCAGCCATGCCAGTCAGCACTTGTAGCCTATGGCCCTCCCAGCTCGACCCACCTTTCCATGTTACGAAAAATATGGAACAGATCATGAGGAAAATGGATGCATTTTGAATGGATATCAGGCCGAGAAAAAACAAAAACTCCTCTGTTATAAAATATAAAAAAAGCTTTGTACGGTGATTAGTGAGTGCTTACCTGGTCCCTGCAGGCAACCGGCGCCGTCCATGAAGCCGTGTCACCCTCGAACCCCTCCATGCATTCACACTGGAAAGCCTCCTGCCCCGTGGTGAGCGTGATGAACTGAGTGCAGTTGGCGCCGAGAGAACACCGGCACCGCCCCAGCACCCACCAGTCCATCACCAGCTTACCCAACAACAGCGAGGGCCCAGCTTCATCCCCGTAATGGACCGACGAGACCAGTCCGGTGCACTCTGAGGCGAGAAACTCGTTTCTGGTAGGAGACGGGGCAAGTATGCATGTGATAGAATCGTTGGCGGAGCAGTGGGAGGAGTTTCTGTCCATGTACTTGTCAGGTGGCTCGCTGCTGCAGTTCTGGATGTGGGCACCAGCTGGGTTGCACGAGCTAACGACGAGGGTGTTCGCGGAGGCGGGCGCGTAGCTGTCCGAGAAGAGCGCCGCGACGGATGCGTTGAAGGGCCTGCCGCAGTCGGGGCGAGGTCGAGGATGAATGCATGCGGAGTGACGCTGCGCACGACCAGGCCAAGTTCGCGCGCGTCCCCAAGCCACGCGGTGTCGTTGGCATCGCAGGCAAGACGTATCGTGCAGCCGCTGGAGAAGCCAAACGGGTAGGGGAGTTTCATGCTCCCGCAACTCCGCTCGCAGCTACCGTCGCCACCGCCACCGACTCCAGCAGCTCTGCGTGCCGCATGCAGCAGTAGCACCACCAGCATTGCCGCCGTGCCCTGCATATTAAACGGCCACTAGCTTACCTTATGCCCATGCAACGGTGCTTATGAGTCATGATTGACAGCCAAGCGACCAGGCTGCCACTGCCTGCGCAGGAAATGAAGGCGCGGTTGCAGTTGGACGGGTGGTGGTGGTTGCCCAGCCATGGGCTCATGGCAGAAGGTTACATAGGGAAGCAAAAAAAAAAACAAGGATGAGGGAGGATAAGAAGTGGTGCATATTCGATCTCATCGTGCAAGACGATGAGCCACGGCATTGTTGAAGTAAGTTTCTAGGCGAGTCTCCAACCAAAAAGTTGCAAAGATTTTTGCCAGCTAGAAGTCAAGGCGATGCTTCAGTCACCCGGTGTCCTTGTCAATAGTTCAGAAACAAGGCATACAAAGAAGATAGACTCGAGGAAGTTGCATAGAAAAAAGTTGGAAAGGAAGCTTAGAACACACATGAACTGCTGCACACAGAATGGATAGTATTTCATCTGAATCAAGCGGAAATGCAACGGTGTCATCATCGTGAGTTGCTGGAGAAAACATCCTCCATGATCAAAGATGCGAAGGAAATCCCGATGATCCTCGCCGATTGCCCAGTGATTCGAAGCATGAGGAGAAGATCGAAGCCCTCCCCGGTGATCCCGCTTCCTTGATTCCCCAGTCCCCCCAATATCCCCTTTCCAGCACCCCCATGTCTGAATCAGATCGAGTGAATCGAGAGACTAGAATACCGTTGATCCCCCCTCGATCCCCAATACCAGCAAGATCCACCCCGCCCCCTGCCCATACATTCCCCGCCATGATTTTCTCCCCGAAGAAACCAGAAAAAGAATGAGAGATTTAGTGACTAAATCCCGAAATCCACAAAAAAGCCTGGCCTATCTCCGATCGAAATTTGACATCTTCCTCTCCCGGAGTGCCAAGTTTGAGGAGGAACATCCTCAGCGACGCAGCTCCAATGTGCTCGTGCCGTCCCCAGAATTTGTTGCTGCAGGTGGCAGTCAGAACCAATTTGATAATGCATCCCCGGTGCCCGTGATCAAAGCCGTGCACCAGCCGTCACAGGTCAAGGAGAGTTTTCTGCGCCTGGAACAATCGGATGCGGTCGGAAAAAGTACCAAGGAGGACGCCGCGACCATTGTAGCGGTGAGGAGCTCCATCTGCTCCACCGACATCTGCAAGCCGGTGGTCACCGCCACCAAGAACACCGGCGTGGACATCATCACCACTGGTTCCTGCATCATCACCACTGGTTCCTGCATCATCAGCTTTACGGTAGGCTGTGAGGAGAATTATTTTTGTTCTGTGGTGAAGAAGAAGTTAGCGATCTGGTTCAGAACTGTACTTCGATCAACGCCGTATGAGCAGTTAGAAAATTGGAATGGATTTGATCCTGGTCCAGGAGGCTTGCATGGTAGAATTGTGAGAATTATCGAGGGTAAGGTGAAGACAGAGAAAAATTTGCATGGTCAACTGAAGCAGACGGATCTCCAGGAGAGTAATCTAGATTACCTGAACGTGAATAACAGTGGAAAACTCTTTAAAGCTGAGACAAAGTTGCTCATCATGCTCATGGCCCTTTTGCAGTTCATGTCCAACAAGGCTACGCTGTACTCTGTTATGCAAGTAGCCTGCAACCTAGTATTGAAGCTCAAAGCACATTTCAAAGAGTACATCCGTGAGAGGGTGGACACAAGGATTGAAGAGGATGGGTCTGAGGAAGGAAGTGACAAGAGGAGCCGTGGGCTCGAAGGCCAAGCACAGGAGGGGACAGAAGTCAGGGAGGAGGAAAGAACTGAATCGGAGGCAGCCAGCCCAGGGGCCGCTGGCCAACTGACCGGTGCGAAGGAGCGCACTGGTCAGGAGCCATGACGATGTTAGGCTGGAACAGTCGTGGTGTTGGCCGACCTGCGACTGTTCAAGAGCTGGAACGGCTAGTGCGTGTACATCGTCCTAAAATTGTCTTTCTTTCTGAAACTCGGCAAAATAAAGATTATGTGGAAAACCTTAGATGGAGACCATGCTACGAAGATGAACAAACACAAGCGCGCCATGATATTTGAAGAAGGAGATCTTGTGTGGCTACACCTTCGCAAAGAACGCTTTCCGGATGCAAGGAAGTCCAAGCTTCACCCTCGTGGAGATGGACCTTTCAAGGTTATCAAGCGCATCAACGACAATGCCTACAAGATCGACATCTCCAACTCCAAACACTTGGTCCATGACACCTTCAACGTCGCCGACCTATCGCCATACCGTGGAACATCAAGCGATGAGGATGACCAAGAGTCGAGGACGACTCTTTTCCAAGGGGGGGGGGGGGGGGAGATGATGTAGCCCAACCTACGTCTGCTACAACAAGTGGCCCAATGACAAGAGCAAGAATCCAAGCTCTCCATGATAAGGTGAATTCACTCCTATCTATGTGTGATCTAGACACTCCTTTGAATGGGTTGCTACTTCATTCTGATACTTTGTGCATACTCAGGAACCACCTTGACGACGACCCACAATGGAGTGAAGAAGATGACCGAGAGAAGACCCAAGAAGATGGCCAAGAGAGCAGCCAAGAAGGAGAAGATGAAGACCAAACAGCCTCTGGCGGTACTACCGGGTCTCCCGAGCCGGTACTACCGCCCTCGACTGACGTGGCGCCCGTCGAAGCCACCACCTGGTCCGGTACTACCGCCCATGCCCGCCTCGGTACTACCGCGACGTGCTGGCGCGGTACTACCGCACCTACTACCGCGCCCACTACCGTATCTCCCGGAAGCTCCTGGTGTCCTCGGGTCACATCCCGGTAGTGGCCCCGGTACTGCCCCGGTACTACCGCACACCCGGTACTACCGGGTTCAGTCCGGTACTACCGCTGCGGGCGGATCTGCACGCTGGAAAGGCTCTCTTGCCTTGTAATCTTATCCCTTTGGATCTAGAGTATAAATAGTTCGTCCCCTTCCTAGGGTTAGGGTTAGACTATGATTTGGGAACTAAAGTAGAGCCTTGCTCCTTCCTCTCAAAGTGTCTCTTTCCTCCACATGTGGAGATGAACCAAGGCCTCCTCTTGAGGAGAAGATCCCTGCGTGGATACCAAGGCTCCGCTAGTAGTTGCGATTACTTGCTAATCTTCCATCTTTATGGCTAGGTTGGGTTGGTTGGATTGACCAATTGGACAAACAATCCTAAGAGTAAGGTGTGCTTGGGAGAGGAGGATTGGGGGCTGCCCTCGGGGATTTGTTACCAATCGAGTCTTGCCGGGTTGCTACTTGCTATTTACCCTTGTGTGTTTGTTTTCCCCACTTTTGTGTTCTTCGTTCTTCGCGTGTTCTTCGTGTTCATCCTCCCCTCCATACAAATCCGTGAAAATCGGGACCTACCCGCATCAAGACTAGGCCTAAGAAATGTTGTAACCTTTAGTGGGAAAGGAAAAGGAGGAGGCCTAGCTGTGTTCTGGGATGAGAGCATCCACTTAGAACTGTTTAAGATGAGCAAGAAGCATATCGATGTAACAGTTCAAACTGAGCCCAATGGAAATAAATGGAGATGTACCTTTGTTTACGGGGAACCTCGTGCACAGGACCGTTATAAAATGTGGGATCTGTTAAGAAAGATAAAACCTCTGCTCCCAGGCCCTTGGGTTATGCTGGGTGATTTTAATGAATGTGCTTGGCAAGAAGAACATTGGTCACAACGCAGAAGAAGTGAAAGGCAAATGCTTGACTTCAGAGAGGTTTTGTCACACTGTGATCTACATGATCTGGGCTTTGAAGGGACTCCCTGGACCTTTGATAACAAGCAAGAGGGTATAAGAAATGTAAAGGTTCGGCTGGACAGGGTTGTAGCAACTCCAGACTGGACAGACATCTTCCCAAACTTCCAGGTTAAGCACTTAACTTCCTCTAGATCGGACCACTGCCCAATCTTATTAAATTTGGATAGCTCTGCTGTTGAGAACAACTTTACTCCTTGCCGAAGGTATGAAGTGTACTGGGAGCGTGAAAGCACTCTGGGAGAAGAAATAAACAATGCATGGAACCTGCACAAGAAACCAAAAGACCTGGGGGAGGTGGCAAACAATCTGCAAGGTGTGATGTCTTCCTTGCATAAATGGAGCAGACATAAGATTGGTTCGATCCCAAGAGAAATAGAGAAGAAGAGGAAACTGTTGGAACAGGCAAACATGCAGAACGACAGAAGCAGTAGAGAAAGGGCTAGAAAAATCAGCTTGGAATTGGATGAACTGTTAGAAAAGGAGGAGATCAAATGGCGCCAAAGATCTCGGATAAATTGGCTCCATGCAGGAGATAGAAACACCAAGTACTTCCACCGAAAAGCAACATGGCGAGCTAAAAAGAACAAAATTCAGAAACTGAAAAAAGTTGATGGTACGGTGACAACAAATGAAAACCAACTTCAGGAGCTGGTCACGGATTATTTTCAAGAGCTGTACACGGCGGATGACTCAGTGCAGCCTCAGCTAATCGCTGACTTACTAAAGGAAAAAGTCACGGAAAATGCAAACACAAACCTATGTGTTGAATTCTCGGACGAGGAGATTAGCTTTGCACTGTTTCAAATCGGTCCCACAAAGGCTCCTGGCCCGGACGGCTTCCCAGCTTGCTTCTACCAGAGAAATTGGAGCACACTCAAGGAAGACATCATTTCGGCTGTTAAAAAATTCTTTGTTGATGGGGTGATGCCAGACAAAGTAAATGATGGAGAGGAGGATTGGGGGCTGCCCTCGGGGATTTGTTACCAATCGAGTCTTGCCGGGTTGCTACTTGCTATTTACCCTTGTGTGTTTGTTTTCTCCACTTTTGTGTTCTTCGTTCTTCGCGTGTTCTTCATGTTCATCCTCTCCTCCATACAAATCCGTGAAAATCGGGACCTACCCGCATCATATGGTATCAGAGCTCTAGGTTGACACGGATTTGAGTTGTGTTTCCACCAAAATCCACCAAATTTTTCTTCGTTTTTGAGAAATTCGAAAATTTCCACCAAAAATAGCCTTGCCTTGATTCGAGCCGATCTGTCGATTCGTTGCGTTTTTGGTAGTTTTTGTCCATGGATCTGTTGCTTTAGGACCCCCTCCACCCTTGTTTGCGTTCCCTAGCCTTAATTTTGCCATTTTCCCACGGATTTGAGGATTTTTCGAGGCCAATTTCCGCCCAAAAACGAAAGTCAACCCCCAGAAATCGGGCAGGCCGGTACTACCGGGCTCAGGCCGGTACTACCGGGTTTTCAAAATTTGGCCGAATTTTTTTTCTTTTTCCTCGGTTCGTTTTGGCATTTCCTCTTTGGTTTGAGTCCTTTCTTGGTGTGCCCTACGTCTACGACATCGACAAGCTTCCGCAGCACGCATCTTCAACGCCAAGCGACGACGCCACCAAGGACTCGACATTCCCCACCACCATATTCCGTTGTGAGCCCTTCTTCCTTTCGCGCAACTTGACCTATTGGACTAGCTCGGTGATATTGCGAGGCATTGCACGTGTTGAGTGTTTGTCTTCAAGTATTGGCGAGTGTGTATCGTTAGAGAGCTTGGCACTAGCAAAAGAGAAGGAATCATCGTCAAAAAGCAAAAATCAAAAAAAAAAGAGAAAAGAAAAGAATCAAGTGGTGCCAAGTTCATCTCTTGTAGGTTGCGACAAAGCTAAGACCGCCAAAGTGAGTGTGAGTGTTAACTCTTGTGCAAATCCGTTGCCCACAAAAAGCAATTGAGCTAGCGTCCTTCTTGTGTTGGGTGACATTTGAGCACGTAGTCTTCGTTAGGTTGTCTATCTTCGAGTGCTCGCCCTTTGGTCGCCCAACCCCATTATTCGCTTTTGTGTGTGTTTCTTGATACTTTGTGGTTGGAGTTTCTTTGGTAATTTGATCATTGTGGATTTTCTCTACCTTTGACAATATACTTGTCGCGGGTTTGCTTGTTTCGTTTGCCACTTCATACCTTCCTATCCTCATAAGTGTGTGTGTTGGGTGTTAGAACCGGATACTCTCCTCTCAAGCTACATTATACTTGGGATATAGTTTGTCTTGGTTTTTCTTATCACACATCTCACTTGATCTTGAGAAAATGTTTAGGGGAAGTACAAACGGAAGCTCAAGCTCGGATGAGGAAATCCATGGTGGAGTTCGCGGTGATCATGGCTATGTCACACAATCGGAGCTTGTTGGCATGCGACACTTTCTTCGTGACAACCTAGGACGCTACGAGCGCCGTCTTCAAAATCAAGAGAACACCTTCAACGACCGCATGCATGCTCAAGAAGCAAATATGGAGCGGTTGACCGAAGCTATCAACAACCTTGCGACAACGAGCTCTTCACACTCAAGCCGTACAAGAAGCACCTCAAGGTCGACACAAGCACGTCATGGACGTCATGAACCTCGACAAGAACGTCAACATGATCCAAGGCGCGACGCCCATGAACGACCTCCTCCTCACGTTGAACAACCACATGATCTTCACGCGAACAATGCCAATGCGCATCAAGAACAACCTCACCAAAATTGACGTCATGAACGCATGCCATCACCACCACCGCACAACGTGATCGTCATGACCCATTGGCTAATGACAATGGCGTTCCGGGTGCGAATGACTTTGGTGAACAAGGACGTCACCCTCGTCATCCTCCAAGGCCACGTCATCAAAACCATGACAATGCGAACAATGTCGAACAACCCGTTCCTCAACAAGAGCTACCTCCTCAACATGCGCTCGTCAAGAGCTTCCTCATGATCGTCACCAACACCAACGTTCCGAGTCAAGTGATAACGAGTCAAGCCAACACAATGGTGATGGACTCAACGAAGGAGACGTGGACGTGCATTCCCACGTGGTGCCATGGTGACAACTATGATGACTTGACCAACGTCCGCTTTGACATACCCAAGTTCTACGGCACAAGTGATCCGGAAGCTTACTTCTCATGGGTACTCAAGGTTGACAAGATCTTCCGTGTCAACGCTTCTCCGACAACAAGAAGGTTGCCTTAGCCTCGATGGAGTTTGAAGAGTATGCCCTCTTGTGGTGGGAACAACTACAAGATGCTCGCGTCGCTAACCACCAACAACCAATTGACACTTGGGTTGAAATGAAAGAAACATGTACAAGCGCTTCGTGCCAAGCCATTACACTAGAGACTTATACAAGAAGTTGCAAGAGTTGAAGCAAGGTTTGAAGTCGGTTGACGAGTACTACAAGGAAATGGAAATCTCCATGATGAGAGCCAATGTCAACGAGTACGAAGAGCAATCCATGGCTCGTTTCATGAATGGCCTCAACTATCCATCAAGAAGATCGTGGAGTTCCAACCATATGCCTCTTTGGTAGAGCTAGTACATCAAGCTTCCAAGGCCGAGCGCCACGTGCTTGAAGAGCTCAAATACCTCAAGACAAAGGCATTCTTCGCCAACAAGCCTTCTTCGTCAACTCCTACACCTTCACAAGCTCTTCCTCAAGCGAACACTCGAGGTCCTCCAAGAGTCTCTACTTCGACACCTCAAGCGCCTCAACCTTTCAAGAAAGTACCTCCCTCTCCAAGGCGCCTCAAGGATCTTCGTCCGGCACAAGACTTTGCAATGCTACAAGTGCGGCGGACAAGGGCACAAATCTTTTGAGTGCACCAACAAGAAGGTCATGATCATCAATGACATGGGAGAGTATGAATCTATGAGTGAAGATGAGTACAATGCTTTGAACAAGGTCGCCACAATGCAAAGTGCTCAAGAAGAAGAAAGTGAGATCTATTGTGATGGCGACAACAACCCTTCCTTGGTTGTGGCAAGAGCTCTAACCACCAATGTTCAAGTGGAAGAAGACCAAAGATGCAACTTGTTCAAACAAGAGCGGGAATCAATGGAAAGTCCATCAAGGTCATCATAGATGGTGGAAGTTGCCACAACCTAGCGAGCAAAGAACTTTGTGATAAGCTCAACTTGAAGTTCAAGAAGCACCCACATCCTACCATGTGCAATGGTTGAGTGATACCGGAGCCGTCAAGATTCAACACATGGTGCAAGTGTCCTTCAAGATTGGAGCCTATGAAGATACGGTTGATTGTGATGTTGTGCCTATGAACGTTTGTCACTTACTCCTTGGGCGTCCATGGCAATTTGACAAGGGTGCTATGCATGATGGACGAACAAACTACTATAGCTTCAAGAACAACGACAAGACCTTCGTCCTTCGTCCCATGACACCAAGTCAAGTCATCGCCGACAACGCCAAGACCATTGCAAGGGCACAACAAGATCGTTCGTCTAGTGAGATGAGTGGTGAGCGAGAGACCCACCATAAAGTGAGTGAGAGCCACAAGCCAAATGAGTGTGACACTTCAAAGAGAGTTCCCACAAAACTTACACTATTTGCCACAAAGAGAGAGATGAGGGAGTTGAGAGAGAACCCATCCACCCTCCACTATGTGCTCATATGCAAGGGTGAAGTTTCTATGACTAACACTTCACAAACCTTCCTCCTTCTTTGTTGTCTCTTTTGAAGGACTTTGAAGATGTCTTCCCTCAAGAGTGCCACCGGGACTACCTCCTCTACGCGGAATCGAGCACCGCATCGACCTTGTTCCCGGCGCACCGCTACCAAACCGCGCTCCTTACCGCACCAACCCCGAAGAACAAAGGAGATCGAGCGGCAAATACAAGAACTTCTTGCCATGGGACACATCCGCGAGAGCTTGAGTCCGTGTGCCGTGCCCGTCATCTTGGTACCCAAGCACGACAACACTCTTCGCCTTTGCATGGATTGTCGCCCCATCAACGCCATAACCGTTCGGTATCGCCATCCTATCCCTCGACTTGATGATATGCTCGATGAGCTTTGTGGTTCCGCTATATTCTCCAAAATTGATCTTAAAAGTGGATATCACCAAATACGCATGTGTGAAGGTGATGAATGGAAGACCGCATTTAAAACTAAGCTTGGTCTTTATGAGTGGCTCGTCATGCCATTTGGTCTTTCCAATGCACCTTCTACTTTATGCGTCTCATGAATCATGTTTTGCGTCCTTTATTGGAAATTTGTTGTGGTATACTTTGACGACATCCTTATCTATAGCAAGTCTTTGGAAGAGCACACTTCTCATGTTGCTCAAGTTTTGTTGGTTCTTCGCAATGAAAAGCTTTATGCAAATCTTTCTAAGTGCACTTTTGCCACCAACAAACTTGTTTTCTTGGGTTTTGTTGTTTCTTCGGATGGAGTTGAAGTTGATGATGCAAGATACAAGCAATTCGGACTTGGCCTTTTCCGACATCACTTGAGGAGTTGAGACGTTTTCTTGGTTTTGCCGGATTTTACCGCCGTTTCATCAAGGATTTTTCCACAATTGCTTGCCCCCTCCATGAACTTACAAAGAAGAATGTACCTTTCATTTGGGGCAATGCACATGATTTTGCTTTCAATGAGCTCAAACGGTTATTAACCGAAGCACCACTCCTTGCCCTTCCGGATTTCTCTAAGACATTTGAGATTGAATGCGATGCAAGTGGATTGGGCATTGGTGGAGTGCTTATGCAAAATGGTAGACCCATCGCATACCATAGTGAGAAACTAGATGGAGCTCGCTTGAATTACCCCATTTATGACAAAGAGTTATTTGCTTTGGTTCGTGTTTTGGATGTGTGGCAACATTACCTTCGTCCTAAGGAATTTGTCATTCATTCCGACCATGAATCCTTGAAATATTTGAAAAGTCAAACAAATTTGAACAAAAGACATGCTAAGTGGGTTGAGTTCATTGAGTCTTTCACTTTGTAATCAAATACAAGAAAGGTAAAGACAATGTGGTCGCGGATGCTCTATCCCGCAAGGCCAACCTACTTACACGTCTTGACATTAGTGTCTTGGGTTTGGATGAGATTAAAGAGTTGTATGCTACCGATGCTTTCTTTGGAGACATTTTCGCTCAATGTTCGGAGCACAAAGGAATTGGTGATTTCTATTTGCACAAAGGTTTCTTGTTTAAGGCTAACAAACTATGTATACCCGAGTCTTCGCTTCGTTTGGTCCTTTTGAAGGAATCTCATGGAGGACACTCATGGGTCACTTTGGCCGCGACAAGACCTACGCCATGCTCGCCACCAACTACTATTGGCCAGAATGAAGCGTGATGTGGAACGCCTAGTTCGACGATGTTCTACATGTCTCAAAGCTAAGTCTACTCTAAACTCTCATGGTTATACACACCTTTGCCTATTCCACATCACCCATGGTCCGATATAGCTATGGATTTTGTCTTAGGACTCCCACGCACTAAAACAAACAAGGATTCCATCTTTGTCGTCATTGATCGCTTCTCTAAAATGGCACACTTTATACCTTGCAACAAGAGCGACGATGCTTCACACATTGCTACTTTGTTTTTCAGGGAAATCGTCCGTCTTCATGGAGTGCCAAGACCATTGTGTCGGATCGTGACACCAAGTTCGTGAGCTATTTTTGGAAGACTTTGATGGCCAAGATGGGAATCAAGCAACTATTCTCCACCGCATACCACCCTCAAACCGATGGCCAAACCGAAGTGGTGAACCGAAGCCTATCTACACTCCTTCGTGTGTTGATCAAGCCTAACTTGAAGAATTGGGAAGAGTGCATCCCACACGCCGAGTTCGCCTACAATCGAGCACTTCACCGCGCAACAAAGAGAACACCCTTCGAGGTCGTCTATGGTCCAACCCCTACACCGCGCTCGACATGCTACCACTTCCACTCCGTGAGCAAGTTAACATGGACTTCGACAAGCGAGCCGCTTACATGAAGAAGCTCCATGAGGAAACAAGAACTACTCTCGAGAAGCACAACAAAGACCATGCTACGAAGATGAACAAACACAAGCGCGCCATGATATTTGAAGAAGGAGATCTTGTGTGGCTACACCTTCGCAAAGATCGCTTTCCGGATGCAAGGAAGTCCAAGCTTCACCCTCGTGGAGATGGACCTTTCAAGGTTATCAAGCGCATCAACGACAATGCCTACAAGATCGACATCTCCAACTCCAAACACTTGGTCCATGACACCTTCAACGTCGCCGACCTATCGCCATACCTTGGAACATCAAGCGATGAGGATGACCAAGAGTCGAGGACGACTCTTTTCCAAGGGGGGGGAGATGATGTAGCCCAACCTACGTCTCCTACAACAAGTGGCCCAATGACAAGAGCAAGAATCAAGCTCTCCATGATAAGGTGAATTCACTCCTATCTATGTGTGATCTCGACACTCCTTTGAATGGGTTGCTACTTCATTCGGATACTTTGTGCATACTCAGGAACCACCTTGACGACGACCCACAATGGAGTGAAGAAGATGACCGAGAGAAGACCCAAGAAGATGGCCAAGAGAGCAGCCAAGAAGGAGAAGATGAAGACCAAACAGCCTCTGGCGGTACTACCGGGTCTCCCGAGCCGGTACTACCGCCATGCCCGCCTCGGTACTACCGCGACGTGCTGGCGCGGTACTACCGCACCTACTACCGCGCCACTACCGTATCTCCCGGAAGCTCCTGGTGTCCTCGGGTCACATCCCGGTAGTGGCCCCGGTACTGCCCGGTACTACCGCACACCCGGTACTACCGGGTTCAGTCCGGTACTACCGCTGCGGGCGGATCTGCACGCTGGAAAGGCTCTCTTGCCTTGTAATCTTATCCCTTTGGATCTAGAGTATAAATAGTTCGTCCCCTTCCTAGGGTTAGGGTTAGACTATGATTTGGGAACTAAAGTAGAGCCTTGCTCCTTCCTCTCAAAGTGTCTCTTTCCTCCACATGTGGAGATGAACCAAGGCCTCCTCTTGAGGAGAAGATCCCTGCGTGGATACCAAGGCTCCGCTAGTAGTTGCGATTACTTGCTAATCTTCCATCTTTAGGTGGCTAGGTTGGGTTGGTTGGATTGACCAATTGGACAAACAATCCTAAGAGTAAGGTGTGCTTGGGAGAGGAGGATTGGGGGCTGCCCTCGGGATTTGTTACCAATCGAGTCTTGCCGGGTTGCTACTTGCTATTTACCCTTGTGTGTTTGTTTTCCCCACTTTTGTGTTCTTCGTTCTTCGCGTGTTCTTCGTGTTCATCCTCCCTCCATACAAATCCGTGAAAATCGGGACCTACCCGCATCAAGACTAGGCCTAAGAAATGTTGTAACCTTTAGTGGGAAAGGAAAAGGAGGAGGCCTAGCTGTGTTCTGGGATGAGAGCATCCACTTAGAACTGTTTAAGATGAGCAAGAAGCATATCGATGTAACAGTTCAAACTGAGCCCAATGGAAATAAATGGAGATGTACCTTTGTTTACGGGGAACCTCGTGCACAGGACCGTTATAAAATGTGGGATCTGTTAAGAAAGATAAAACCTCTGCTCCCAGGCCCTTGGGTTATGCTGGGTGATTTTAATGAATGTGCTTGGCAAGAAGAACATTGGTCACAACGCAGAAGAAGTGAAAGGCAAATGCTTGACTTCAGAGAGGTTTTGTCACACTGTGATCTACATGATCTGGGCTTTGAAGGGACTCCAGGACCTTTGATAACAAGCAAGAGGGTATAAGAAATGTAAAGGTTCGGCTGGACAGGGTTGTAGCAACTCCAGACTGGACAGACATCTTCCCAAACTTCCAGGTTAAGCACTTAACTTCCTCTAGATCGGACCACTGCCCAATCTTATTAAATTTGGATAGCTCTGCTGTTGAGAACAACTTTACTCCTTGCCGAAGGTATGAAGTGTACTGGGAGCGTGAAAGCACTCTGGGAGAAGAAATAAACAATGCATGGAACCTGCACAAGAAACCAAAAGACCTGGGGGAGGTGGCAAACAATCTGCAAGGTGTGATGTCTTCCTTGCATAAATGGAGCAGACATAAGATTGGTTCGATCCCAAGAGAAATAGAGAAGAAGAGGAAACTGTTGGAACAGGCAAACATGCAGAACGACAGAAGCAGTAGAGAAAGGGCTAGAAAAATCAGCTTGGAATTGGATGAACTGTTAGAAAAGGAGGAGATCAAATGGCGCCAAAGATCTCGGATAAATTGGCTCCATGCAGGAGATAGAAACACCAAGTACTTCCACCGAAAAGCAACATGGCGAGCTAAAAAGAACAAAATTCAGAAACTGAAAAAAGTTGATGGTACGGTGACAACAAATGAAAACCAACTTCAGGAGCTGGTCACGGATTATTTTCAAGAGCTGTACACGGCGGATGACTCAGTGCAGCCTCAGCTAATCGCTGACTTACTAAAGGAAAAAGTCACGGAAAATGCAAACACAAACCTATGTGCTGAATTCTCGGACGAGGAGATTAGTTTTGCACTGTTTCAAATCGGTCCCACAAAGGCTCCTGGCCCGGACGGCTTCCCAGCTTGCTTCTACCAGAGAAATTGGAGCACACTCAAGGAAGACATCATTTCGGCTGTTAAAAAATTCTTTGCTGATGGGGTGATGCCAGACAAAGTAAATGACACAGCTATTGTTCTAATCCCCAAAGTGAAGAACCCTGAATCAGTAAAGGACTTCCGGCCAATTAGTCTGTGTAATGTCATCTATAAGGTTGTCTCAAAATGCTTGGTAAACCGCATGAGACCTCTGCTAGATGATATCATCTCGGAAACACAAAGTGCATTCATTCCCGGTCGTATGATCACAGACAACGCCCTGATTGCCTTTGAGTGTATTCATGCGCTCCGAAAAGGCTCTAATAAAGCGGGGAAATTCTGTGCATATAAGATTGACCTCATGAAGGCCTATGATCAGGTTGACTGGAATTATCTAGAACAGGCACTGAGGAAGATTGGTTTCGCAAGCAAATGGATTGATTGGATTATGACTTGCGTCAAAACCGTCAGATTCTCTGTCCGTCTAAATGGAAAAATGTTGAAAAACTTCCATCCATCTCGAGGCCTTCGACAAGGGGATCCCCTATCCCCCTATCTTTTCCTCTTTGTGGCTGATGGCCTTTCTTCACTTCTCCGAGACAAGATTGAGGGGAATCAGATTCAAGAGTTACAAATATGCAGGAGGAGCCCGAATGTCTCCCATCTCCTCTTCGCAGATGATAGCCTCCTTTTTTTCGAAGCAAATGCAGATCAAGCTTTAAAGATGGATGGAATTCTTCGAACGTATGAAGCTAGTACAGGACAACTTCTAAGCCCAGCAAAATGCTCTCTTATGCTGGGAAAAAAAAACATTACTTTCAATTTAGTTCGCATTTTGTTAGAGCTCGGTTCAGTTCAAGCAATCATAAAAAGTGATTCTAGAAAGCCACACGGCGGAATCAATTCTAATAAATGAAGCCACACGGCGGAATCAATTTTTTAGATCCAAGCAAGGTTTTAGTTATCGGCAGAAAAGAATTCCCGAGGGTGGTCGGGATTTCGAGTTACCGCGGTTACCGTAAAATCCCGACCGGTTACTGGACGATTTTGAAATCCAAAATTCGAAAATTCAATTTTTTTTCTTCCTAGTTTAACCATTTATAACCTGATTTCCCGACGGTAACCAAAACCATGGTTCCAAGTAGTACAACTTGAAACTTTTCTGAAACGATCCTAAAGAACAAATTCTCTACAGAACCCAGATTGGCGATGCAGCAGTCGTTAATCAACTTTGTTTCGAGCTGAATGGAACGTGCTTGCGTCCCCGCTGCCGACGTCGCCACTGGTCCCCGAAGAACCAGGAGATTCATCAGCGGTGGCGACACCATGTAGGCTGGAACCGGCATCTTCCCCGGGAGGCTCGGCAACGGCGCCTCCAACCGCAGCACACTGACGGCCTGCCTGATGGACGGCCTCAGGCTAGGGTCAGGGTGCCCACACCAGAGCCCAACCACCATGACACACTCCATCTCTTGAGCGTCGAACACGCCATCCAGACGGGGTCCGTTGCCTCGAGGATGGACCCTCTGCCGTACGCTTCCCAGACCCACTGCAACAGATGGATGATGACGCCCTCATCATCGTCTCGGGCCACGGCTGGCCTTCGACAGCAGGCGATCTCCAGTAGCACGACGCCAAAGCTGTACATGTCGGACTCCTTGCTGGCTGTGCCCGAGAACATGCACTTTGGGTCCATGTAACCGAGCGTCCTGGCTGCACCCGTCGTCAGCGAGTCCCGGCCATCGCAGACGAACCTCGCAAGGCCAAAGTCACCGAGCTTGGCATTGAAGGACGCGTCCAGCATGATGTTGCTTGGCTTGACGTCCCTGTGCACGACACATTGCTCCGTATCCTGGTGCAGGTACATCAGCGCAGAGCCAAGGCCAAGCGCCACCTCATATCGGACTGTCCATGGGATATGTCGCATTGTGTAAATCCCCGGCGTTTGTAACCTCACCCCGATATAGTGAAGTGTTGCTGGCTGGCGCCCGTGGTTTTTTCCTCTCCTTTGTTTGGAGAGGTTTTCCACGTTAAAATCTCGTGTCCCCTTTGGTTTGATCGTTCCGCTCTTCGTCGTTTCTTTGCTATCGTTTATAACATCCAGGCTGCCATTGGGCATGAGTTCATACACGAGCAGGAGATCACCTTCGTTGCCACCGTAAAACCATCCAAGAAGCTGCACAAAGTTTCGGTGCCGGAGCTGACTGATGATCTTCACCTCGGAAACAAACTCCTTCCAGCCCTGACGGGAGCTATTGGACACTTTCTTCACGGCGATGTGAAGGTTCGCGCCGTTCAGGAACCCTCGGTACACGGATCCAAAGCCTCCTTCGCCTAGCTTGTTAGCGATCGAGAAGCCATGGGTGGCAGCCGCGAGCTCATCGTATGTGAATCGCCTAGGACCAGTCCCTTGTTCGAGCTCGTCTTGATAAGCCAGTTTCCACAGCTTTTCCAGGTATGATCTCATGGCAACCGCCAGGTATGATCTCATGGCAACAGCCAGTTTCTGCAGTTTCTCCAGGCATGATCTCATGGCAATCCTAGCGATGGCCAACCATCTTCGCCACCGGTACATCAGGAACCAAACCAACAGGCCGATCAGGCAGACCACTAGCACCACAGAGATGGTGACAATGCTGGCGATGGTGGCCACCTTTCGTCGTCGTATTTTTCGATCATCCGCCATCTCTTGCTCATATTGCTCGCTATAACGGTATCCATCCAACCGCACCTGCACCGCCTGTGCTTTGGTGCCGAGGATGGCGTAACGCAGGTAGCAGCTCGACCCTTTGATGGCGCCGCCGCTGTTATTTGGAAACTTTTGCGACAGCTGATCGGTGTAGTAGGACAGGCAACGCGTGCACTCGCTCGGCAGCAGGTCCCTCGTGCACTGCACCACCGCCCGCACCCACTGTGTGTTGGTGAGCGGCTGTGTGCCCTCTGCAATCCGCGCGGCCGCTTGGCTCGCCTTCGCAGTAAATCGACGAATGAGCCGTGTCCATGACGTACCCTACGAGTACGTCACCGTCGTTCCAAGTTCGGTAATTGCCTCTGTTATTCCAAGTTCGGCAAGGGGTTTCTTCCACCTGGGGCACGATGGAAAGGTCGATCGTGGCAGCGACGGAGAGGTCAGCAATGGACAAGGACTCGTTGGAGTATTGCAGGGAGCAAGAGTCATAGACGGCGCGAACCGTCCGGCTGTGGGGGCACAACTTCATGATACCACCAGGTGCTCGATCGAGGCAGTCCTGGCACTCGGCGTCGGTGTCGCTGGCGTAGCACATGAAAAGGCCGAAGACCTCATCTCCCGCCGCGCCGAACGTGCCGCTGAAGAAGCCGTCAGAGTCGACAGCCATGGGGATGGCCGACAGGAGCCCGTAGAGGTTCACATGGTACGGGCTTCCGTCGCTGTAGTTGCCGGCAGTTGAGCATGAGATTACAGATGGCCGCAGGGGCTGTGTGGTCATGCTGCCATCGACATCATCAGCCAGTGGGCGGGTACGGCATGCACCGACGACGGCCAGGAGCAGCAGAAGGCAAAGGCATGGAGGTGAAGACATGGCCGGCTAGTGCTGGTACAGGTGACTCCGTGAGCGACGCTACCACCCAAGACATCACCCCCTTGATATAGGTAGAGGAACCATGCCTCGGTAGTCAATGCATCGACAATGAGCACCGGTCCATCTGCATTGCTTTCAGTATTTTACCACCACCCAGTGGTATTGCACGAATATTTTCTGAAGTTGGTAGAGACAGCTTTGGGCTCTTTTATTGCCAATTTTCTCTGCGGCAATAATTGCAGGACAGGAAACTACGCTAAGACTAGCCACAATGAGAGTATCATAGGTGATATCATGCATGTCATGTTGGCAAAAAGTTGACGTGTCACTGTAATTAATGATGAGAGAGGTGATAGTAGTATCATAGGTAGATACCGTAACATAACGGATTTCAATACAAGATGAGTCTACAACCTAATAAATGTTGTATTGTATGATACCACAAAGATGTTACTACCCATTGTGAAGGTAGTAACATAGACTAGTATCATATGCATGATACTAGTGTATGATACTCCCCATTATGACTAGTCTAAGAAAGTTGGACTTGGTCACAAGAGATTTTTGTCCTGATATTGGTACGTGTTCAATTACGGGTTAGGACAAACCCGTCCAACCAGGCTGCAGATTGACACACGAGACAGCGTAAGCGTACTGTCCACTGACCCGAACTAGCCTAGTGTGTGTTCATTCATTTCAGTCCGTACGTAGAACGTAGTCCACATTAGAATAACCAAAACATCTTACAATTGAAAACAGAAGTAGTTAATACTTGACATTATCTGTTGTCTGTCACACCATTACGGCTTTAACATTTGCGCTTGTTTGTTTTTTTCAAGGGCGTTTTTGTTGAAAGGAAGCTTGTTGGGTTAGATTCCTTAGGAATTTTCTCCACGAGACTTGTTTGACAAGAATTTTCTCTGGGAGGCTTGTTTGATATGTAGCATTAGAATCTTATGGACATTTTCCACAGTTCGCTTTCCACTTGGTTCCAAGAAAAATTTCCATTGAATCTAACCTCTTCTAAACTATATTTCCTCTGTTACTACGAAAACTATGACATGTACCTAATCCCTAAAGAAAATTCTAGCTTATTTTCTTGTGCTACGACCAAACGACTTGTATTGTTTTTTTACTTTGGCTAAAATTCCAATAGTAATTAACATATCCTGACATCCAACTCACACATTTTTTCGTATTTGTGCGTTTTAAAATCTTATGGATAAGATGGGTTGACTAGAGTTCAAGAATTTTCCCAGTCAACTCAGCGTTAGGCGGTAGCAATACTTTGATTTCCAAGAATATTCAACTTGAAAGCAACGTGGCATGTAGTACCATCATCGTTGGCACTAAGTTCATCATTTAGTATACTTGACTGGAAAAAAACCGGACTCTTGAAGTTAGCTCCCAACGGGTCTCCAGTACTCCTCTGCTGTGACATACTGTCACTATGAGAAATCAAAGGAGACTGACTATCAAAAATTACCATGATCATGAAAAGGATCATACGTGATCAACAGTGACATGCAGAGACAAGATAGTCAGTAGCTATTACACGGGAACGTATCAGGTGAAAATGGTCCATCTTCTGCAAATCTGAAAATGCCTATTTGAACCGTCGGATCGTGTATGAACGCTCAGATTTGCCCTGCTCTACCGCCACCCCTTAAGCTTTGCAAAATAAACCCTGAATCATATCTTTCTCCCGTTCTGTCCCATTGCTATCAGTTCTCTCTCTTCCCCATTCTCAGTTTCTCACTGCTCCCCAGCCGAATCCCTTCCCAACGAGGCAGCACGCCTGCAGTTCGAAGAATGGAGGCGGCGTGGATAGTAAAACCATCGCCGGGGGAGAGGAGCAACATTGCAACATTCACTTTCCTCTCTCCCATTGCGGCCTAATCTTGTTTTTTTCTTGAGAGGATTGCGGCATGATCTGGAGCTGTGGAGCAGGCAAGAACACACTACGTTTGTTGCTTTTATTTTTTGCCTCAAGCTGTAAAACATCTGATGGAACCATCATAGATTTGGTAAGAAATTTTGCTGTGTTTGCTCCGATGGGTGAAGTTTATTCCAGATCCGTTATTGACATTTGGACAGTGATTTTTTTTTTTTTTGAACGAGGGGAATACAGAGCTGCGTACAATCAGAAGAAACAAGCAAGAAACACATACGCAGAACCATACAGAAGGCGCTCAGCAGAAAGCACTACAGCAGCAACGAAGCAGCTGAACCACCAGAGTTCGTCGACGCCGGCGACCGCCGGAGAAGAAGACACTGAACCGCCTGCCACCTGGAAGAGGGAAGACCTCCAGCGTTGAAGAAGACCGCATGAATCACTCTCCGCAAGCAGCGAGATCTTGCCGATGAACACGCACGGCCAAGCCACCCCCACGACCAGCTCCCACACCACCTGCCGCCGGGGCGGCCAAGCCGTGCCAGAAGAGCCACCACCACCGCGCCATCCTTCCTAGCGCCCGAGCCAAGCACCAAACCCCTCCGCTCCGGTGCACCACCTCCAGTAGACTCCACTCCTCGCCTCCACGGCCGGCCAGAGAAGCCACGAAGAAACGGCCACCAGAACACCAGCAGAAGCAAGCACGCCGCCACAGAGCTCCACCCCTCGCCACCACGGCCGGCCAGGGAGCTCGAGGCACACGCTAGCAGAACTTGCTCCAGATCCACCCCCAGAACTCCACGATGAGGCCGGAGCGCACCACACCGCCGCGGAGCCGGAGACAGGGGACAAAACGTCGAGCCGAGGTCGTCACCACCGCCGCGACGACCTCGCCCAGGGCACCAAAAGCCGCCAGATCCATAGATCGGCGAGCACCTACCACCAGACGCCCACCGACGACGCCACAGAGGACCTCGTCGAGATGGGGAAGAGGCGTCTGCACCATTATTCCACCGCGACACCGCCGCCACCACCACGACGCCGCCGCCGGAAACCGGGAACCGGAGAGGGAAGGAACCCACGGCCCCGCCGGGCGGGAAGCTCTGGGACGGCGGTCGCCTCCTTATCCGCCTCTCTCGAACAGTAATGGGGAGGGGAGGGGAGGAGATTGGACAGTGAAATTTTTCTTCTTGTATGGAGACAAATTTGTTCCAGAGATGTATTTATTATGTCCATTAGGATTCAAAATTTCTTTCACCGGCACATTGTTTGATCACATCGGTTCTGCTCTTCAACCGGAGTTTCTTCGTTACCAAATTTCCGCGTAGTTACAGGAATCAACAAACTTACTCTGCTACGGTGTCCTGGACCATGAAATATGTCAGTATTAGGGGGCTACGTGGGAAAATATGTTTCATTCTCGGTGCTGGGACAAAGACTCAAATCTCACCCTTGGTACAGGATCCAAGGGCTAGGAGTAGAAATTTTCAGATTTTCAGAACTTAGGCATTTGCACCTGATACGTCCCCCTATTACACTATGCACAAGTTACATCTTAGTTTGACCTGCCTGACGTTTTTTGCTTTTTTTTTTTACGTAGGAGTAGGCCTACGATGTTTTCTCCTACTCCCTCCGATCTATATTAGTGGGCATAACTTTGTCTAAATTCATATGTATCTAGTTAAGTATTTAGACTAGATACATGTGTATCTAGACAAAGTTGTGCCCACTAATATGGATTGGAGGGAGTAGTATATATCAGCAGAAAATCAGAACTAGTGCTCTGTTTAAAAGAAAGGTATTGATTGGACTCACCTTTGCTCCTGCGGGCTGATCTTTTCTGCTTCTGTGCGTGGTTTTTCCTACAACGAAGCACATGAACATTTGATTCAGTTTTGCTACATGATCATGAAAATAAATTGTAACTGATACATCATTATGTTTTCACTGCATATGAGATGCTAGGTAGTTTGACAGAAATGTATAATTATTTTTTCAGGACTTGTGGAGATTTCGACGTGCCTTGAACGACACGGTCTGCCCATATGGCTCATACAAGCCATCAAGCTGGCAATCAACTTCAATCTCTGATAGTGATAACGATTTTAATTCTGTTTGAGAGGCAATCAACAGAGACTCGGTCACCTCGCAGGCAAAAAATTCTCTGGAAACGGGCCGCAGCATCTCCCTCCTAGGGCCCCTTCTAAGATCGTGACACGTCATCTCGTATCACCCATCTCAAACCTCCTCCTAACTACTCCCTCCGTTCCAAATTACTTGTCTTTCATTTGTACACATGTGGATTTATCTAGACATGTTACAAGTATAGATACATTCACATGTGGATAAATGGAAGACAAGTAATTTGGAACAGAGGGAGTACCTTCAACCGGGAAAAAAAAGGCTACCAGGCATTACCGCAGTAGTAACCGTGCCGCACCTACCTGCTCCAGTTGGATCCCGCGGAAGCGTCGGCGCCAGCGCCGGCGAGCATCCGAGTCGTCGCCACCGATTTCTGCTCGCCAGCGGGCCTCTCCCTGCATCTCGTGGAAGCGACGGACCCGTCCAGCGCTCGATTCGTCGCCGCCGTCTTTTGCTGGCGATTCGCCCCGCCGTCTTCTGCTCGCGACCAACCCCGCCGCCTTCTGCTCGCGACCAGCCCCGCCGCCTTCTGCCCGCGAGCCGCCCCACCGCGGCTCCGCTGCTTGTCGCAGAAGGTACGGCGCCGGCGAGCGTACGATTCTGCTGATTATTCCCCAATTTATTTACTAGTATAACTTTTACTGAAATTTGGTGTTGTGTTATGCAGGCAGTTCCGGTCTTGTTCAGAAATTCCAGACTTGCTAACATTCGGCTAGCAAAGCTTTGATTTTCCGTAGAAAGGTCCAATTGGAATGCGACCACTTTCTTTCAAGTCCATTCGAAGACATGTTCGAGGAGACACAGCTACCACTTTCTGAACTATGTTAGAAATATGTACCAGTAGCTTCTATGTAGCACAAGTGTTGCAAAAGTTGAGTGTAGATGAATGGAATTCCAGAATATATTGAGTTGATGAACGAATGTGCAGTTCTGTGGTTTGTTTCCTCTATGTCGTTAGTGAGCTATGACAGAAACATGACAGAATATTACATGTATTTTGGTTCTGAAACTAACTCCAGCTGCAGGCACTGGCCACAAGGAAAAATAATAAAATGTACTGCTTCATTCCTACTCCTTCCTTCCTCCAGGATTCCCATCAAAATCTAATCTTCTTGAAGTGTGCGGCATATCTGAAGCTTGATCAGTTTGAAGTAGAAGGTCGGTGTATCCTCCTTGGATGAATGGACCAAACATGGTCGAAGTATCCCCGTGAAAAGTATTGTTTGTGAACGGCGGTACTGTCGTATCAAAACTTGTGCTTGCCCCAAAAGATCCCTGTGTCATAGAAATGTAGTGGACCATATAGAATTTGTGTGTTAAAATTATATTACATAAGAAATGTAAACAAACTTCCAGTAATCTCTCTTACGGTAAATTGTTGAGCACCTTCAGGTTGAAACATATTATTGTAGAACTGTGGCATTGCAATATTAGTTCTTGTGCTTGACCCAAAAGATCCCTGTATCTTAAAATCAGCAAGAAACCGAGGATGGTTTGAAATTACATGGCTAAGATGCTTAGCAGCATTTTGATAAATGTGCCAAATACAGAGTAGGTGCTTTGTGCTCAGAAGAACAATTATAATTGCCTTTGCCATACCTGCACACTGATCTGTGAAAATTGAAGCAGGTCGCTTGCCAGACATTGCTGTTAAAAATGTGTTGAAGAGCCATATAAATGAGTCGGTGGTTTCATCAAATAAAAGCGCAGCTCCAAACTGTTAAAAATGTGTTGAAGAGCTATATAAATGAGTCGGTGGTTTCATCAAATAAAAGCGCAGCTCCAAACATAATGGTCTGTTTATGATGGTTAGTTCCAAGAAGTGACGCAAAAGGCATTTCAAACTTATTTGTTTGAAAAGTGGTGTCAAATGACAAAGCATCACCAAAGCAAGCATAGCCCATGATAGATTGACCATCTGCCCAAAAGAAATTTGCTATCCGACAATCCTCGTCATCTAGTTGTATGGCATAAAAAAAGAAGGATCTTCTAACTGTTTGTTTTTCAAAAATTCAAGCAGTGTTTGAGCATCATTGACTTCCAAATACTTCTTCCGCTCATGACCAATATGGTTATTGCAATCCACCCGCAAGAAAGGTACATGATGAGGTCCTCCATACCACTGCTTGAAAAATTGTACACTTCAGCAGGCTTCAATCCAGCTCCCCTCATATTACCAATCAGAACTTTATCAGACTACCAAATGACGTTGTGACCGCAACATGTGTTTCTTATTAGGACTAGCGAGATAATGATTATGCTCCAGTACAACCTTCTGCACCTTCCATACACCATCACGAGCAATACTGAACTGGATACGGGCTCACAACCGGACCTTGTGGCAGGCATTTTGTTTCACCGTGTCATGTTTTGAATGAGTGCCTCTTTCACCTTCATTACTACAAACTATATGTTTCTGATAAACTGATTTATCAGGTCTCAACTTTGTGTGGCTCTTTCGAATGCTAAAACCAATGTTACCAGCAGACTCATTGTAAAATTCATATGCATCCTCTTCTGACTTGAAAACCATTCCAACTTTAGGAACAATTGTTGATTCAGAACTAGTATCAGGCACCTTCATTGAAATATATGTCAACTGAATGAATAGGTGCAAATAAATCATGATTTTTTCTCAACAAAATAAACGAATCAGTTTGGTACCTCTTTGGTGGTTGCCATTGTAGCTGAACCTTTGAGTGCAGATACATCCGAGCTGGATGGGATCACCCCCTTGCACGTGGAGCTAGTATCATGAACCTGCAACTAAATATATGGAAACTGAATAACTGCAAGAGAACATGAATTTCTTGCAACATTACACAATCAGTTTGCTACCTCATTGGTGGATGACATTGTAGCTGAATCTTTCATCGGGTAAACAGCTGAGCTCGATGGATCACAGCTTTGCACGTCGAAGTCTGTTCAGCCGACACATCCATACTCTTGTCCCCGGCCAACGGCAGTGAGGTGCACATAATAACATGATCATGGGATGAGTGAACCGAGAAGGAAGAAACTGGCTGTGTTCCGCCGCCGACGGCAGCAGCGTTGTACTGGACATCGGAGGCCTCGGCTCCTGTGATACACTCACGACGGGTGGGCATTGGCACTACTTCGGCGGCTCGGCCGGTGTGCCGGACGGCGGAGGCGGCCGCCGGCGGCGGGTAGTCTCCAGACGCCATGATCTGCGCCTTCAACAAGACGCCCACGATCGTTCCCTGAACTTTCTGTTGACAGTTCTGAACATGAAGATCGTTTTTCCCGGTTCGGTACGATCTATAATCAACTGCCGAGGTGCTTTGAGATGGGTGATACGAGATGACGTGTCGCAATCTTAGAAGGGGCCCTAGGACGGAGATGCTGCGGCCGGTTCCCAGAGAATTTTTTGCCGGTCACCTCGGTGGGAATAAGCTACAAGTCTTCGTCTTGTTGTAATAAAGTCTACGAAACACTGACCTACTGCCAAAGGCAATGTTACTAGCCATACATACTGAATTATTTGCTCACGCTGAACTTGACTACCAGCACAATAAGGAACAAAACAATGGTCAAGAATTTGACTACCGAACACCTAGTTACTCTCAACGTGTCAATACGTGTAAAGAAACCATATTAAGGGGTGTCCTGTGTGATCATGTAAGCCACCAGACGCACCACCGGCCATGGCTCCACATCCATGTGTTTGCCTCCTGCTACGCCTAGCCGTCACCGGCGCACGCTGCGCGGGAGCACGGGAGGACTGCTCAACTGCCGGCAACTACAGCGACGGAAGCCAGTACCACAAGAACCTGTACCGCCTCCTGCAGACCATCACCACGTCTGCCGCCAAAAATGGTGGCTACTCCGAGGGCGTGCTCGGCGAAGGTGCCGACAAGATCTTCACCCTTCTCATGTGCTATGCGGACCCCAACTCCAACGTGCCTGTGTGCCAGTATTGCCGTGCCTCACCCGAGTCGGTAATGGAGATATGCCCGCATAGCCGGACAGCTCACATCGTCATGAGCTACTGCGTCATCCGGTACTCGGACAAATCCTTCTTCTCCGTCGCCGACCTATCCGTCATTGATGCAGCACCACAGGAAATATACTCATGGTGCCAACCACTAGCCCCCTACAACACGTCCAGCACAACCGGAACGAGGTTCCAGCTAATGCGCCGGCTCACGGGAAGGGCCAGCCAAGAGGCCACGCGGGTTGCCCGAGGCACCCAGCCCCACAACGAGAAAGACCCTCTAGTAGCTATGTATGGAGTGGCCCAGTGCACGACGGACCTGCCCCCGAGCGACTGTGCGCGCTGCCTCTCCTACTACACCGATCAGCTGCCGCGATTGTTGCCCACCAACAGCGTCGGAGGTTCTGTCACAGGGTACAGCTGCTATCTCATGTACAACATGTACACGATCGACCAACGCGCACTCCGCAAAAGGATAAAAGCACGTGCCATTGTGGGCCTTCTCACAGACTCCATGGCACTGTTGCTCTGCCTGATCAGTCTGCCGGTTTGTTTCTTGTGGCGCCAGCCGCGAAGGCGGTCCGCAGCGGGAGTGATATTAGAGCTGGAACAACCGCTCAAAGAGGTGATCTACTTCCGTGGCAAAAGCGTAGATCAAGACGAGCTCGAGCAAGGGACTAGGCCCATGAGATTCTCGTATGATGAGCTCGCAGCCGCCACTGACTGTTTCCCCGAAGGGAACAAGTTAGGAGAAGGTGGCTTCGGGACCGTGTACCGTGGGTTCCTCCCTGACTCGAACCTCGACATTGCTGTGAAGAAAGTGTCCAAGAGCTCCCGGCAAGGCTGGAAGGAATTTGTCTCCGAGGTGAGGATCATTAGCCGGCTCCGGCATCGGAACCTTGTGCGGCTCGTCTGATGGTTCCACGGAGGCAACGAGGATGACCTCCTGCTTGTCTACGAGCTGATGCCCAAAGGCAGCCTCGACGCTCACCTCTACAAGCAGGACCATTTGTTGCCATGGCCTGTCAGGTATGAGATCGTGCTCGGGCTCGGCTAGGCGCTGTTGTACCTGCACGAGGAGACGGAGCAGCGCGTCGTGCACAGGGACATCAAGCCGAACAACGTGATGCTCGACGCGTCCTTCAATGCCAAGCTCAGCGACTTCGGCCTTGCGAGGCTGGTTGGCGATGGCAGGAGCTCGTGCACGACAGGAGCGGCCGGGACACTCGGGTACATGGACCCAAAGAGTGTCTTCACTGCCACGGCCAGTGTGGAGTCCGACGTCTACAGCTTCAGCGTTGTCCTGCTCGAGATCGCATGCGGTCGACGGCCGGCAGTGCCCCAAGATGACGACGACGATGGAGGTGTAATCCATTTGTTGCAGTGGGTCTGGGAGTCGTATGGTAGAGGAGCCATCCTCGAAGGAGCCGATGTGCGGCTGGATGGGGAGTTCGATGGGCAGGAGATGGAGCGTGTCATGGTGGTCGGCCTCTGGTGCGGGCACCCTGACCGCGGACTGAGGCCGTCCATCAGGTAGGCCATCAGCACACTGCGGTTCGAGGCACCGCTACCAAGCCTCCCGGCAAAGATGCCAGTCGCAACCTACATGCCGCTGCCCTCGGCTGATGATTAGATGACTTCTATTCGCTCATCAGAGGCCAGCAGCATCAAAACCAGCAGCATCAAAGCCAGCATGAGCTCAGTGCAAACTTGATTAGATGACTTCTATTCGCTGATCTAAGTCTTTAGGACCGTTTCAGGAGCTTCTGGTAGTAGTATTAGAATTGCACAATAAGGCAAAAAAGATACATTTTATATATAATCTTGAACCGAACCAAGCTATAAAAAGATCTGGCCTACTTTAAATTATGTGTGCTACCGTTTAATTTTCAATTTGATTCAGATGAGATTGATCCATTCTGCGTCATACAAGTATACTTTAAACTAGTTTTTATTTTAGAGTTTTTGTTAATGTCTACTGGAACTCTCTTTTGAGTACCCATCAATATTCGTCACTCGTCATAGTACTTTCTTAACTGGCATGCATTCTACTAAGTGGAGTTCATCTCTCACATGCCCTGCCCTAAACAGGAGGATGCTGCAACCTGTGTTGAACTTTCGATAGAGTGATACTGTTGCTGCATTGAAATGGCTGGATGTGAACAACACATTTCTAATGCATGCGTTAAGTGTGATTTTAAAAGAAGAAAACATAGCAGGACTCTATAAGGTCCATCACAACTGACAATCGTCTCAAATTTGAACTAGTTATCAGTGAGATTTGGTACTTTGGGGTGTTTTAGTGAAAGCTAAAAGTAGAGATGAACCAGGGTGAAAGGAATCGAAAAAGAAAAAATTGTGCAATTTTTGGTTAACGAACCTAGTGAATGAATAGACTGAATGGAACATACATCATGCCATCTACTGACACTGATTCAGTGCTGAAAAAATAGCATACCTTCACGAAGTGTCATCAATATATGCTCTCCTGGCCTGGGACCTGTGACCATTTCTATTGGTAAACGGCAGCTAGTCATATTTCATATATAAGTAGATTGATCTGCTAGTTTATCGTCTCGCTACTATACCTCATTCCTTCTGACCCTTTTGAAAGCTCCTTGACCAAATGAAGGTGTCAAGGCTGTTATTTTGTTTCTCTGTTTTCGCTCAACAGTCCTTGAGTAAATTGCAAAGAACTACAACTTTCTCTTAACCTAAACATATTTTCTAGCGCAACTGATTTCAATAAACCCAAAGACCGTCACACTTGCCCAAATTTCATTATGTCCAACAAAAATAAGTTGACCTACTTAGGGCGAGTCTCACCAGGAAGTCAGTCTTACATGGCAGCATTTTCTTCAACGTATTTTCCTCTTCACATATTTGTCAATCCCCAGTCTTCAACTTGGACTTCTTCTTCGTCCTCTATTAAATTAGCTGCCCGTCCACTCCACCTTTTTCTGCACCTGCTCAATAGAGATGACCACTGTTGCATACAGAAAAGTATTTTACGTGAAATGTCCGAGAGATTACGTGCGAAATTTCCGCACTCGATGGACGCAACTCTACTGGTTCCAGCCTGATGAACTCCCCGAGTTTGACTCTTCTTCATCCAAATCACACCTCTGCTCCCGTTCTTTCCCACAGCATATGTCAGATCAAATTGATCATGCCACTTCTCTTCCTCTTGCTCCTTGTCCCTGCCGCCTCGCTCATGGTAATTTCCAGCGGTGAGGCTGCAACATCCAGCGAAGCGTACAATCTCCCCAGCATGTGCCAGAAGTCCTACACGTGCGGCGAGCACAACATCCACTAACCATTCTACCTATCCAATCAGTCCAAAGTGATCGACCAGGTGGCCTAATCCTACTGAGGCTACCCTGGCATGGCCATACTCTGCGAGAATAGAACCTCCACCCTACAGCTCGGCGGGGGCACCAACTACACCGTATGAAATGCCTCTCGGCCCTATGACAAATATTTTGCTTCTTCGCATCTGTGTTCATCTTATACCAGATCACCTTCAGTCAAGTGCATTTACATCCTAGTTACGATCTACAGTTTATCCAAAAGATGGCAACAATGATAATGAGTCTATTCTTTTCAATGAAATGAAATGCATTTCTTTCTATTTTGTGACATATATACTTCCATATTTCGACTCATTTATGCATCATCTTTTCTAGATAGGTGGTAGCAGTCAAAGTCCAAATAAACCAATTGACCACAAGATTATATAAGCCCCATTTCGACGTTTCCCCCTCCAAATTATATATGCAAATATTAGCAAGCGCCCCGAGCGCTCTTGTGATATGCCTACTTTTCCTTGCATGTTTGCTAGGCTACAAGGCATAAAGGTTAAGAAAGAGATCGAAGAAACATCAAGGTTCGTGTAAGATAGGTGATCGAGAGACAGGCATAAGACTTGCTGGTTAGGGTGGTGTGCCCCGCGCGCCTGGCGAGGTAGGAAGCACCAGTATGCGGTGAAGAAGGTGAACTATCAGTTATCCCTTTATAGTACATGAGGGCATGTAAAGTGCAGGTGCATGGAAGGGTGCTGAGCACAACTCAAATGCGTTTTTTTCTTGCTATGTAGAGTCGGTGAGGTGCCAATTTTGCACTAGCATCATTGCATCAATACTTAGTAGGAACCAGTGCTTAGGAAACAAGCTTGATCATCACTCTGTGCAAACATCACATATGTATATTCTAGGGAACAAGCTTGACTTGTACAGTTGTACTCAGTGGCAAACATCCCAAATGCATATTATTCTACATAAAGAGGAATGACTTTCCATTGCTTTTGATATCAGAGATCTTACCGGAGCTTTCTTGGAGATTTTGTTTTTGTTTAAGGCTAGAAAAACACCAGTGGTTCTGAATAAGAAAGAAGAATGGTAAAATAAGGCACGGAAAAAATCACCGACTGGAAACGGTGGTCACCATGGGATTTCTTGACCATCCCAAGCGAAGAACTTCCCATTGTCGGTCTTCTTGGCATTGTCGATGATGGACAGAAGCTTCTGTACACAGAATTCCCTCGTGAAGAGTTTATCCTTGGCCACATTTTTTTGGAATGGCCGAGAGAGGTCAGTGTCAACTGTTCCTGGATGTAGCAAAATGCAGGCGATGTTGTCCTTCTTGCCCAACTCGACTGACGCAGTCTTTGTCACTGCAAAACATGACCGATACATGCATTTCATAAATCCAAGACAAATCAAGGTAGATAATTGCGTGATAACTAACAGGCTAGTGAAATATGAATGCAACATGCATCTTACTATTGACATACATTGATTCAGTGCAGTTTTAGAAGCTCTGTACGAATGCCAGCCTCCCAAACCATTGTCTCCTATCGAGCCAACCCTGGCGCTCATATTTGCAACAACCGAGAAACCTTTCCCTGTTTCCAAGCTCGCTCCAATCTTCAGGAACGGGCGCATGTGCTGCCAAAAGGAGGATCAATTCAGACATCAGAGTACAATGAGAGATCCATTCAGACACTGGTGAGCAAGCACGCCGCAGGGACTAGAGGAATGCGACGTGATCCGGAGCAGAAAGGAAAGGCAGTGACCTCTACCTTGATGACTAGGATAGGACCAACAGCATTCACTTCGTACGCAAGCAGCAGGGATGACTTCTGAAGTTTGCTCAGTGAGGTCTCTGCAATACGATATCAGAGCAACCTGATTTCAGTCAAAGCCATCATAAGCCAATTGTAAACTGAATGCAAACCGAAAGCATGCCCCAATGTGAGGAACAGACGGTCTCTCGATCGAATATAAAGAGCAGACCTGGATGTATGACATTTGGGATGGAGAGGATGCCGGCGGCATTGATGAGCAGGTCGAGGGATCCGTGGGTCTCCCCAATCGCGGCCGCCGCGGCCTGCCACGGAAGGCTCCACCGGTAGGTATCGCGTCGCATAATTCTAAGGAGGGGATAAGGCGGGAGACCAGATCACCATCCATTACCTCGATGGTGGTCTCGTCGGTGACGTCCAGCGGCAGCACGGTGAGGCGGCGCGCGTGCTCCCGCCTCAGCTCCTGCAGCTCGGCGGCGGCGTCCGGGGCGCGGCACGTCGCGACGACGCGGCCCTGGTCGCTCCTCCGCAGCAGCTGCCTCACCTGGGCAGAAACCGGCGAATCAGCAGAAATTAATTCGGAGGGAGATACGATGGGACTGGGTTGGGTCTGTGCACTCACGAACTCGAGCCCGATGCCCCGCGACGCGCCCTGCACCATGGAGACGCCGGCGGCGGCGCCGGCAGGGCCCGCGGGGGCGGCGGACGAGAAGGCCCGCACCGCCGTCGCCATCGCCGCGCTGAGATGGCTGCCGCGCATCGTCTTCCTTCTCTTCCGTCGAGGCGTTTAATGGCGTCGTCGTCTGTCTTCACGCCGCCTTCACATGGTTGGGCGCCGTCCGACCTTGGGGGTGGCAGTAATGGCGGAGCGGCGGGATTTGCGTGGCTGGAGGACGGTACACGTGTCACCCGCTCCCCCCTTCGCTTTCCCCTCTCTTTTTTTTCTCTCTCTTTTGCGCTTTCGCGTTTTGTTTATCTCCCTCGATAGCGTTTATTTTTTGCTAAGATCCTATGAAAAGCTGTAATATTGTTTAGTACGCTTTGTTTGTGTTTATAAGTTTTTCTCGAATTTTGAGCCAAATTTGACTATGATCTTAAGTAGTAACATATTCTCGAAACAGGCTTGCCCCGCTATATTAATATAGCAACCACCCAATACAACTAGTAACATATTCCACAAGCACTATAAGATACGATTCAGTTAAATCAGGGAAAGTATCATGTCTTACCATCTACGTCCATGATGCCAACTTTCAAAACGTATTTTAAGTACGTAAAAATATATTGATTTTTTTTGTGAATGTTTTATTTGTATTTTGTGTTTCTCGATGTGGGTTACAAATTTGAACATGAAATTTTTGGAGGTTGTAGACACATTCCTTATGAACATTCACAAGTTTCTATAATTTTTTTGAAAATTTAAATCAAATTATTCTATAAAAATGGAGGCATGTGAGAGTAGGTTACGAATTGATAGGGATAACCATGAAAAGAGTATAATCATGTTGCGGCAGAAGAAACTATGAGGCTCATACATGTATATAAATAATTGGGGTAAATATTCATGTCTGTATACTCCTCATTAGTAACACATTATTGTTTGGATGATGTAGTAGTAACATGGAAAAATGATATAACTGACGCAAATATTTGTTGTCGGCTGGAAGGAACATAAACTTCCATGCCTAGCAAATATGCACGCTATATGAACTGATATTATTTGGGGAATACTAAAACAAGACGTCTCCACTATCAGAGGAATGTGCCATTACATTCAAAAATTGATAGAAGATTAGAATCTCACATCTCGGGCTATGAGACCATACTTGCGTGAAATTACTCCTCGCGCTAAACAATATATCAGTTATCCATTGGAAAAAATTAATATCTACTTAATAGATCATGGTTTAGATAGTTCATGCCTATTTAGTTTTTCAGATAATTACAATATATCACGAAATACTAGCATTCAAAGAAAGATCCATTGTTATAATTGCAGAAATTTTGAGATGGATATTTTATTGCATATTTGAACATAATCAAAGTGATGCCCTTTTGCCATCTACAACAAAGAAACTATGTACCAGTGAGTTCTTTCGCACCGAGGTAAACCCAATTTTATAAGCCAAGACGGACTTCAAATAAGTGAAACAATATAGGATAGGGATGAAGCCCCCTAGCCTGCAAATACTCTGTTTCAAATCACTTGACACTTGTTTCAAATCACTTGACACACATTTGTATATAATCGGATGTATCTATATACTAAAGACTAAATAAGTATAAATATGGATAAATCTCAGTCAATTATTTTGGAATAGAGCGAGTACAACATAGACATATGTACGCACCGACACTACGGGAAACAGCCGAAACGCCGACGGCGAGCCACCGTCGGCGTAGCAACAATCGCCGTCGGCGTAGGCCTACGCCGACGGCCGCCGTCGGCGTATCGGCGTCGGCGTAGGACGCTGTCGGCGTACGAACACTACCGTCGGCGTATCCGTCGCCGTCGGCGTATCCGTCGCCGTCGGCGACGCCGCAGTGGGACCCACAAAACGGACGTCGAACGTCTCCGTCTGCTCCACCTATACGCCGACGGCAGTGCCGTCGGCCTAGGCTGCCACGTGTGCTGATCTGGTGCGTCTGGGAGGAGTCGGCAATGCCGTCGGCGTAGGGATGACCATATGGTCCTCCATCGTCGACGTGGCGCCATCCTGTGCGTCCTCGCAGCATACTACGCCGACGGCAATGACCATATTTTCAGTTTCTGAAATTTTTTGCTGCTGGTTTCTGGCGCATTTTAAATACAATTAAAATTGCACAAATTATAAAACATCACAGAAACATCAAATAAAACATCACATACATATCCAAATGACACAAACATGATTCAAATTCATCCAAGCATTCATACAAACTCCAAACAAGTTCGAATTCACACACGCTACACCCGAACACATCCTACACCTCCCGAGAGCCCGAGGCCGATGATTCCTTGCCTTGGCTCATCTTGGTCAATCACCTGCATTGAGAAAGGATAAACTTTTAAGCATGTTGAAAAATGTAGTAAATAAGAATAAAGACGTACGTAATCCAATTAAGAAGAAGCATGTTGAAAGACTAAACATGTTGAAAAGTAAATAGTACGCAAAAGGACATAAAAGACCCTCACCCCTAATCATCACTCTCATAGTTAAGTCCTGGGTTGTCATCATCACTATCAACATCACTATCACGAGTGTTGTATATTGGAACCTCCTCGCACGCTGGAGGCTCATCATCGTCATCACTATCACTCTGTAACTTGTTGAGCATATCTATATCCTTTAGATTCACCACTACGTCACCACCTGTTTGTGCATTGTCCTCGCGGTCCTCAAGACCTTGTATGCCAAAGTCCCCAAAGGTTTGTTCCTCTTGATAGAAAATCCCTTCGTATGTTTTAGGGTCAATGTTGTTGTAATCGTCTTCGGATGGCATGGGTAGCTTACCACGTGCCGCTTGATTCTTTGTATGAATGGGAGGTAACGAAGAATCTTAACGGCGACATCTGACTGCGTCTTCGTACCATCGGCTCCTTTTACCACATGATACCTAGAGGCCTTACACAAGATACAGTACTTGTCATTGGCAAACTGTTTCCAAAACAAAAGGCATCCTTTTGGACAACAATCTATCTTCTGATAATCCATGCTGAGATCTCGCAGGATTTTCTTCGTTTCGTACATGCTTTGAGGCAGACAATGCCCTTCAGGCAACAGGTTACCAGTTGTTTGCAGATGCGCTTCAAAGCATGAACGGGTGCTGCCATACTGGAGCTTGTTGGCTAGTGCTTGCGAGATGGCATCGAGCTGAGAAACATTTGCACCCTCGTACAGAGGCCTCTGAGACGAGGCCATCATAGCAAAGAAGGCCTTCGCGGTTGGCTCTGGGTCCTCTGGTTGACGCGGTTCCTCCGGTTCACGCGGTTCCTCCGGTTCTGGAGGTTCCTCCGGTTCCTCCTGTGATGGTGGCGAATCTGGCATGTCGCCAGCACGGAGATCATCTAGCCAGTTTCTAATCCCATCATCTTCATTGCCATTGATCCGCTGCCGCATCACCCTGCCACTCTCGCGCTCGTACTCATCAAAGTTGACTGTCGTCACGAAGTTCGGCATATACCCACGAGAGAAGAGGTGTTTAATCATATCATCCTTTCCCTGACGTGTACGAAACTTGCAACGAGGGCAAGGGCACTGTCCACGAGCGCCTGACTCTGAACCCTTACGCGCTAACTCCTTCACTAACAAATGCGTCTTCCATACCCACTCATCTGTTTTGTCAACCAAACTAGTTCGGCCACTGTACATCCACCCATTATCTGCCATCCTCTGCTGCTTTACTGTGAGCCAAATAATAATAACATGAAATTAAATGCATCATATTTTTATTTTCTTGCATGCAATGTCACCATTTTATTACGGCCAAATTTTATCTTTTACAACATGCAAGGGTTCACATACACTTCTAATAGGTAGGGGCCTATCCCGCCCGAGTACGTGTAGATCGAGTCGTGTCCCATGTTCTACCCCGACCCGAGACGGAATTTCGGCAGCACCTCCCCGCTGTTCTTCAGAATACACGTCTCGAGCTTGTCAAGCCGAGAGGGTGTGCATCCGAAGAACAACAGGGAGGTGCTGCCGAAATTCCGTCTCAGGAAGGGGTAGAACGTGGAACACGACCCGATCTACACGTACTCGGACTGTCCAACAGGACAACCCGGAAGTGTTACGGTTATAAATATGCAAAGATGGACAATCCTGCATATTTATAAATTTGTAACCCTTCCGGATGGGATCTGACTCGGGTTACGCGACTGACTTGGTGATCTAGACCAAAATAAACCTATGCAGCAAGAGAGGCGAAAGATTTATACCCTCGAAGCGTGATCGGTGGCCGGAGAAGGTCGAGGACGTGCTCCGGAAGAGAGAGACAAAACAAAGGGCACCGAGGCGGCCCCTCCTCAGCTGGAGAAGCCGCGACGACGCGCGGGACCGACGGTGCTGGCTGGCGGGAAGCTACGTCATCTAAAAAGTACAAACAATCGAAATATATAAGCAAATATCCCTCCATTTTACCTAATAATTAAACATAAAACAGAATAAACCATAGAACGATGTAACCATATTAGCTAAACATAACACATATAGACAAGTAGCACAATAATACATAGGTAGCATGTATGATAAGTCTAGCAGTACAACAGGTAGCAAGATAAGTCTAGTAGTACGACAGGTAGGATGATAGACATCCTAAACTCGACTCGCGCCGGTGTCAGTGACGTCGTCCAAGCGGCCCCAACAAGAGGACAGGCTGCTGCTAGAGTCCTCGCCCTGCTGCTGCGTGCCGGAGGGGCCGGCCTCGCCCTGCCCGCGCTGCTGCCGGCTCTCGCTGAAGACCTGGTACTGGACCGCCATCACCTGGGGATCAAGGAGGAGATCCTTGACCAAGGGGTCATCCTCCTCGCGCTGGTGGCGCGCCCTGAGCAGCCTCTCTGCCTGCCGGTGCTCCCTCTCCTCGGCCTTCGTCGCGATCCTCATGCCATCTGGCGCTAACATGTGCGCCACGCTCCGCTCATCCTCAAAGTTGAGGATCGCTCTCGCCCCAAAGTGCTGGACCGCCGCGCAGTCGTAGGCGCGGGCCGCCTGCCACGGGCACCTGAAAGTACCAAGCTGGATCTTCCTGTGATCCACTGTGATCTGAGCTGCCCAAGTCGGGATCTTCGTGGGTCTCCGGTGAACACCACGAAACTTTCGCCGGCTCCGACATGATACTTTCGCTCCGGCTCCGACATGATACTTAGTTAAGTAAAAGCATTTGATACAGGGTTAGTCATATATGAAATGAATATATGAAAAATAATTGTCAACAACATTTTATTTGCTACATTATTTTGCATGTGTTGCGTTATTAATCATTATTATGGGAGCAATACTGGTTATTTCTTTGAAAATGTTCACAATTTAGTAAACCTAACACCAAACCATCCCGCATTAAGATAATAAGACCCATCCAACACTTCCCTAAATACAACATTCTTTTGTACTAAATGAACAATTATTATAACATGGATTTTGATGAACAAAATCTAATTTACAGTGGACAATACTACATTTACAGTGGATAATTTCTACTCCTAAAATCCCTAAAATCCTACTCCTAAAATCCTATAATTTCCAGTGGTTTCTACTCCTAAAATCCCTAAAATCCTACTCCTAAAATCCTATAATTTTTAGCACTAAACACCGACACAATCACTAACACAATCTTATATTCATGGTTGCTAGTAAATGCGGAAAACAAATCCATGGTACCACAAATCCCCGCACCACAAATCCGTCTCGAGCTACCTCGAATCGAACGGATTCGACTTGGATCGCCGGAATCGGGGGAGATGGGTCGAGGTGATCCGTGGTGAGCTCAAATCCGTGGTGAGGACAAGGAGAGAGGAGGGGAAGGGAGGGGATGAGGAGGAATAGGGTGTACCGGAGAGGGGAGGGGAGCGGCGGCAATGCGGGATGGCTGGGCCGACGGGGCGACGGCGCTGCTCGACCAGGGCGGCGCTGCTCGACGTGGGGTGCGCGGTGGGAGATGCTGCTCGACCGGGGCGGCGCTGCTCGACGCGGGGGTGCGCGGTGGTGCTCGACCGGACCGGATGCGGCGCGGGTGGAGGAGAGGAGAGGCTGGGGTGTGGGTGCGGTCGACGTTGGGCTGGAGGAGAGGAGAGGACGAGGGCGGCGCCGCCGGTGGCCGGAGATCGAGCAGGGGGACGAGGGCGGCGGCGGCGAGCGTGCTGTGTGTGTGTGTGTGTGTGTGTGTGGGTGGGTTGGGGACGACCACGCGCGCGGGTCGCGCGTTTTGGTAAGTGGATAAGACTACGCCGACGGCAATGCCGTCGGCGTATCCTTTTTTTTTAGTCAATATATTCCCTAATTTAGTCCATATTCCCTAATTTATTTAAGTTGTACTATACAATAATATTATAATTTTTTAGACCTTTATTATAATATATTGTATTATGTGGTAGGCCCACGCGCAAATTATTCCTGCGCTCCGCTATCCTTTTCCAGCGAAACCCTAGTCTGATGGGCCCCGCATATCTCACCCCGAGATTTCTCCGTACGACGGTTCACCAATGCCTCCCAACACACTTGTATACATGTGGTATGGCACAACGTAGGTTTGGGTGGGGTTCCGACGCTCCGGGGCCCTGCTTCGGCGAAACCCTGAATTCGCCCGAAAGGGGAGTTTTCACCTCTAAGTGCAGGAACTCACTAGAGAGAAACTGAAGCCGGTCACGCCTAGGAGTAGGATATTGCACATTTACAACACACAACACACTTGTATACATATGGTATGGCACAACCTAGGTTTGGGTGGGGTTCCGACGCTCCGGGCCCTGCTTCGGCGAACCGGATGGAATCGTGTGTCGATTTGGGGTAGACTTTGGTTTCTCATGTTCCTATGGCCTAACATAACACAACCAAGCAAAAAAGTCCACTGGGCTACCCCGTTTCGACGCACGTCTATGGGGGTAGACGGAAACGTTAGGGTTTTTCCAGCGGATTCAGGGTTTCACCGAAGCGGGGCCCCGGAGCGTCGGAACCCCACCCAAACCTAGCTTGTGACATACCATATGTATACAAGTATGTTGTGTGTTGTAAATGTGCAAGAATCTACTCCTAGGTGTGACCGACATCACCGGCTTCACTTTCTCTCTAGTGAGTTTCTGCACTTAGAGGTGAAAACTCCCCTTTCGGGCGAACCGGATGGAATCGTGTGTCGATTTGGGGTAGACTTTGGTTTCTCATGTTCCTATGGCCTAACATAACACAACCAAGCAAAAAAGTCCACTGGGCTACCCCGTTTCGACGCACGTCTATGGGGGTAGACGGAAACGTTAGGGTTTTTCCAGCGGATTCAGGGTTTCACCGAAGCGGGGCCCCGGAGCGTCGGAACCCCACCCAAACCTAGCTTGTGACATACCATATGTATACAAGTGTGTTGTGTGTTGTAAATGTGCAAGAATCTACTCCTAGGTGTGACCGACATCACCGGCTTCACTTTCTCTCTAGTGAGTTTCTGCACTTAGAGGTGAAAACTCCCCTTTCGGGCGAACCGGATGGAATCGTGTGTCGATTTGGGGTAGACTTTGGTTTCTCATGTTCCTATGGCCTAACATAACACAACCAAGCAAAAAAGTCCACTGGGCTACCCCGTTTCGACGCACGTCTATGGGGGTAGACGGAAACGTTAGGGTTTTTCCAGCGGATTCAGGGTTTCACCGAAGCGGGGCCCCGGAGCGTCGGAACCCCACCCAAACCTAGCTTGTGACATACCATATGTATACAAGTGTGTTGTGTGTTGTAAATGTGCAAGAATCTACTCCTAGGTGTGACCGACATCACCGGCTTCACTTTCTCTCTAGTGAGTTTCTGCACTTAGAGGTGAAAACTCCCCTTTCGGGCGAACCGGATGGAATCGTGTGTCGATTTGGGGTAGACTTTGGTTTCTCATGTTCCTATGGCCTAACATAACACAACCAAGCAAAAAAGTCCACTGGGCTACCCCGTTTCGACGCACGTCTATGGGGGTAGACGGAAACGTTAGGGTTTTTCCAGCGGATTCAGGGTTTCACCGAAGCGGGGCCCCGGAGCGTCGGAACCCCACCCAAACCTAGCTTGTGACATACCATATGTATACAAGTGTGTTGTGTGTTGTAAATGTGCAAGAATCTACTCCTAGGTGTGACCGACATCACCGGCTTCACTTTCTCTCTAGTGAGTTTCTGCACTTAGAGGTGAAAACTCCCCTTTCGGGCGAACCGGATGGAATCGTGTGTCGATTTGGGGTAGACTTTGGTTTCTCATGTTCCTATGGCCTAACATAACACAACCAAGCAAAAAAGTCCACTGGGCTACCCCGTTTCGACGCACGTCTATGGGGGTAGACGGAAACGTTAGGGTTTTTCCAGCGGATTCAGGGTTTCACCGAAGCGGGGCCCCGGAGCGTCGGAACCCCACCCAAACCTAGCTTGTGACATACCATATGTATACAAGTGTGTTGTGTGTTGTAAATGTGCAAGAATCTACTCCTAGGTGTGACCGACATCACCGGCTTCACTTTCTCTCTAGTGAGTTTCTGCACTTAGAGGTGAAAACTCCCCTTTCGGGCGAACCGGATGGAATCGTGTGTCGATTTGGGGTAGACTTTGGTTTCTCATGTTCCTATGGCCTAACATAACACAACCAAGCAAAAAAGTCCACTGGGCTACCCCGTTTCGACGCACGTCTATGGGGGTAGACGGAAACGTTAGGGTTTTTCCAGCGGATTCAGGGTTTCACCGAAGCGGGGCCCCGGAGCGTCGGAACCCCACCCAAACCTAGCTTGTGACATACCATATGTATACAAGTGTGTTGTGTGTTGTAAATGTGCAAGAATCTACTCCTAGGTGTGACCGACATCACCGGCTTCACTTTCTCTCTAGTGAGTTTCTGCACTTAGAGGTGAAAACTCCCCTTTCGGGCGAACCGGATGGAATCGTGTGTCGATTTGGGGTAGACTTTGGTTTCTCATGTTCCTATGGCCTAACATAACACAACCAAGCAAAAAAGTCCACTGGGCTACCCCGTTTCGACGCACGTCTATGGGGGTAGACGGAAACGTTAGGGTTTTTCCAGCGGATTCAGGGTTTCACCGAAGCGGGGCCCCGGAGCGTCGGAACCCCACCCAAACCTAGCTTGTGACATACCATATGTATACAAGTGTGTTGTGTGTTGTAAATGTGCAAGAATCTACTCCTAGGTGTGACCGACATCACCGGCTTCACTTTCTCTCTAGTGAGTTTCTGCACTTAGAGGTGAAAACTCCCCTTTCGGGCGAACCGGATGGAATCGTGTGTCGATTTGGGGTAGACTTTGGTTTCTCATGTTCCTATGGCCTAACATAACACAACCAAGCAAAAAAGTCCACTGGGCTACCCCGTTTCGACGCACGTCTATGGGGGTAGACGGAAACGTTAGGGTTTTTCCAGCGGATTCAGGGTTTCACCGAAGCGGGGCCCCGGAGCGTCGGAACCCCACCCAAACCTAGCTTGTGACATACCATATGTATACAAGTGTGTTGTGTGTTGTAAATGTGCAAGAATCTACTCCTAGGTGTGACCGACATCACCGGCTTCACTTTCTCTCTAGTGAGTTTCTGCACTTAGAGGTGAAAACTCCCCTTTCGGGCGAACCGGATGGAATCGTGTGTCGATTTAGGGTAGACTTTGGTTTCTCATGTTCCTATGGCCTAACATAACACAACCAAGCAAAAAAGTCCACTGGGCTACCCCGTTTCGACGCACGTCTATGGGGGTAGACGGAAACGTTAGGGTTTTTCCAGCGGATTCAGGGTTTCACCGAAGCGGGGCCCCGGAGCGTCGGAACCCCATCCAAACCTAGCTTGTGACATACCATATGTATACAAGTGTGTTGTGTGTTGTAAATGTGCAAGAATCTACTCCTAGGTGTGACCGACATCACCGGCTTCACTTTCTCTCTAGTGAGTTTCTGCACTTAGAGGTGACAACTCCCCTTTCGGGCGAACCGGATGGAATCGTGTGTCGATTTGGGGTAGACTTTGGTGTGAAATTGGGAGGGCAATTATAGGTCCAATATATATATAAATTACAACTACATTAAATATTATATAGAGAAATAAAGAAATGAATATTATATACGAAGAAAAAAACAACTAAACGCCGACGGCAGCCGTCGGTGTTTATGATCGCGTGTACGCCGACGGCAGTATCGTCAGCGTATCAACGACGCTGGACGGTTCGCGTTATGCCGCCCTTTGTACGCCGACGGGATTTAGAACGCCGACGGCAGCCGTCGGGGACGTAATTCTACGCCGACGGCGCTTCGTACGCCGACGGCCTGTTCGTCGTCTGCCCAAGCCCGTGCTGTACGCCGACGGCCCCGACATTTGGCCGTCAGCGTACAGGACAGCCGTCGGCGTTTTGACGGTTTCCGTAGTGCGATACCACCCCGTAAAACATCACACGGCGCGTGTAGCTAGTTGGATATATTTATGTGCATATATGTGATGTGGACTGTGCAACCAAGTGACTTGAGACATGCGTGCGCGCCCTAGCTATCTGGTAGCTAGGTAGCATGTCTCCTACGAGCATTAGCTAGTGCGGTTAGCTATGCTACCAACTTGATCTTCTTACAATACATAATTTGCTTCTTTTGTTGTCTTCTAATGGTATCCGCAAAGGCATAAATTCTTAGGACTTGTTTGATTCAATCAAAAGATTTGTGTAGGATTCTTATACGAATCGGATTCTTAGAATTTTTTTGTTACAAAGATCACTTGATTCACATGATTACAATCCTTTGGAATTCCAATAAAAAATTTCCTTTGCACTCTATTTTGGAGGAAAATATCTCTCCATTCCACCAAAACAGGCTTACGCCCCGCTATATAAATATAGCAACCACAACGATACAACAATCTAAACCAAATAAAATATGCTGGGGCAGTAGCACAAACATACCCAAGGAGAAAAATAAATGAAAGCAAAGGCGAATCAATGAAACAATGATGACTCGCAACGGTGGTGTTCTCTGACTTTGCTCCACCACAGTCCAAGAACTTTGATGCACCTTTTACCAAGCAACACCTTCAAGAAGGAAGCACCGTTCCCGACACTGCTGCCTGGACAACCAGTCCTAGGGTTTCCGCCGGCACGTAGAGTGTAATGGAAAGGGGATTCCCGTGACTCCCTTCAAGAAGGAAGGGTGCCACTCGAAGGCGGCACCGCGACAAGGTCAGACAAGCCGACAGGGATTTGTTCCGACCCCCGTCCACACCCTGCAGCAGCTTCATCCAGCATGCACCACCCGATTTTGAAGTCACCATTATCTCCCTCCTCGTGAACACTGGCGTGTGGCTTGCAAGACAGGGGTAGACGACATCGTCGAGCCGGCGGACAGCAGCGTCGCAGCCGTGTGGGAGGGATCCACCTCCACCGCCAAGATGTGGTCATCGGCCGGACAGAGCAGCCAGGGCACACCAGGCCCACACTGGCCCGGTCGGGCCCGGAAGCCCTGGCCGCACTGCTGCAATGGGCAAGGCGCACTGCCGCCGTCCTCAGCCTGAATAGTCTTCGCCACCACCCGCAGTAGGCTCCGCAGCCGTAGAGTTTCGGCCCGTCCGAGCTCATCTGGAGCTCGCTCGAGCCCATCTGGAGCCCGGGGTACCCAGATCTGGCGTGCAACAACTACCGTCGAGCTCGCAGCCATGGCGCCCCGCCGTGGCAAGTACCACCAACCGGCGACACCCCGGCCACGCCGGACCAAAGCCTCCCGAAGAGCACCAAGCCAAGGAGGAAGAAAAGGCCCCGAGCAACCTTCCACAGCGCGGGTAAAGGCAGGCCGCCGCCGCTAGCGTCGCCCGACGACCTCTGCCGGCGGCGGCGACGGGGGAGGGTGGTGGAGAAGGGGGGCGGCGGCCGGAGGGCTAGAAGGGCCCCGTCGCCCTCGGGGGTTGAGAGGGGGCTAGGATATCTCTCCATTAATTCTAACCTCCGTTAGCAATTCTTTTGGTTTTTCTGTGCAATCAAACACTCGTGGATCCAAAATCTTGTCATTTGCAATTCCCGTAGGATTGAAGAGAACATGGCATTCAAATCCCAATAGTATTTTATGAGATTTTTTTTTACATTTTCTAAGTGTTCAAATGGGATTTTTTTTGTGAAGTACGTGCAAAGAATATGGTGTAAAATGGAACCTATCCAATTTCCATAATATTACACCATATTTGATTGACACTATACCCAAATAATGTATTCAAGTTGAGTAGTGAGTGGTTTCTTGAGGGGAGTCGGTAAAAACATTTACTCATTTGATTTCCTCCAAAAATAAGGAAGGGAAATGGGTCTCATTTCGGGAGGTTGAACTGGTAATAAGCTATGAATTTTCAACCTTTCTAGCTAGGTTTACGTATTAATATGACGTTATGCTGATTTAGTGAAAGTAATTCAAATTTCAAACAATAAGTATGTTATAAATTGGTCCTAAAAATTCACAAAAAATCATTTTTTGGTATACAAGTAGTCAATATATAGGTTAGACACCGATAATTGTAGTAGATTCAATCCATCGATTTGAATAACTATACCGACCATTTTGACCATGTTATGAAAAAATTGATTTTTTTATGAAAAACTCAAACAATGCAATCCCTCCGCGTGGATTAAATTTATATGTACTAATTGTAAGAAAATAATAATCTTGCAATATGACAATTTTAGAAAAAAAATCCAAAATGGGCTATCATGTACAAGCATGACACCCAACTATGCCGAGCCCACGAAACCTGCGAAACTTGGTCTGGCACTAGTCATAGTCGGGCCTGCAACTCTACTTGGGCCAACGCCATCAACTGCAGCCGTTCTCCACCAGTGAATCAGTGATACCCCTAAAAAAAACCACCAGTGAACCCATGGTTGTTGCTTTGATCTGAATGTACGGTTCTTCAGCAGGGAGATGGTAGACAGAGTGAAACAGATTTAGGGTCACAGTGTCATAGGGCTACGGCAAGCCCTGGGCAGCGAGGTCGGTTTTTCAGCAGAAGGTTAGTGATTCACGAATTTTGATTTTGCGTATGCTTTTTTTGACATGATGCAAACTCGTGTGTTTTTACTGCAAACACATGATTGAGATGCCATGACAATTCTAAGCATCTGTTGCAAATGCTGTCTTCATGCTGCAAAGGTTTGTGTGATGTCAGGTGCGCCGCAAGATTTTACCTCCGAGCTGCGTATGGATGATGGTTTTTTTGGGTATATTCTTATTTTTTGCATACTCGTATTTGTTTTTTATGTATCGGTGTATCAAAATGTTGTGATGTTTTTTTCTGCTATTTTGACATCGCCGTGAGAAATGGTGCAATGATGTTGCGAATATGTTAAAATGAATGTATGCTCCAATGATCGGATAACTCGGATCGCGAGTGCTAGTGACACCTAACGACTAGGCAGGTGAGCGACTTGGCGCTGATCTGGCCGGCCTATGCCTAGCATTCAGCTTTCCCTATCAGATTTAAGTAGCAAATAATGGTCGTAATTTACACTTTTCTAAATACACTAACCAAAGTGAGCCAGCATGTTGAATTTAATATTTCCTAGCACTAACCTCCAAGCCTACGTTTTTTGTTTCTTTCAAAGTTGCCCTTGTCAAGATCGAAGCGCACTTCTTCTTTAACCAAGGCAATAATGCACTCCCTTTGTCTCAAAATAATTGTGGATTTACGCAAAAGTGGATTTATCTTGTCTAGACTCTATATACATCCAGAGACCTTGGACTCTCCTCCCCCCGTCTACAGTAAAGGGGCGATTTTTAGAATCCACCGGGATCTTCACCTCGCCGGCGCAGTTCCGTTGGATTCCTCGGCCTCCGCCGGCCGCTTCGGCGGCGGGAGGCCGGGGGATCCCCGGCTGCGTTGTGTATATAGTGTAGAAGCTCTTAGGTGCCAGGCGGCCGGCGTTTTGGAGGTGGAGGCGCGGCGGCCGGTGTTTGCAGGTGGTGGATCCCCTCTCCGGCGACGGCGTTCCTTGGAGCTCCGCCGTCGATCTACCGCCATCGTCGCGCTCGCTTCTCTGTGGAGGAGCCGTGGGCGACTTCCCCGTGCTCGGCGCCGTGGACGGCGGTGCCAGCAACAGTCGATCTACCGCAAGATCTTGCTGCGATTCGGTGCGACGACGACGACGACGACTGCTAGTGTTGGTCTTTGACCGATGTCTGGCGACTTCCCGTCCGTCTGGGGACTGCCTCCGATCCAAGGTTCGAGGGAGGTAGCGACGGCGGCGCGTCATCGACAGCTCCGGCGTGTTGGAGCCGTGGTCAACGCTCAGAAGGGCTATGCTGTAATTTTGGTTTTCCTCAGGGACCTTTCTGTATTGCTGCCGAATTAATGCAATGATCTTTGCCCACTAAAAAAAAAGACTCTATATACATTCATATTTGGATAAATCTAACATAATTATTTTGAAACGGATAAAGTATTATTTTACAGCTGGCTCGATCGATCCATCATGTCGACCTGACAGAGCATGTAGTTGGTTCACATCAAACTGACCTTACGTACATGGATGAATGCATGCGCCAATCCACCTGGCGAAATAGATAAAACCCTGTTTGTTTCATTCGTGATTAACCCAGCGGTTCTTCTTTCTTTTGTTGATTTGATTTGACAGATGAATTATACCCATATATAACCGACGTGATTTATCGATGCATGTATATCCACATTTATGTTATTCATCTGTAAAATTCCGTTATGTATCGATCACCAACAATCAATTGCCGGATGTACCACCGGCCGGACACATCAAATTACTTCTACTAATCAAGCTTTGGACTGATGTACGTCTACGAATGCATCTTGTCCATCTCTTGTGACATGACTGCAATTCTAGCTGATCCATTCCGGATGTTGATGAATCATGCATGCATGGTAGGCTAGCTGAAAGATCCTACTACTACATGATTCATCTGTTTTTGTTTTGACGATATTTAATTTCTCTGAGCACACAGACTACACTCAGTGGATATGAGCTGACCGGATAAATTTACTCCGAATTTTTTAGGCAAATTATTTTGATTCTCGATGACCCGGTCGGCTCACCTGCCAGCAGCCATGCAGTTACGTAACGACGAAATGATGGTCATTTCTGAAATATATTATGGAGGGTAAGTGTGGTTTTTGTTGCTGGTTTTTGGATTTAGTAAATCTTTGTGGATAGTGGAGCTTATTTTTCTGTGGCGTGAAGATCACTCCAACTAGACGTCTCTATTGGTCAAAGCCATGTTGATTGATCGATGAACCCTGGATTTCTTATTGATTGACATTGGAATCATTGTGGTATCTAATCATTTCGCTGTGCGCTACGCATGTACATAAGACAGAACTAGCCACACACGTGGATGCCAATATGTATAGGATAATATGCTAATCGGTGCTTTAATTTTTAAAGGGTGATAAATTCTGACATCTACGTCGGATGATGCATCCATTATTATAACAAAAATATAACATTAGAGAATATACATCTCAAGTTTCTAATGATACTTTTTAATATATATAATTTGTAATACGTCAAATAGACTATCCAGGGACACACATCTATACCTCTTATAAAGAAAACCCCACTAAGTTTATTAATTATTTTTCTATCTCAACATGCAAGTTATTCACATCGCCCACTATTTTAGTCCATCATTTGTCCATGTCATCTCCAATAACAATAATTAATAAGAGTACATATTACATGCACCCTATGCATGTCATCTCTTTTTTCAGCCATATATTTGTCCACGAGACTAATATTCAGTCCTCAATTCACACGAATTAATAGTGTCTTGACTATTGTGATCTGCAATATCTTGACAATTGAATATTTCATGCCTCTTATACCCATTTCATTTACATAATTACTATTTATAGAGATTTTCGCTGCAACGCGTGGGGTATTTTCTAGTAGGCAAATAATTACGGGTCCTATTTTTAGCGAATCCATCCATCTCATTAACCGCCTCATTGATAGTTGCCTTTTTATCGAACGGATAACCATCCCGCTAAACATAATTCTTTAATTGGTCACCAAATAATTTCTAATGATGCTACCTATAAATTTTCTCCGGCCCTTACAACTTTGCAAAGGGACAGACTACACACCCACATACCCATGGCCGCCATGCAGATATGCAATAGTGCCACAACGACACTCCTCTTCTTTCTCCTGCCTCTGATATTTTCTGTCACCATATCGTTTGCCCGCACTCTTGACGTTCCAATGCCGATCACATCCTCTCCTCACATGCATGTTGATTCATTGTCGGTCAAACCCTTCCCGGGCGACCTGATGCCACCAGTCATCCCCTCTCCGGCATACCATTGGCCTGGCGCCTCGATACTGGTCGTCCCTTCTCCGCCACACCACATACCCTACTACCCCTGTCCGCCACACCATATCCCAGTTGACCCGATGCCGGTCGTCCCCGCCCCGACACCCCCATCGTTCGAGGAGGAAAAGGAAAGCGCCATGGTGGATCCGAGGCTGGTTCCTACCGGACCTAACCCCGCAAATAACTATCACACCCCAGCGCCACAACCCCACACCCCGCCATCACGCAACATGCCCATCGACCCAATGTCAGTCATCCATTCCCTGCCACCGGCGGCGTCAAGGGAAGGCGCCATGGCGGTACCAAGGCCGATTCCTGCTTCCGGGCCGAGCCCCTTTCACAACAGCCTTCCACCCCGTGCGCCACATCCCCACCATCATCGACGTCAGCCCCCGCCACCAGAATCTTCTCGGGCGTGACAATTACCTTCACTAGCGATACATGAGGCCTCTTAGATTTACTTACACAAGAAAAAGAAGGTAGCAGAGAGTTAGATGGACTATTACACCGCATTTACTATGTACTAGCAGTAAGTAACATTGTGTTATGTGTAATCATCATTGTATTGGGGCTCCGTTTCGCTATGGCTAAATAATAAAAGTATGAAACGCTGGTAAAACAAGGCCCATAGCTTCAGGGTCAACAATGGTGAAACCCAATCGGCAGCAAAATCTAGACGTTATCATCTTCTTCAAAGCCGAACGCCGTCGCCACCCTCTCCGACCAGACCCGCCACACTCCTCCTCCTCCGCACGCTCGCTCCCACTCCTTCCCCCAATGGAGGCCTTCGCCTCTGCCTCGACCTGGCCACTAGTAGGAAAACGCTTATAGGTGGAACCACTTTTTGTGGCGCACAAAATAGCCATGCGCCACAGAAAATAATTCTGTGGCGCATGGTTCTGCATGCGCCACGGAATTTTGCATTTCTGTGGCGCACAAAAATTAGATGCGCCACAGAAGGCCACAATTCTGTGGCGCACCCCCTACATGCGCCACAGAAATCCAAAAAAATCAAACATATCCAAAAAAAATAAAAAAAACTCAAAAAATCCAAAATAAAACAAAAAAAAAGTCAAAAATAAATAATTTTTTTTTTGTAGAAAAAATGTTCTTTTTTAAATAACTTTTTACTATTTTCGAATTTTCCGAATCTGAGAAAAGTTTACCGGGTAAACCCTGATGAAATCGAGCTCCTTATTTTCTCATGAACTTTTTAACATATTTTTTTGCATTATTTTGACGTCGTATGCAAAAGTTATGGACGTGTTTTTTTCCCTTTTTCGCAAAAAAGATCGAAATTCATATTTCAAAATTTTTATACCAACTAGACACTAAAACCTAACTATATCTCACAGGATTTTATTTATTGAAATTTTTATCATTTTCTTCTCTTCTTTGAAAAACTGAAAAGGCGATCCACGAGTGTAGGTGCATGAGAGGTAAAAAACTTCGATTTTTTTATTTTTTGAATATTTTGAAACTTTGAATCTCCCTTTTTTTAAATTTGAAACACACATATAACACATACCGCACATATACACATACAAGGCTTAAGAGGGTTCATATGATATATATCAATAAGAACTTGATTAGCGTGCTTGGATTGGAGCAATCCCAGGATGGGTGATCTACTGGGAAGTAATCAGTTTAAAAAATAAAAAATCAAATATTATGGATTTTCCAAATTATTTCATTTTCTGTTTTTTCCTGATTTTTTTATTTTATTTTGACTTTTTTGCATTTTTTAAAATTTTGAATTTTTTTGAAAATTCTATGGCGCATATAGTGTGGGTGCGCCACAGAAAAATGTTTTCCCTGATTTTTTATTTTATTTTGATTTTTTTAATTTTTTGAAAATTTTGAATTTTTTTGAGAATTCTATGGCGCATATAGTGTGGGTGCGCCACAATATAAGATGTTTGGTCGTCGCACCATGTACAAAAAATACTTAAAATTATCCAAAAAAGTGTGTGTCGTGGTTATTAGTAAAAAAATCATATGAAACTTCAGTTTAAATTAGCCCACGAGAAAATTCCTATGGTTTGCAGGTGTACAAAACAAGTTACACAGAAAAGTTCTTAAGACACAAAATCATCCAAAATTCTTATGAAATTATGTTGAAACAAATAAGCCACATCACCCACTATTTTAGTCAATCATTTGTCCATGTCATCTCTTTTTTCAGCAATATATTTGTCCACGACACTAATATTTAGTCCTCAATTCACATGAATTAATAGTGTCTTGACTATTGTGATCAGCAATATCTTGACAATTGAATATTGCATGCCTCTTATACCCATTTCGGTATTTTCTAGTATATATGACTTGACCGAACCATATGCACTATTAATTATAGAAAACAATGAAAAGATGCCGAATAAATGATTACCATCCACATATGACCCGCTCGGTCGCTAGCGCCCTGATTGGGCTCACGACCGAGCACGAGACCCTTCCACAAACCATGGATATGGCAACTCTAGAATTTTGTCTTGCGATATGTCAGCGGAGGTCACCCACGAAGGCTGTTGGTCCTAAGCCCTCCCAGGCAACCACCGCGGTACCACCATGACCACATCCATGCTGATCAAGATCGTCGTGCGAGAGGCTGCCTTTGCATTGGTCGCTCGCAGTTTGCCGATGAACCTTGACCACCCTTACAGCTCCAGCGTCCGGTCGTCGTTCATATCACCGAAGAACAACAAGAAATGTCGAGGCCATAGCCCTGGCTTAGTTGCGCCCGAGGAGCGGGATGTGGAACCCTCCACTCAAGGACCGCATGTGTTACCCACTGCTGCGAGAAATCCATTATGAACGAAATAAGATGGATTTTGCTAAAAGAAATCCATAAATGACGCACGCGTTATTAAGCTCAAAATCTAGCAATTAGCATACCATTCATAAGAGTTTACCCATGGCTCTGCACAATACAAGAATCTATGGAGATCTCGTAGAGAGCCAAGGGGGTGGAGGGGCGAACTGTAGAGTACTACTTTGCCATCTACACATGGAATATAAATATTCCTTACAACACACTCCAACATGGAGAATTTTTTTTAAATAATATTAATTTTAATAGTAATTTCGCCTAATAGCACGCGCGGTGCTGAAATTTGAAAAATAGGGCGACGTCGGCTTGGAGCAGGCCAAAAGTCAAGTTTCGGCCTGGAGGGGGCCGAAAGTAGGCTGTCGGTGGGCTACGCTGCATGCACCTCTGCGGCCTCTGCGCGCGCGTCAGGCGGGCCCGCAACTTTCGGCCCAGAGGGAGCCGAAACAAACTTTCGGCCCGGAGGGGGCCGAAAGCGGGCAGGTCGACTTTGTTTCCCGCAATTTGTCTCCTGCCCTTCTTCTCCCGCTCTTTTTCTCCCGCCCTTTTCCTCCCGCCCTTCTTCTCCCGCTCTTTTTCTCCCGCCCTTTTCCTCCCGCCATTTTTCTCCCGCTCTTTTTCTCCCGGGTGAGCTTATATATACCCCAGCAGACGTTGTGATGGAGGCGTGTGGTGTGTGGTGATTTTCTTAGTCGCATAGGAAGGATGTCTGGTAGTTCGGGTCCTAGTTTGGAACATAGGTCATGGTGTGTTCTGTATGAAGCCGTAAGATGGACTGATGGTAGTATTAGGGAGGGTAGGGCGAAGAGCTGTTATAGGGAGCTAGTTAGTGAGTGGGGAAACATTCGTGAGCTGAGAGAAACTATAGCCAAAAAATACAATATCCCGCATATGACCCCTGAAGAAATTTTAGATGAAATTGATGGGTGGCGGTGGAAGTGGCAGAGAGTGAATGAGCTAAAAGATATCGAGGCGGGTCTACGGGACATGCCTATGACACCTAAGTCAAAGATAATCCATTTTTCGCGGGAGGCCTATGCATTTCACGTGGAGGTAACTGAGTACAGAAGTTATATTATGTTAGAATATAGTGTTATTTGTCTGAAATATTTTCCTCTGCTATTGTTCTTGTGCAGCGCTGGCCCGCAGACGCACAGTTTCTGAACAAAGAGATCCCTCATTTTTGTTGGATGGAAGCTCTTTTTGGCGCTTGTCCTGATGGCCGTCCACAGAATGCATTGTACGCTGATGACGTGAAGAAGGCTATATCAAAGGCCAAAGCTGACAGTGATGATGATTTCATGCCTCCTAAACGAGGGAACCGTAGACGTAAGTTTAAGAGTGTTGGCGCATCGAAGGCTGTCGCCGATGAAAATAGTGATGATGACTTCATGCCTCCATCACGAACACGTGGTAGAGGGAAGTGAAGTCGTTGATTAGAATTAGTTATCGTTGAGTTCCATGTATTATTTACAAGTATCTTTAAGATCCGGTATGTAGAAGTACTGAAGTTGTAACGTAGAGTTGTAGTTGTATGTTAGATTAATTTATCGATGCAATGTGGAAGGATATGTCTCGTACATAGATAATAATATGTCTCGTACATAGATAATAATATGTCTCATACAGACGAACATAAATATGAATATGTCTCACATAGAAATAGATATACGGATATGTCTCATACACCTAAGTACCAGTATGTCCCAAATATATCACTGACCCCTGCGTGGCCGAGCCTGACGAGGAGGGGGCTGGACGGGCGTTGATCTGCCGTACCTGTGAGCTACCCTCAATTGACGAGGCACTGTCAACTCCACGTCATCCTGTCGCGGCTGCGTCCCACTACCTTGCAGCGGCGCCTCCTCGTCCTCGTCCTGCGTAGGCTGTGTGACGGGCGGTGGCGTACAGTACATCGGATTCTCCTGGTCAAATCGTGGAGAGTTGTATGCCGAACCACCTCCACCTGCAGATGATAGTATGTTAGTATGTGATGTTGATGAACAAGAGTAATATGTGGGAAAAAATAAAACATACTAACCGAGATCGAGCATTGGCTGAGTCATAGGCGGTGCAACCCCGCTCCAAATCATCTCTGCATAAGACGGTTGACCGTACATACTAGGGTGTTGCCCGAAACCTTGATCACGTGGCATGCCCCACTGATGCATACCAGGCTGCTGCATCATCATATGAGGGGGCATGACCCACGACGAAGTACCCGGCTGGGAAGGAACTGGCTGAGAAGGACCCGGCTCGAAATGCTCCGGCTGGTGAGATGATGAACCGACCTCGAACGTAGGTCGTGTGCTCCTAGGCTGAGGAGGTGTAAAACGAGGTCTCGGGTCGTGTCGATGTGTGTAGTGTGCGGAAGGTGATACCTGTGCATCCGGAGTGGGTGTAGAGTGGCGCGGAGGACGCGGAGCTGGCTGGCGTGGCACAACATCGGCAACACCGGAACAGGTAAGCACACTGTACACACGTCGTAGCTTCTCCTCTAGTCGTCTGAACCATGTCCTGCACTCAGGTGGCGGGTTGTACCTACTCACATCACGCTGAATCTCTGCTATCTGCTCAGCCTGTTTAGTAAGGAAAAATGTTAGAAATTTGTATGAAGGCATAGATTATGCAATGGAGGCACATAAATTTAGTACGTACCGCAGAGTACCGTGGCCCCCCAATACCGTGTAGTGGGTACATGTCGATCACACTAGCTGGCTGCATCTGATCAGGCTGTAGCGTCGGAAGTAACCGTGTGCGAGTGGATTGTCTGTATGTCTGGAGGTAGTGATCAAAATCAGCAGGCACAAACGCCTCATTGTCCAGCCATAGATTTTCAATCGCGGTCGCAGTCGCCCATTCTACCATGTACGGTTGGAGCTTCTGTAGCCAAGTTGCAAGTGGTCTGTCTCCTTGACGACTTAACCTGTAGCATATATACGTGTAGAGCAATTAAAAACAACTGGATGCGTACACAAATAGAAAAAAAGTTTCATCTAGAAGAGTTACCTGTGCACGTGGGAAGGGAGCTGAGGTCGAGTAGGAGGCACCGGCAACTGCCGTCCTCCAAACTGTCTCATGATCCGATGTTGTGCCATCTGCTCCACCGAGACGTCGAACACAATACGAGCTGTAGTCAACCAGTACCTCCGATCTCTCGTGCACAGGTAAGAAAGCCCGCGGGGGAATCTACTCTGCCTTGCGACATCCCCGTATGGCTCCCATATAACCTGGTGGTCCTGAAGCGCATCGAACCACTCAGTGAATGCTCTATAACAATTCCTGACTTGGACTCCCCTGAATCTTCTCTGTACATAAACAAACTAGTTAGTTGACCGTAAAATAACAAAGTAAGTCGAGCGAACACAACTAAATGATGTAAATGTTTACCTCTCGCTGTGCCCATGTGCTGCCAAACGTAGGCGCTTCGGCTAGGTTATGCTCCACGAGTGTGTAGTCCCAGGGGATGTGCGCATCCACGTCAGGTCTACCAACAGGGAACCTCTCCCAAGACCAAAGGTGCAGAAAAAGTGGACATCCAAGTAGTGAAGATGTCCTCTCGCTCTTCACGCACGCGTTGCACATCGCTCTGTAAGTAGCGGCTAAGAGTGCAGACCCGAAACTCCGGGGCACAATGTCCTCCTCCCTCTGCGCCTCTGCAATCTCGTGCGCCACAGGTATCCAGCGTGCAGTAATTGTGTCCTGGTGAGTCTCAGTGAACATCACCTTGCCAAATAGCCACAGTAGATAGGCCTCCAGACTTCTAGTAATCTGCGGCTGACTCAAAGCCATCTCAGGGTACCCTAACTCTGCAATCTGCAATGAATAAGAATTTTAGTTAGTATTGACGTACCGATCGATAAAGACTAAACATTACAAATAACGATGGGTTTACCTGAAAATTGTTCAGCCATGCCTGTCTCACACCATGAGAACTGTACACCAACTCTGGATTGTCCGGATGCACGCCTGCGAACCGTGCCTGCATGGCGTCACGCCAACCGACTGGAGAGTCCGTCGGTCCAATCACCTCGCCCGACAAAGGAAGTCCCAACAAGTATGACACATCCTGAAGAGTAGGTGCCATCTCCCCCCACGGAAAGTGGAACGTGTGGGTCTCGGGCCTCCACCGATCAACTAAGCAGCTCACCAATGACTTGTCCACGCCGACACGACTACTAGCACAACGGTGGAGGCGCTGGGGCTCCTGTCCCTCAGCCTCTGGCAGAATCACAACCGACAGCTCTGGACTCATCTCAACTAGACGAGCAAGTGGTAACAGACCAGACCAAGCCAGCCTGCATACAGAAGACCCGAGTCTGTCAACAATTTTTGGCGTACTAGTGATGCTTATAATTGAACATAAGGTTTCACGTACCGATCAACCCAAGCGGGGTGCAGCTCCCAATTAGCTCCTGGAGTCCGAGTACGCAACACTGGTGGTTGTGTACCAGACTCCCAAATCCTAGCCCGATGGTTGGCATCAATCGTGTCGTCAAGCAAGTCACGTCCAGCCATCTGCATAGTATAGATTAATTAAGTACTTCATAATAAATTGCAAAGTAAACGCCCGGCAAGACACATAAAAACATAGTCTTCACGATTTATTACATATTCGAACATAGTTATGACACGTACAAATAAAAACATAGTCTTCACGATTTATTACATATTTGAACATAGTGATGACACATACAAATAAAAACATAGTCTTCACGACATATTACATATTTCAAATAAAAACCACGTGCTAGCCACGTTGTGCACGCCCTCGTCTTCCTCTGTTGCCTTGACCGCGTGCAGGAACAGCTCTCCCTCGTTTCCTCCGGCTCCTTGGGTAATCGGGACAATTCTTCTCCCTATGGCCGAAATGAGTGCAAATAAGCATTGTCGAGTGCTTCCACCTGCTTCAGACTCGTCCATATCATTCCGTATGCGCAGTGACTGTCGTCTCCCTCTAGTTGTCCTTTTCATAGCCGGATGAGGAATGTACATTCGCTTTGCAGGATCAACCTTGTTGAAGTTACCGACAACTCTATATCCTACCATCTCCCCGGTCCAGGTATGCACCACTGCCTCCTTCATGTAATACGGTGACACGAAATAGTACGGGTTCAAACCCATCTGCCCACAGACTGCCAACACATGAGAGCAAGGGAGGTGAAGCAGCCTCGGCTTGTTGCATGTACACTCACAAGATGGCGGTGCTTCATCATAATTTTAACCTCGTGGGTTCTCATCTCATTAGCAGCACCAAATCTCGCAGTAGGTAAGCGCACCTCATACCTGGCTTCTTCGTTACCAATCCTAATGACGCCATGCAAACGTGCCTTCTTTGTCTTTCTCTCCATGTACAACCTGATCTTCCTGCAATATGGTGTGTTGGGGTAACGTTCAATATGTTCGACAGCTTCTTGACGTCTATCTCTGAAATATGTCATTGTTCCGTGCATAATCCCTCCACAAGTGCTGTAAGTGGCAAACCCCTGTTACCTCTGAGTACGAAGTTATATACCTCAGCAAGGTTGGTTGTCATGATGCCATATCGTGCTCCATTTGTATCGTGCAACAAAGACCATTTCACGGGAGGCTCTTTTTCTATCCACTCTACAAAATTCCGTATTCGGTTTCCTTTCTTTCTCTTCGTTCCCGGTGGGTCAATTCCAGGCAAGTCACACAATCCACAGGATCCCCTTCGTCTGTTTGAGATGCAGACGCCTGCGAAGCCTGTGCAGCTCTCACCTGCGCAGCGATCGCTGTTGCCTGTGCAGCTCTTCTTTCCTTCACTTGTTTGTTCGTGAATTCAGTGAGCATTTCCCACAGAAAATTGTACTTCCTTTCCTGATTCATATTGCAGAGTCTTTTGAACAGATTCATCAGCCGCTTACTCTTAAAACATGAGTAAAAATTCGCAGCGAGATGACGCATACACCATCGGCTCTGCAAGTCAGTCCATGGTACAGGTTCGTCCCCAGCAGGCTGCTGTAGTGCCTTGATTGCCTTCAACATACCTGGATGTCTGTCATGAAGTATGCACACGTTTGGCCGATCCTCCACGACCCCCTTTTTTAATTCCCTCAGAAAGAATAACCAGCTCTCATAATTCTCACCCTCTACGAAGGCAAAGGCAATAGGAACGATCTGTTGGTTACCATCCACACCAATGGCGGTCAGTATCTGTCCCTTGTACTTGCCTGTCAGAAATGTGCCATCGATGCAGAGCACTGGACGACAATGTTTGAATGAATCGATGCATATTGCGAACGAGAAGAACATCCTGCAAAATACAGAATAGTTTGGCTCCTCGGGAATCTTAAATATTGCAAAGCTACATGGGTGCCAGGATTCCTCTCGTTCAATGTGGTAATTTGATGGACAACATTATCATATGCATCATAAAATGTCCCAAACCTCGACTCCAGAGCCTTCTGCTTTGCTCTCCATGCCTTCCCAAGCTTAATGGTTGTTTTCCATCTAGCCTTAACTGTCGCGATGATGTTTCTCGCCACCATGTCTTTTGTCCGCACTATCTCATCATACAAGAGGCGTGCAATCAGAGTTGAAGTCAGGTTTGGATGGTCACTCAATGTACTCTTTATTTCACAAGTGTGCGGCTCGAAGCCTGAAACCACCCACATCACGTCAAACTTCGGTAAGTGACCATGCACCCTTCCTGGACAGTTAATGTCAACACAACTCATAGTCAAATATTTTTTGTTCGAGACTTCAGTGCGGAAAACCCTTTGCGTGGACAAAGCCCACTTAATCACGGCTTCCCTAAGCTGCTGCTTTGTGCTGTACTGAGCACCGACTTGAATATTATTCATGTGATACTCCCATGACGAAGAGTTTCCGTCTTGCACTACTGTCATGTTCGACTTGTCCTCATTCCAAGAGTCAGGAATAGGCACATCGTCAACATCCTCTTCATCATCTTCATCATGAGCATCATTTTCATTATCAGAATCAAGATCTTCTGCAAGGCCATCCTCATCTTCCTCCAACATCTGTTGCTGCACTGTTCCTGCGTACTCATCCCCATCTGCCTCCCCTACATGCGCAGGTCCTGCCGACTGACTACTAAGTGCCGGTTCATAATTTTCAGAATATCTTCCATGGAGCCAAACAAATCAACATTCTCTGAGCCAGTACACTGACTACTCTCTCCATGCTCAGGACCCCCGCCACCGTGTTCCAAATTGTTCTCTTTCAGATAAAATACCAGCAGGATTTCAGGTTGTGTACCTCGGCGTTTGCATGATGCTAGCCAAGATGTCCACTGACTTGTCCGATCAAGCGGCAACAACTCCCGAAAAATATTTGTACGGGATTTGCTCCATACAGACTGAATCTTAACAGCCCAGATATTAGGATCAAACCGGAAATTTATCGTGAAATACTGCTGAATGGCAGCTATTCTCAAATTCACTGGGTCTGTAAGCTGAATCAACATATTCCCAAATTCACTCAAATCAACACCTGACTCGTTTACACCGACATTACCGGCGCCATAGTGCACAACAACATCAACCACTTCCATGACCTAAACAAATTTATTGCATCATCAGATGTCGTTCACTCAAAAATATGACGCAAAATTTATTCTAACCGATCGCAAAATTTATTCTAACCGATCGCAATATTTATTCTAACCGATCGCAAAATTTATTCTAACCGATCGCAATATTATTCTAACCGATCGCAAAATTTATTCTAACCGATCGCAAATTTATTCTAACCGATCGTAAAATTTATTCTAACCGATCGCAATATTTATTCTAACCGATCGCAAAATTTATTCTAACCGATCGCAAAATTTATTGCATCATCAGATGCCGACCACTGCCATAATATTTATTCTAACCGATCGCAAAATTTCTACACTGCATCGTGCAACAAAATAATAGTACTATAATATTTCTACAACGCATCCACCAAATAAATTATTCCGACAGTACTACTAACGAATCCATTGACTAAAAGTGTCTACACTACTACTAACGCAACCACCAACAAAATACTTAATATGCATCGGTCCACTAACAGAGTATTATTACACTAAACAATATTTGTCTAGTGACTAATAAGGGTTTACCCTTGAAGCGTGTCGATCCGGTCAGCGCCGCTCTCCGGCTTCAATCTACCGCCACCACTGCTCCACCACAACACCACCTTCTCAATCCTCCATTGCTCCCAATCCTCCACCTCCACACCTCAAAACGACTCCACAAAAAGCTATCCCATCCACAGATCCTGGATGCCCCGTCCCTCCTCTCTCTTTTTTACCGATCAAATCTGTGGCAGCACAAATTTTTGGACTGGATTTGGTGGAGGGAGGAAGAGCAGGAAGAGGAGAGGAGGAAGACGAACCAGGGAAGAAGAGGGAGGAAGAGAAGAAAGGGGAGAAGAAAGATGCGCCTGCCGACGGTGGAGAGACTTTCGGCCCGCTCCTGGCCGAAAGCTGCTTTCGGGTCGCTCCAGGCCGAAACTCGCGGGCCCCGCCTGCCGCGCGTGCAGTGCTGCGTGCAGCTCTTGTCACGTAGGTCGCCGACACCCTACTTTCGGCTCGGCCGGAAGCGAAAGTTGAGTTTCGGCTCGCTCCGGACCGACGGCGCGCTAGTTTTCAAATTTCATCTCCGCGCATGCTACTGTCCGAAATTCATATTTAAAAAGATATTATTTAAAAAAAATCTCCTCCAACATGCACACACCTTCATAAACAGGGCTTTGTTGTCCATATGTTGTACAGATGACCAGATCAAATGGTACACTGATAAAGGATCTGCAAGAAAAGAAATATTACTGTTAAAATCCAAATCATTGCGATATTTCCACAACGATCAATATTATGACAACTGCTCCCATCATAATGAGAATTCTATTTTTGTGATATCATTCGTGTAATAATTTACCGAATCTATTTGTAACACTAAATTAAGTGAACCACCTTGAATGACTAACCATGAAAAAGGGTTAATTTGCATTGAAAAGATAAGTGTTTAATTGTCTCATCATAATGATGACAAAATCCACATTTTTAAACTCTATGACAGTTTTGCTTTTCAAGTCATGCAAATTATATCTTTGTTAGGATTTTAATTTCGAGCGGCAACTTTGTTTTTTTAAATTATTTTTGTTATTATCGACTGCCACCTCTGAATATGTGTTGTATACATGGAACTCGGAAAATTCACCATTTCCATGTAGATTCCCGCGTAATTCATCAGTCCCTGCGACAATTGCACAATTCCTAACCGTCCAAGGAGAGTATTCCATACTTCAAGTCTCAGGGCATTCGCTAAAATGAAGCAACACCTTGAAATCCCGAAATCCAGATCGCCTTTATTCAGGGGAGGAATGATCGTTACGATTTACCAGCATGGGAAATCACATAATAGTTATCCATTAATTGAGAAAACTCGTCAACTATGTACAATGTACTCGTAACACTTAAATAATGGTACCTGCGAAAAGAAATCAAATAACGAAAGAAAATGTCAATTATTGGAGCCACACTTAGCACCTCATAGCCGGGCACAATAATTCGGCCAGCCAGCCAGCCGCAGATTTTGATCCTTTGTGGTGTCGTGTCCCAATTAGGACACGTTGATCATCGATGTGTCAGCATGCATGTAACGTGTTTAGCTACACGGCTACACCTATGCATCGAGTTTTTTGCAATCATATAGTATAACTTGGATCAATTTGCCACCTAAAATAAATCGAAAAAGTCCATGCACAACAAATATGACTAAAATGGAATATGGTATACCAAAGAGAATGAAAACCGGTTTCGGCTTTGTTAACTCAAATCATTCGGTTGCGTGCGACAATGCATAAATAGACAGGATGGACAGGGAGAGGGAGAGAGAGACACGAGTAGCTGCTGCTTAGCCTTCGAGGAACATAACATTTTTCCCTTTTGTCGCTGCTTTGCTCTCCTCTGTTGCCATTGCTGCTAGCTCCAGCTTCGTCCACCACCACCACCGTCTTCGTCTCTCCCGCCGGCGGCCGCTTCCATTTCGTTCTCCTTCTGATTCTACTTGTGTCCGAGGAGCCATGGCAGCTCCAAGGGAGTAAGGACTTCGAGGTGAGTTTTTTCTTGGTTCAGATATCCCCACTTCATCTGCAGTTCCATTCTCTGTTTCTTTCCATTCATCGGAACATAGGTAGACCATGCACGGATGGATGGATGGATTAACCCGTTGATTGGAAATTTGGAATTCAGCGCAGTAGGATAATATATAATTTCGTCTTATCCCCTTCTTAGCTTGTTTCCACGCGGGGTCTGAATGAACATACAGTGCCTCAGATGCAGTGTCAGAACAGAGCATATCACTTCACCTCATCCACCCATCTCATCTCAACTGTGTCGCCACTGCATTGCTCTCTGCAGGTTCAGTTGACTAATTTTCATCCAGCTCATCCTTAGTCTTGCTTCCAAATTTCACAGGCTAGAGAGACAAGGCGGACAAGAAATTCACAACAAGATAGAGCAAGGGCATGTGAGCTTTGATTCATCTGGCCATGAATATGCTGATCAGTACCAATTCCAGTACCAGCACCACCAGCAGCAGCAGGTAATAACATTTTGTTTCCATTCCTGCCTATGTATATACTCTGCTACTTACTGCTGCTAAATTCCATGTTCAGAGATATAGTTCTGTTCTGAGGTGATATGCTTTGCATCCGCAGGAACCATCGCGCCGTGCACGGTGTCCATTACCTGATGCCGGCGTACCAAACAACGGACGATAGGCCGGCCGACGACGACCGGTCGGTGAAGCATGTTGATAACCCTGACGGTGCCGATATGATCACTGAGATTGAGGAAGGTGATGCCATCTGGATACCACCCGATGCGGTGGACAGCGAGGATGAGACTAAGCATTTGAGTGCATACACAAATGATGATGATGATGATGATGATGATGATGAGGAGGATGATGATAGAATGAACTGGGTTCAGCCTGGTTCCAGTGACTCTGAGCCGAGCCTGAGCCCCAACCCCAGGGAGGAGCGGCACACGTCGATGCTCAAGGCCATGGACAGGCAGCTCAAGATGCTTGTCAGCCGGTTCCTATCATCTGCCGGCATCTCCTTACCACAAGAAGATGATGGTGGCGAGAGCTGGCTCGATATCGTCACCTCCCTGTCCTGGGAAGCTGCCCTGCTCATCAAGCCCGACGGCAAAGTCGGGAATGAAATGGACCCTGTCTCTTACATCAAGGTTAAGCGGGTTGCGTCCGGTACCCGGCGACAGTGGTAACAATACTAACGAACTCCTAAACATAACCAGATTATCATCATCGTTGTGGCCATGTTATATTCTAATGGGGCTGACTCTTGTTGCAGTGAGGTTGTCAAGGGCTTAGTCTTCAAGAAGTATGCAGCCCACAAGCACATGCCGACCAAGTTTCACAACCCCAGGCTGCTGTTGCTTAGGGGCGCCCTCGGCGATTCTGATGTGGGTTTGTCATCGTTTAATTCTGTGGAAAAGGTATAGATATCTTTTATAAACAAAATTCAAATTTTATTTATGCTTGTTTAAGAAAAAGATTTATATCGACGAATCAAGCATAAACACCCATTTTTTCCATGTTCTTTTATCAGGAAAAGGGCCATTTGGAAAAGGCTATCAGCCAAGTGATGGAGACATGCACTCCAAATGTTATAATGGTCGAGAAAACAGTTTCGCGTGACATACAGGAGCTTCTGTTGAACGAAGGTGCCACTCTAGTGCTTGACATGAAGCTCAACCGGTTGCAGAGAATTGCTCTGTGCTCTGGCTCTCCCATCGTCTCGGTTTCAGAAATCCTGAGTGCACCGAAGTTGAAGCAGTGCGACTACTTCCATATCGAAAAATTCATGGAGGAGCATAACTGCACCGGTGACAGCGGGAAGAGGCCATCTAAAACATTAATGTTCTTGGAAGGTTTTCCCAAGCCATTGGGGTGCACGGTAGGCTCTGTTCATTTTTCACCCCTATGCATATATTACATATAACATTCATGCTGAATCTATTTTAATGAAATTCAAAACAAAATCCTGTAGGAATTAACAAGATGATTCCTCTTTACTATGCATGATTCTGTGGTATACTTGTACTTGAACAATGATGGATATATATTATAACTTGTAATTCCTGCAGATATTACTACGAGGAGCAAATAGGGAAGAACTGAAGAAAGTCAAGCAAGTCATGCTCTACACGGTATTTGCAGCATACCACCTGGTTCTGGAGGCATCCTTCTTTGAAGATCAGAGTGTATTCTTGAATGATAGAGATGCTCCAAATTCTTTTGATATTAAGGAAGGGCCATCAGTAAATAATTGTGGAACTCCTGTTCTCGCAAATGGTTCTGCTCTTCATGTCAGTCATACAGAGAATGATGTCACATCTAACAGATTGCCAGAGCAATATTCTGATGCAGAGAAAAGTACTGTTTCTTCTGGAAAATCAGATGCTCTAAGCTCACCGGCGGATGGCTCCTTGAGTGAGGGTGCAACCATCCATTATGACTCAAATCACGCATTTGCTTCTGAAAAGATGCTACGCACAGCCTCAGGATCACTGAAAAAATTCATTGATATATTCCACCATCAGAATATTTATCTACCTGTCACTACTCAAGAGACAATAGATCGTCAGAAAGAAGCAAAACTTGAACTCAATCAAGAATCACCAAGTGAAAGTTTTGATACCGGGATAACGACGGATGGACCAGTTGACTCCAGTGAGTACATGGAGAATGTAAAAAAATTCCAGAAACAAGTATTTACCGAAACAAATCAGCAAATGGTGCTGGCTGATCATCCAGATAGTGAAGAACATGAGCAATTATCAGTTGCAGTGGAAAATGGGGAGCGGCACAGCACAACTTACAGCGAAGAGAAAACCTCACACATCGACGAGGTTGATGACGTAATGGATTCTCAGAGCATACTGATTTTGTTGTCCAGCCAATGCATCGCAAAACAGGTCATTTGTGAGCAGAGTCATCTGTCCCGGATAAACTACTATGGAAATTTTGATGTCTCCTTAGGACGATATTTGCAAGACATTTTGCACAATCAGGTAACACTACTGTTATTGCAGCATTCGCATATGATTAGCAATTAAGATAATACGTCGACTAATGATTTATTTTTCGCTTCTAGTCTTCTTTTACTCCTTTTTGTACATGCCATATTTAAATGAAAATAATCAGTAGTATTCTTTCATAGATAAGATTGTCTGCCGTTTGATACGAAGGATGTGCTCAGCGACTCATGATTTCTGAATATTTTATTGTGGCAGAACCTAAGCTGTTTCTCATGCGGAGAGCCTCCAGAGTCTCATATGTACTCTTACACTCACCGTGACGGAAATCTGGCAGTTCTTGTAAAGCGGTTGCTGCCTCGGCATCGTTTGCCTGGTGAGTCCCAAGGAAAAATTTGGATGTGGACTAGATGTCTAAGATGTAATGAGCATGAAAACAGGATATCCAAATCATCTCGGAGAGTGCTAATGTCGACCGAGGCACGCAATCTCTCATTTGGGAAGTTCCTTGAGCTCAGTTTTTCAAACCACTCTGCTACTAGAAGGCTATCAATATGCGGACATGAAGTGAACAGGGACTGCTTACGCTTTTTTGGGTATGCTAATTATTCAAGAAGTTATATTATATTATATTTATGTATATTTATTGTTATGTTTTATCTTGCAAATACATAATATTCATAATTGTTCTTCCTTTTTGTTTGGGATCTTTCAGGCTGGGCTCCAAGGTTGCGATGTTTCAGTATTCATCGGTCGAAATATATAACGCCTGCAAGCCACAACCAACGCTTGTGTTCCATAATCCCACGACACATGAGTTGTTCGAGCAACAAGGGAGAAATGTATGAACTGTTTTATGTGGTTTTATGACATCTCACGGTCACCTTACACGGCTTTGCAATGCAGTCTAATGCGTCCGTTGTGTTCACTTAGGTTCTTGCTCGAGGAGTTAACCTTTTCGCTGAAGTTGAAAGGATACTACAGCACACAAAGAATCAGTTTCCTGAGGTGGCGATCGACTGCGGCGCCTTCCTTCCTGTTACAGAGTTCTCTCAACTCGAAGAGATGTTGATGAAAGAGAAGAAAGAGTTTGTGGTAAACTGCATTTCCCTTCTTTATGTTGCTTCATTGAATGCTCTCTCGATTCCCATTTTGATTTCTGGTGATTACATCTTACTGGTTGTGTATTGATATCATCATGTAGGATTTTCTCGTGAAGGCCGTTGATCAGCACGGCGTGTCTGTGTCCTCTGTTCATGAGATTCTTGATGTAAATTGGCTCTATCAGGACCTTTTGCTCGAGCTATATGTGTGGGACCGTCGGTTGCATCGACTCCTACTGTGTAAATCTTCAGGTAAAGAAAGAATGAGTAATGGCATCAAGAAGGTAACTGTTGAACTTACTCATGACCAAACGACCGATGATATTGCTGAGTACACAAGCAGACAACTATCATTTGAGAATGGGTCTATTGAGCCAGTGCAGTTTAGTAAACTAGGAAATAATGAAAAAGAATCAAAGTTGAGTGATGAAAAACCTCAGTATAGGCACTATGAAGAGCAACATAGTGCAAAAATGTCACCGTCTGGAACGTCGGATCGCTTGGATGTGCAGAGGCCGGGCAATGGTCCAACTGTACATTTGATATCCGTCAAACAAGATCCATTTCATATTCGACAATTCAGAATTTCTGAATGGGAAGACAGGGAGAGGTGGGTTTGGAGTCCACTTTGCGAGTCAAGATTGTCTTACAGGCAGGAACTCCAGGCTCGATGTTTGGAAAAATTTGAACTTGTTAACCGCTATTCTCCATCTCATCTGCCCCCCTTGCACAAACAGTCTGCTGAAGATGTGTCTTCTCCACGGTTCGTAGTAGGTCCAGGTGGTAATGTCTTGTCTGTATCAGAGGATGAGATATCCAGCATAATCTCCCGTGCTCTTGCCATAGCTGAGGACCGTCGCCATTTATTGGATTCTATTGTCGGGAGTCATGCATCCGACACGCCGTCTGAAGCTTCTTCTGCCTCGTCAACTTGGTCATCTACCGACTCCTCAGATTCAGAAGCAAGCTCTTCATTTGACGACCTCTACAACTACGATAGCTCGCTTCTATCATCCCCTCTCCACCCCGAAATATCTCTTAATGGGAAAGCAACTCTCAAGGGGAAATATTCAGTCATTTGTGTGCATGCTAATCAGTTCTACACTCTTAGAAAGAAATGTTGTCCATCTGAGCTTGCATATATCGCTTCCTTAAGCAGATGCAAGAAATGGGATGCCCAAGGCGGTAAAAGTAAGGCTTTCTTTGCAAAAACAATGGACGGCAGGTTCATCATCAAGCAAATACAGAAGATGGAGTTTGAGTCTTTCATAGAATTCGCCCCGGATTACTTTAAGCATGTTTACCACTCTCTAGACACCGGGAGCCAAACTTGCCTTTCCAAAATTTTAGGAATCTATCAGGTATTTCACATCAGTAATTGGAACATTATTCCCGATTTTCTTGTGATGATTATGTGTTTTAATTAAAGTGTGAATTTTATTTCCAGATTTACCTGTGAAGTTTATGTGTTTGATAAAATTGTGAATTTCCTATTTCAGGTTAAGCAAATAAGACATGGCAAGGAAGTGAAGATTGATCTGATGGTGATGGAAAATCTTCTCTTTGGACACAACGTGTCACGGATATATGATCTCAAAGGTGCTGTTTTCTCTCGTTACATCGCCGACTCATGTGACGGAGACAGTGTTTACTTGGATCAAAACTTTGTCGAGGATATGCGTGTTTCTCCTATCTATATTGGAGGAAGAACGAAAAATCTCTTGCAGCGGGCAATCTGGAATGATACATCTTTTCTCACAGTATGTGTTTAATTCACTTAAACCCCACTTAAACCCCAGGTTAATCAGTAAACCATGTTTCTATCTGAATAATATGGGCTAACTAAATTATTGCTCTTGCAGTCGATTAATGTCATGGACTACTCTCTACTTGTGGGAGTGGACAAACAAAATCATGAGTTTGTATTTGGCATCATTGACTACCTGAGGCAGTACACATGGGACAAGCAACTGGAGACGTGGGTAAAAACTTCTCTCGTGGTGCCAAAGAATATTACACCGACGGTCATTTCACCCAGGGAGTACAAGAAAAGGTTTAGGAAATTCATGACCAAGTATTTCCTAACGGTTCCAGATGATTGGAGCACGACGAAGAACAACTCTGGGACCTGTACATCCTGTGATCTTGGAAACTGTAACTTGTCAAAAATTGACAGCAAGAAGCCTCATCATCAAGCTGAATCGTGCTCTATTCAGTGAAGATTCTCCCTCGCGGTTTTCCAGCTCATCTTCTAGCTTATTTCTAGTCATTTTGATAGCAGTGTACATAGAATGAGTGCCTGAATTTACTTGTAAAGTTCTCCAAAAAGTTGCATCTTTTAGGCAATTTTTTGGAGGTTAGGCTCGAAATACATGTACCCTCGCAATTTTTTGTTGTCAAACCCAGCATGATTGTATTGAAATCACATGAATTGTAGATCATTCGTTCATTCCTTACTTCGTGCATGAATAATGAAAGAGTATGAGATGGGCGTAGTATGTTGAATATTGTACCGAGCCTCTTGGACGAGTATATATAGAGGTACAAGACTTGAAAGGCAAGAAGCCCCACCTAAAGATAAGGTAGGAGATGGATTAACATCCTTAAGAAGAGAGAGGAAGAACGAAACATCTCTTGCAGCAGGCAATCTGGAATATTACATCATTTCTCATTGTACGTGTTTAATTCATTTAAACCCCAGGTCAATTAATTAGCCATATTTGTATCTCAATATGGGTTAACTAAATTCTTGAGCTTGTGGTCGATTAATGTCATGGACTACTCTCTATTTGTGGGAGTGGACAAACAAAATCATGAGTTTGTATTCAGCATCATTGATTACCTGAGGAAGTACACATGGGACAAGCAATTGGAGACATGGGTAAAAACATCTCTCATGGTGACAAAGAATATTACGCCGACGGTAATTTAGCCTAGGGAGTACAAGAAAAGGTTTAGGAAGTTCATGACCAAGTTTTTCCTAACGGTTCCAGATGATTGGAGCACGGCGAAGAACCACTCTGGGACCTGTAAATCTTGTGCTTGCGGCAACTGTAACTTGTCAAAAATTGACAGCCAGAAGCCTCATCATTAAACTGAAGCATGATCTATGCAGTGAATAATTTCTCTCGCGGTTATTTAGCTCATCTTCTAGCTTATTTTAGTCATTTGCAAGCAGTGTACATAGAATGAGTGCATGATTTCACTTGTATTGTCTCCAAAAGTTTGCATCTTGTAGGATTTTTTTGAAGGAAATTACGCTCGAAATACATGTACCATCTCTGCTGAGAGCCTCTTAGGGCCACTTCTTTTAGGCTTAGGTTTATGCTTATGGAGAAGCACGCTTATGCATATGCGATCAAGCGACCGGCTTTCAGTTCAGGGTTATTTCTTGCTTATAGACATGAACTAGAAAAGATAAACTGAAACCTCATATGTCAGTGGTACTTTAAACCAATATAGCTCATTTCACTAGTGAAGTTGTGTTTCAGTTATGCATGCTATTACTTTCTGGTACAAGCAAACAAGCGATACAGGAACCGCTGATAGTAGATGATTGATCATTTGGTTGCAAATGGAAATAATATCTCATTGTCCATCGGCTGCATTAGGCGAAGCATGTACCTGAATCACTGCTTGACGACACCACTGAACCGGAGCAGAGGCGAGGCCGAGATGGAGCAGGTCGCGTCGGTCGGGGAGTTCCGTCCTTGGCGAGCTCTTGAGCGCTTAGAGTGGCTCTGGAGACGGGGGTGGATGCGGTAGGCGACGAGGTCGGCCGGGGCCGGCGGTGCCTAAACCCTAGGCGGTGGCGGCGGCGCTAGAAACTACTCCCTCCGTTCCAATTTAATTGACTTGTCATGCACCACATGTGGATGTATCTAGACTTGTTATATGTCTATATACATCCATATTTGGTGCATAGCAAGTCAATTAAATTGGAACGGAGGGAGTATCCAGCAGAGAACGGAATGGGGAGAGACGAACCGGAGAGATACTGGGTGGTATATTTGGAGTAATTAACGGGAAGAGTAGGGGTAGTACGAGTAGAGTAGAGATACTGGACTACTGGTTGGTTCGTCAAGCAGTGGAGCAGCTCGGGAAAGCTGGATTTTTACACTACCAAAAAAAAAAGCCAAGCTCTATTGCATGGGTAAATTCCTGCACGCGTTCAACCCATTTACATCCGTGGCTCTCAGGGTCAAGAAAAACGAAGCTGGAGCCACATTGTGCAGCCCGCTTGGTTGCTTTACTATTTCGCAAATTTCTTACACGTTGTTTGGTGTCATGTTAACGTGCGTGTTCATGTATTAGAACCAAAACCTGGCGTTTGGTTACAGCCTAGTGTCGTGTTACGGTCACCACATATAAAAATGACGACCTTACCACCTAAAACTTGCATGCAAGACTAAGAGGATGGGGAGAGCCAGCACAAGCGCCGACCAAAGGCTGCATGCGGGCTGTACTTTCTGAAAATTTGTGCTATAGCTCGGCGACTAGTGAAGCGTCGGCTCTCTTCTCTCACTTCGTTTCTCTCTCTTCCAACTAGGATTTTGCTGACGTGGACTAGCTTATAGGCAGCTGACTAGGATCTATTGTACCTGCTCTAAGTAGTAGCATGAAAACAGTTTGTGATCGGGCGGGGGGGGGGGGAGGACGGGACAGCAAAGCGAGATCAGGAGCTCGAGCACGCAAAACCATGGCCCACCCCACACCACACCCGCGAAGACAAGGTTCCGCTTGGCTCAAGATCAGGAGCTCGAGCTCGAGATCATGAACGACGACTAGGCCAAAGAGGAGCACGATGAATATTCCGCTTGGCCGTCACCCACTGCCTTGGGTACATCGAGTAGTCGTTAAGATTAGGTTCTTCATCGACGTTAGGGTAATGTCATTGTCATCTATGTCGTCGTTCTTTATCAGAAAAAAATCTACCTCGCCCGTTTGTAATCATTGCAATATGATGAACTTTGTATAAAATTGATCAGTTTATAGGAACAATATATGCATGGCTGAAATCACGCCAACCAGCTTTATTTTTTAGTTTACGGCTTTTCAATTTCTGTTGTGCCAGCTCAATTTTCACACTGCAAAATGGTTTTCAAGACTCCTCTTTAGGGTACGATATTTAAGGGATCAGCTAGAAATTCTTTAGTAAGCCCAACAGAAGTGCTTATTTCCCGGCTGTAATTATGTGTCATTGCGCCTATGTTAGATGTTGCGAGTGCCTCAATAATTTATGCTCGGCAAACAGTCGGGAACTCTGAAACAACGCCGATCACGGTGGTAGTGTCATATATATCCCGGTGGGATTGATAAAAAATTAGAACTGTTATTAGGGTGGGAGCGATAACCGTTATACCCGCTTTGACTGTGTAGAAATGAAAGGTTTTCAGTGAAAGATTTTTCTCGTTTACAGGTACTCTACCGGTGCACAAGGACTCTCCATTCGTGGTCCACATTACAATGGGCGGGGTATCGAGCCTTCTTTACGGAGGCATGTGCACGACTGGAAGAGGTGAGAAGAGATGTTTTTATCTGGTCCCTTGATCGTCGGATTGGTTCTCCGTAGACATTGATGTTTTGCCCCTACATGATTGTAATTTGTTTAGTGGTACCTTTTTTTTTTCAGAACTTTTGGATTGCGGCTGTGTGCATTATTATGGAGAGGCCACATGTGCTGCATGCATTTTCTAATCCGGAAACACTCTCTTCTGATCTCAGTCCTTACGACACAACTGTCCTTTGTCTAGTCAGTCAATACCAAAGCCAAGCACGGAGCGGACAGGCACAAGACGGCCTATGAGACAATGACACAGCCACAGGAATACGAAGACGAAGAGAAGCTTCTTTAGTGAGGAAGTTGCTGATTTCACAGAATCTGCAACCTTGTCAATTCAGCCATATTTTTCACCATACTATTCATGGAACTCAAACCGAACCTTGGCAGATCTTTCAAACACCCTAGACTTCCAACCCCTCACCAACGGCTAGGTTTTACACTCACATTATTAATTCTGCGAAGGTGTGTACACAGAGTATTATTTTCTTCTAGATAGAAGAAAGTCATTCTGTCAACGGCTACGAAGAACTTGACGATCGTGTGGTCGTGTCGCCTGCTCTTCATTCAACATGAGGAAGGAGCAAATGGTGATACGGAAAGAACCAGCTTTACACAAGATCAGCTGATGCAAACGCTGATACGAAAACGAGCAAATGCAGCACATTTGATGCACGACTCTTCTGTGTTTTCACGAGATCAGTTGGACTATTGAGAAAGTTGGATTCGGGGCAGCCGTGCACGGCTCATGGTTCACAGATCTGGTCTCGCATCTCATCGTACAGACAAGGGCCTACCATGGCATGGCTAAGATAATGCCTGGTGAGGTCGGCAGTTGTCCTACCTAACGTATCTTCTTCATCTTACGAGATCTGCTAGATCCCTTCAAAAAATAATAGCCAAAAAGGATTAGAGGATACGGGGGACAGGATTCGAGAATATTCAGACCAATAATTTCTTGAGCTCCAAGCCTTCAACAACGAGGAAGGCAACAGAGAGATTTATCATATCATGGCCAGAACCGTTCTTTGCATGATTATTTCAGTCCTCAACCGTAGTGGATAATTCCTTCATTTTTCCAGCTTATTAGTCGTATATCGGAAAAAATGTTTCGTAGTAATAACCATGTTTCTTTTTTTCCAAAATAATAATCGTGTTTCATGTGCCAATTAAACAGGCTGGCCGAAATTTCATCTCAATTTTATGCGACAATTAAATAGCATCCTCCAAGTATGTGTCAGTCGCCTCCTCCTCATCTTGACATGGCCGAAAAAGCAATGTTATGTCAGCCGCCTCATAATTGGAACCTCGATACCATAACAATCGACAACATTGAAAGATTATTATTTAATAGTCCTCAAGAATTCCTTTATACAACTTTTTCCACTTGTGATTCGGTCGTGATGCATGAAAGAATTCACTCAATGAGCATCATGCCCTCAATTACGGCGGCATGCATACGAGCGGTCTAGACAGTTAATGTGTTTAGTGTATGTACCAAAGCGAACCCCAATAACTAAATCAACGATACAGAGATCTCAACATCAAACATGGTTAGATGGATATAACTAGTCATGTTCCTTATTTTGATCGGACAAAACCCACAAAACTCCGTGGTGTACTAAATAGTGTGCATGATTCTACAGCAAGCGATAGAGTTTGCGGCAGCCTCTATAATATCAGAGAAATAGTATAATGTGAAAATTCACATATTGTATGGATGTATTTTTTTTCGGACTGCATATGCATGAGACAAACAGGCACAGGTGCATGTCATTTCGGCTTCAAGAATTATTTTTCATAACGATCAGCTCAAAAACATTAACCTGATTGACTCAAAGCACATCAATGAATGAAGAACCTTTCATGAACCTAAGTTGTACAGGGCTGACTGACGACAAAAGAAAAACAGTGTGCATGGTTCTACAGCCAACAACAGAGTTCGTGGCAGCCTGTGTAGTGTCAGAGAAAGAGTGTAGAATGTGAACAAAAGGCGTTTTATTACATTCGGACTCTGCATAGCAAATTGAGCGTACGTATAGAATACTCTACGCAACTGATACATGCTCGACTTGAGTTAAGAATAGTACTCAATGTCCTTGCAAAAAAAGAATAAATGCAAGTGTCAATTTAACAAACAAAGGACTCTTAAAATTTGATGAGTAGCAAAAAATTAATGATGCAGCTACCACAATTTAAAGGCCAAAAAAATTAGGTATTCAATAATTGAATTTTATTTAGAAAAAACAAATACACTTAATAATCACACCACCACATGTATAGTCAGACAACACTTATTGAGAAGTTGAGTCGCAACGCTTTTTCCACTGAAAGATTAACATGTCTTAGTAAGGTGTATGTAATGCTAACCATGTAATTTGATCTCGAGTTAACATGAAGTACACAAATCTCTGCTAACCATCAGACGCATAATTTGTTTCTAACAATTTGTGCCTATTATGATTTGGGATGTAATTATGCATGGATTGCTTAGATATGTATAACTATGATATGTTTCTCAATTGGAGAAACACATATTTTAGAATAGAACATAGACGAGGGTAGGCATGTAAGGATTGGCTCTCACAGCTAGAGATCACTAGAACTGACAAAAAATGGTAGATGGAGAGACATAAACAAAAATTTGCATACTGCGTACATGGCACATATGCCATTTTACAATAAGTGTCGGACCGTCCACACATAGATGTTGTTTTGCATGTTTTTTTTAGAAACATAGTACACACATGGACGCTCACAAACACACGTAAATACTCACCCTATAAATGCACGTACGCACACCCTACCCCTATGAGCACCTCCGTAATACGGAGTCGGCAGATCGAGTCTTGCGATTGACGAAGTCACCACGGGTACCTCGCTGTCGACAGGAACGTCGCCTCCCACTGAAAAAATATTCCACCTAAATGCAACACATAGATGTCAAACTTGAGTTTTGAACTCTGCTGGAAACTGAGTGTACAACCACCCTGCTAAACATCTAACCACAGTTTGGTTTTCTGTTTTGCATAATGTGTGTGAGTGTGTGTGTGTAAACGGAGGAAGTAAAAACAAAGTTGAGTGTTGTCCTTTTAATATTAGGCTTAACACAGTCTGAAATAACATAAATGAAAATAATTTGAAGATTTAGAAAATCTTAAACAATTTACATATAAATGTATGAAACATGTCATTTGTGAATACATTAGCATAGTAACTGCTTTAAATAGACTGATTAGTGTATCTATAGTAGAAAATATTTGTACATCACATGGCCGATATACTCTATTTTGTGTGCGCGTGATTTTCTAACAACTTTAACTTCATGTTATTATTTCCCATCACTTTCCACCTCAAATATTTAGGCGGTCATGTAGTGCATTTCATTCTTATTGTTTTGTTATTATCAATGGGTTTATAATAATGTCATTGGGTAATTGTATCCATATAGTAACATATGTTTCATCTGCAATTGAATCGGGGACTGATCCCTGCCAATCTAAAAAAATAGTTGCAGAGGATTGTAGGCTGCACGACACTTCCTTCCAACGGTATGTACTCTGAGTGAAGTTTCCATATTGGTATATGAATAGAAAGTCAAATCTTTAACCTATGGGGGCTAGATTTCTCTCTGTAACCTCTAAATTGTCGGAGTTAAGTATTGGACCAGAGCTCACCTCCTAGGGCAATTGGTGTCAACCGAAAAAAAAAGAGGTATGTTGTTCTTATGGTCGAGTACATGTAAATGACGAATATCATTTAAAATTTATGATAGGATCGTGTAATTTCCTATATATTAGCACGTCATTAATGAAGACGCTATATTAGCTATTCGTGCCAAATATTATTCGACTTCCATCAGGCCAACATTCACACAAAATGCTTGCAGAACTTCAAAGTTCATAGCTTTGGAGATTTACTATTAGTGAAGTCACAACATTAGTCGCATGTATCATTGAGAAGGTCCTTCACACTAAGAAAATTACCGGCTTAATGATACACACATGGCTGAATCGACACATATTTGGGGATGAGAATGTCCCTCCACTGAAAGATTAATTGAGCTTCAAATCTTCAAAAATGATGAATATAAAATATTAGTCGACACACAAGCCCTCATATTTACTGTTCATACGGTGTGTCAAATACAGACTTTAATTCGATGACCAAAAAACTCTTAGTCCAAACATATATTTGTACTACTGTATGCGTCTTTCTCTCATATAAGAAAATCAAAACAAGAGTATATGTCATTCAATTTCACTTTAAAATTGAAAACACGTTAAGAGTATTGATCTATGCAAGGCACGCAGTCATCCTGAATAACATAGATTCATGTGACCAGGTGTGTATAACCAATGAAGATTAGGTACGCAGTCATCCTGAATAACATAGATACATGTGACCAGCTGTGTATAACCAATGAAGATTAGGATAAGTTAAGAGTCTGGAAATTTTTGAGTCTTGCTTCTTTAATTTTGACTATTGATGTATAAACATGCTAACAAATATGTCTATTTAATGTGACCTACCTATTAAGAAGGATATACCGTTTTTATCTTGATTTAAAAATATATCAAAAGCTTACTTACATGGGTATTTGAAAATATGTCATAATAAGTATTTTCCCACAAATTTTAGATTTTGGAAAATATCACGAACATATGAAATATTTTGCTTACCAAAAATTTGCGATAGTTTTACAACAATTTTATTTATTGTAACATAATAGGAAATAGTGCGATATTAGTAAACTCATATTCTTTGTTAATAAACTCTCAATCAACTATAGATGATGCCCTCGCATTTGCGAGGGCCACCTCGCTAGTTGAACAAAAGACGAAATCGTGAAGATTCTTTCTGAACAAAAATAGTTGAAAAGAATCTGAACATAGCATGCCAACTGCCAAGTTCTAGATGCAAGGCGTGAAGAACGTGAATGGAAGCTACGACTTACCCTCTTGACGATGGTCCAGATGACCCCTTCCGTGCAGGGCGGCGTGGTGAGGGAGTAGACGCTGGCCCTGCCCCTGGCGCCCCTGGGGTCGACCACGCCGATCTTCTCCTCCCTGTCCTTCTGCTCCGCGATCATCTCCAGGTAAGGCTCGAGCTTGTGCAGGAACGGGTCGTGGGCGCCGACCTCGTAGAAGACGCCGATGACGGCGGCCTTGCCCTGGGCGCTCTGGTGCACGAGGTGCAGCTCCATGTCGTACCTGCGGCCGTCGACGCTGTGCTCGGTGGGGGAGTGCCAGTGCAGCTGCTTGAGGTAGTAGGCGGTGCCGTTGATGGTCACGCTCCCGGCGTCGCCTTCGAAAGTCACCTGCAAGCATGCGTGCATGGGTTAACCAATGAGCCATCAAGGGATGGGGATCGGAGAGGCTTAATGGCTTACCATGATGTCGTGGCCGCGGTTGACGACGCTGGCCTGGGAGAACTATATTTGGCACCCTCATGGTACACGGTGTTTTTCATGCACTCGTAAGTGACCACCCGCAAAGCAAAGTGCGTCAATACTGGTAATCACAAACTAACTTATGTTTTTCACCCAAAAAAAATACATGGTACGAACAGCTATCAAGACATGGAGGATGCACACGGCTAAAATTGTTACAAAAGACCCACGAAACAGTTGCATCAAACAACAATAATGGAAACAAGAGGTGTCAAGAGAGGTGTTCTTGTCTCCCAGGAGCAGTAGCCTGCTCAGCGATATATGATGTGGCACATACCCATAGAAAGTTCTTTCCATTCACTACACCTAGTCCCGTGCTTAGCATTCTTAACTTGGGGAGTTGCTCCTTGTGTGTAAGTTAAAAGACCTTAATGTTGAGGTTTTGATCCGGCTTTAAAGTGCGGGTGACCGTGGTGCACGACACCATATGTCCCAATCGGGGCTGCTCGACTAGTACCGGGAGTTACCTAATCCCGTCCCTGAACAATAGTGAATGTGAAGCAAGGAGTCTTCTTAGAAATATTGAGCATCGAGTCACATTCTGAGAATATTACCCTACGGAGTCGATCATGAGTTATTAGTTGTAGTATCATTTTTTTCATGAAACTTTTAACTTCACTTTTCCTCCGTTATACCTTCCGCGGTAATTTTTTTGTAATGTAAAAATGTCTTTTCTGCATTTATTGTCTTCTAAAATAAAAATTTCGACCGTCTGACTATTAAACTCCTAGCGCAAGGCTCTATCTACTCACCGGGCTGGTATGCTAGTATGCTACCGAGGGTCATCCCAGTGACCCTCGGAGTGAGGTGTGACAATCTTACTAGTCACAAGTGAACTTATGTTTTCACAAACAAAAATATATAAATAAACGGTACCTAAAATGTTACTCCATCTTTTGGAATTTCTGAAGTAAGATTGTGTTATTTCCAGTTTGGCAAATGATGTTCTTATTCGGGAAATAAAACAGTGTCATGAAACAGACGACCCACTGCATGCTCCAGCTTAGCAAATTTGTTGTCCTTATTTGGCAAACAAAGCAGTGCCATAAAACAGATGAGCCAGCTTGGTAGTAAATGGCGTCGTTATTCATCCAGCTTGGTAAATATTGTCCTTATTAATCAACGTGGCACACACCAGCTGGTGGGCAGCACTATTCTGAGCCTGGCTAGGAGGTTCTCCGATCCTATAAATGTTGGCCTCACCCAGCTTGAGCTGAAAACTTGCACCAGCAGCCAGCGAAATCACCATGGCCGAAAACCACGAGTCCGTGCCAATGGCGACCGCCTACAGCGAGGAGGTTCTGCAGGCGCACGCCGAGCTTTGGAACCTCACCTACGGGTACCTCAAATCCATGGCGCTCGAGTGCGCCGTCAAGCTCGGGATCCCCAGCGCCATCCACACCTGCGGTGGCGCCGCCTCGCTGCCCGACCTGCTGGCCGCGCTCCCGATACCCGAGAGCAAGAAGCCCTACTTCCCCCGCCTCATGAGGTACCTCGCCGCGACAGGCATCTTCACGGCCGATGTCGTCCCAGCAACAGGTGACGAGTGCGCAAACGGCGACGCATCCGCCACGTACCGCCTCACGCCGCTGTCGCGCCTCCTCGTGGACGGCGGCACCGCAAACCTGTCCCCGTTCGTGCTCTCCCAGACGAACAGGTACCACGTCGGGGCGGCAATGCACCTCCCGGAGTGGTTCGCGAGCGACGACGCCGCAGTCGAGATGCCGTTCAAGACGGCGCACGGGACGGACCCGTGGACGGTCTTCTCCCGTGACCCGAAGATCAGCCGGCTCTTCAACGCCGGCATGGCGGCCGACACCCGGTTCGCGATGGACTTCGTCGTCAGCAACTGCGCCGACGCGTTCAACGGGGTGGCCTCGCTGGTGGACGTCGCTGGCGGAACGGGCACGGCGGCACGGGCCATCGCTGGGGCTTTCCCGGGCATCAAGTGCTCGGTCCTGGATCTCCCCAACGTGATCGGCTCCGTCCCAGCCGACGGCGTGGTCGAGTACGTGGCGGGCGACATGATGAGCTCCATCCCCAAGGCCGACGCCGTGTTCCTCAAGGTGCATACACACACGCTAAGTTTCTAGCTCCTTGGTTAAAATCCATTATGATGTACTCCGTCCTTAACATGGTGGATGTCCATTGATGATTGCAGTACGTGCTGCACGACTGGGACGACGAGGACTGCGTGAAGATCCTGAAGCAGTGCAGGAAGGCGATCCCGGAGCCTGGGGGCAAGGTGATCATCGTGGACATGGTGGTCGGGTCGACCAAGACCGATGCCGCCGCGTACTACGAGGCCCAGGCGGTGTTCGACCTGCTGATGATGGTGATGACGGCGGGCAAGGAGCGTGACGAGCGTGAGTGGCGCAAGATATTCGTGGACGCCGGGTTCAGCCGCTGGGAGACGAGGCCCGTGCTCGGGAGCATGGCACTCATTGAGCTGTACCCTTAGTCATCGTGGCAACGCTTTGTTTGTATGTGCCTCAAAATGACTTAATTCCCTGCATGATGATCTGTTAATTGCCTGGCTGGGATTGGTGGAAATTAATAAAATCAGATCTTTCTACGACGAAAACACCACGAGGCGCCCGCTTCTTCTCTGGGAGCGACGACTTCGTCTCCGCGGCCAAGGGGGCGCTCACCTCCCTGTCCACATGGTACCCCGTACCCCGACTATGACGAGATCAGGTCGTGCTACAAAGACTTAGAGCAGATCGACGAATTTACAAGTACACAACTCCGGCATTATGCATGGGGCTCAGCCGCTGGGAGACGAGGCCCGGGGAGCATGGCACTCATTGAGCTCTACCCTTAATTAGCATGGTAAAACCGTTTTCCTTGTTTGTATGTGCCTCAAATGGCTTAATTCACTGCATGATGATCTGATAATTGCCTGGCTGGAACTGGAATTGATGGAAATTAATAAAATCAGATCTTGTCTCGATCGGCTCTGCCATGATTTTCTGTTTCAAGGTAAAGAGTCTGCATTTCCTCCTTAATTTGGTGTGTACTACACTACTACCGTGTGTTAGAGTCTGTATATACGTTGTACATGTATTGTAACCTAGTAGCTTTGCATTGGGACTCTTAGGCTTTTGCCTCTTATATAAACACAAGGAACCCCACGTATTACACGTGGAAGGCTTCCCCCCAAACCCTAATCTCCTACATGGTATCAGTTTGATTCGATCCTAACCCTAGTCGCCGCCTTTGCAATCTGCTCAGCCGCCGGCCCTCTCTTCCGCTGCCCTCCATGGCCCTCACCTCCACCACCGGCACCCTCGTGTCGACCAACACCGGCGCCATCCCCGCTGGAGGCGCTCCTCGCCATGTCGCCCTGGTGGTTCTCTCCTTCAACGCCAACAACTACACCAAGTGGAGCATCTACCTCAAAGCTTCGCTTGGCCGCGTCGGCCTCATCGGTCACGTCGACGGCACCACCCCTCTGCGTTCACCGACGCGGCTTGGCTCGCCGACGACTACACCGTGCTGAACCATCTCCACTCGGCCATCAGCGAGGATGTCACAGACATGGTGCTCGCCCGAGATCAGACCGCCCGCCAGTTGTGGCTCGCCATCATCGAGCTCTTCTCTGCCAACAAGGCCAGCAAGGTGATCTACCTCGAGAACGACTTCCACAACCTGTCCCAGGGCACGTCGTCCATCACCGAGTACTGCCGCCGCCAGAAGCAGACTGCGGACGCCCTCGCCGACAACGAATCTCCCGTGTCGGCCCGCGCTCTCGTCCTCAACACTCTGCGCGGCCTCGGGCCCAGCTTTGCCTTCGCGGCCACCATCATCTCGATGACTGACCCGCTGCCCACCTTCCTGCGTGCGCGAAGCATGCTCCTCATGGAGGTGATGCAACAGGCGAACGCGGCCGTCCTCGCTGCCTCCACGGCCCTCGTTGCCCAGGAACGCCTTCCTGCCCCTGTCTGGAACGGCACTGCATGTCGCGGCGAGTTTTCCAACTCTGGCCAGCGCAAGAAGAAGAACAAGAACGGGGCCAAGCAGACCCCGTATTCACAGCGCGCGACGACCCCTGCCCCGTCTGGGCCATGGGTGTGCTTCTCCCCTGGTGGCTCGGGTGCTGGACAGTGGCGCCACCCATCTCCTGCGCCCGGCCTCATGGGCCCGCGCCCGCAGGCGTTCAACACCACCGCTTCCCCGCTCTACCAGTCGGGTCCGCCGAACGCCATCTCGTCGGCCTGGGACAACTCCGGTCTGATCGCCGCTCTCAACAGCCTCTACCAGCAGGGCGGCTGGGTAATGGACTCCGGCGCCACCTCTCACATGACAAACGATGAGTGTAACATCCTCTTTTCTGCACCCCTATCTCGTCCACACTTTGTCACCGTCGGAAACGGCACTTCTGTCCCTATTTCTTCTTTTGGCTACACTTTGTTTAAATCACCTTCTGGTCATCTTTTTAAACTCAATCATGTTCTTCTTGTTCCTCACTTGATTCGCAATCTTCTTTCTATACGTAAATTTACTAAAGACAATTTTTGTTCGGTTGAATTTGACGCTCTTGGTTTTTCTGTGAAGGACCTGAAGACTCTTTGTGTGATCCTTCGCTGCAACAGTGAAGGAGATCTCTACACGTTTCCTGGCACCCCTCATCGTGCACCACCCACCGCCATGCTCGCCTCCACCCACGCTGATTTCTGGCACCGAAGGCTTGGACACCATGGTCAAGATGCTATGTCGGCGCTTCAAAAGTATTCTTTAATAAAGTGTAATAAAGTTAGGCGCTCCTCTGTATGTCATGCATGCCAACTTGGCAAACATGTGCGTCTGCCGTTTAGTTTGTCTACTTCTACGTCTAGTGCCAAATTTGAGTTAATACATTGTGATTTGTGGACCTCTCCAATTATTAGTAATTCTGGTTTTCGATATTATTTGGTTATTGTCGATGACTACTCTCACTTTTATTGGACTTTTCCTTTGCGTCAAAAGTCTTGTGCTTCTCGCACCCTTTCAACATTTTTCGCTTATGTCCGCACTCAATTTGGCGCCACTATACGCTCTCTCCATAGCCTGTCGTGGCACGTCCGTCTGCCGCAGCGACAAGAGGTGCGCGTGCGTCCTCTACATCGACACGGACCCGTACGCCTGCTGCACCTGCAGCGTCGACCTCCTCCGGAGACCTCGCTCCTCCGGTCACACGGTATGGTCGTCGTATACGTCCAGTTGATCATCTAACACTCGCTGCTGTGGACACTACCGTTGTTCCTGTGCCTTCTACGTTCCGTCAAGCTATGCAGAGTTCCCAGTGGCGCCAGGCCATGGCAGACGAACATCAGGCCCTTGTTGACCACCTCGGGCTAATGTGGTGACTGGAAAGTGGATTTATCGGCATAAATTCCACTCCGACGGGACCCTCTCTCGCTACAAAGCATGATGGGTTGTTCGCGGATTTTCTCAGCGCCCCGGCATCGACTACGCTGAGACTTTCAGCCCTGTCATCAAGCCTGTTACGATTCGACTGGTTCTTCATATTGCCGTCTCCAGTAACTGGCCTATCCGTCAACTCGATGTGAAGAACGCTTTTGTGAACGGCTATCTTGAGGAAGTTGTCTACTGTCAGCAGCCCCCTGAATTTGTTGATGCATCACGGCCTGATCATGTCTGCCGCCTTCACAAGTCCCTCTATGGCTTGAAGCAAGCTATGCGTGCCTGCTACCAACGGTTTGCTGCTCACATAGTTACCCTGGGCTTTGTCGCTTCAGTTACAGACACCTCCTTGTTTGTTCTGCATTCTGGGACTGCCACAGCCTACCTGTTGCTCTATGTCGACGGCATCGTTGTGACTGCATCCTCTACTGTTCTTCTGCAGCGACTTCTCGATCAGCTCCACAGTGCCTTCGTGATGACAGATCTCGGCGACCTTCATTTCTTCCTTGGCATTGCTGTGAGTCGCTCTTCTGACAATATGTTCTTATCCCAGTGCTCACATAGTTACCCTGGGCTTTGTCGCTCTTCTGTATATACGTTGTACATGTATTGTAACCTAGTAGCTTTGTATTAGGACTCTTAGGCTTTTGCCTCTTATATAAACACCAGGAACCCCACGTATTACACGTGAGAGGCTTCCCCCAAACCCTAATCTCCTACACCGTGTATGTATGGGTTTAATCACGTGACTGTAATGATCCAGTCGGCATTCATCCGTGGTCCAAGTCTGCATGACAATTTTGTCTTAGTCAGACACATATGATTCTGTCTGGTTTGCGATTTTGCTACCAACTGCTAGCACCAAGAATTCAGAATAGTTGAGGTTAGAGGATTGTGCATTGTTCGTGAATAGGGAGGAGGAGCAGAGTCTCTCCTTCCCGGGGCTATCAGATCTGGGTATTGTTCATCCAGTTTGTGGTCTATCAGTGCTAAGAAGTTTGTGGTCTGGTTTGCGACTTGAGTCTGTCTGCATAGAAGAAATAGACGAGGAAGCCAACGAATCAAGAAGGTGCCGCCTCCGATGTCGCGCAACCACCGTGCTCGTGCAGTCGTGCTGGACAGTTGCAGATGGACGAGTCCTGACGGCTGGCACCGTCAAAAGAAGACCGCCGATCTTTTGGATGTCGAAGCATTGAGGCAGCTACAAGGGGTCAAACCCCCGGTACTCATTCAGTCAATGCCCTCTAGAGTTGCAACAAGTGGATCTGGAATTTTGCGAGCAAGAATGCAAGGCAAACGACGATCCAAACCATGACGTAAAAAGCTTCTGGAGATTTGCCAAGGACTTCACCAGCACCAAGGAGATGAGGCTGAAGGTGAACCACCTTGAGGATATCGCAGTCCTCAGCAAGGCAATGCAGCTTCAGCTCCTACCGACATTTCGCCGCCTCGAGCGTGTCGAGTGCCAAGGAGCGTATTGGACGAAAGACAAGACTGCACCTTTGGCAACGATCTTGAACCTGCTCCACTGTTGTCCTGCGCTCAGTGCCTTCCGACTAAACCTCACCCCAAAGTACGACGAGGCATCAGATAGAGATAAAGAGGTACGCGAACGAACTACTCGGAAGGAAATTCTGGCCGCTGCCATGGTAGGTCCCCGCTACTTGTTCCAATGCTTGCAGAGCTCTCTTAAGAGAGTGAACTTGGAATTGCAGCTAGAGAAGGACTGTTTTGGTGTTAAGCTCATGAAAGCCTTTGCTGAGAATGCGATGGTTCTTGAAGAAATGCGTATCGACAGTGGAGACGAAAAGTTGTGTGAGCACATGAAGCGTAGGGTTGAAAAGTGGAACTCAAGTAGAAGAGAGTTAGGGGCGACAAGTTTTGTGTTATTACCTCTTAAGACGTGATTCTACAAAAGGGGGTATATGGTATATGTATGTAAGCTCAAGGTTTAGACTGGATAAAGATTCATTCTGTGTTGCCCTTAAATCTTACATTGGTGGTTTATATAATGATCTTTCAGATTTGCGTCTGGATACGCCAGTTTTTTTTTATTTATGTGGCCTTTAAGTATGTTGGTCTTATGGTTTATTCGATTCGAGTCTTCTCGTGCGCCCAGTTCAAATTGTACTACTCACTCTTTTTTTTTAAACACTATTGTACTACTCACTCTAACCCCATATAAGTCTCGCAGATTACACGTGAGTTGTACCTTGTCAGCTAAATCCCAGGACACTTAAAGCGGATTGGAGGTGGTCTTTTTTGTATAAAAAATCGCCATCTATGGTGACAGAAAGACCGAGTTGTATCTAGTACAAACCACTTGATCAAGAACCTAACCCATGCAGGCGCGCCTAGCAGCAACAATAATGATTCATAATAATAACAAAGAAAGAGCATGTGTTGCAATGCGCCTGTCAACAAAAAACTCAGAAATGGAGCACTGGTGACCTCGAATCGAAAATGGCAGCAGAGCACCTTTGTCATGTACAAAAGGACAAACATCAAATTTAGTATTCACATGCATTCGGTCCAAAACTGGATCAGAAACATGAGCTAAGGGTACATTGAGATGGAAACATTACGAAAGATTGACCAAGAACATTTTTGATCTATATATCAGGCAAAATGGTCATTCTTTTACAGAGTATACTTGACAGTACAACTTTCTTTGTGCAAATCTCACGACAAGAATGTGGAAATGCAGATTTCTGCGCGAAAAAAATCTGGCAGCATACCATGACATGTTCCAGCAAACCAACGAGTCTCAGCCCTTCACAGCTATGCCTCTCTGAATGCCAGTCAACCTGCTCAGGGCTGTGGATTCGCCGGAAAACAAATGTGAAAAGGAGTTATCAATGTACAGGTGCTCTAGTAGCCACTTTGCCTTTCAGAATAACCACTTGAGCAGACTGCCATCCATTCTTCTGTGTGTGTGTGTTGCTGTTGTGCTTCCGATTACAGAAGACAGGTACCAGTAAATATACACCTGCTATCTATGCTGTGCTTGAGAATCTTCAGAGGAGATACTGGAATGAGGTGACGGGCTCTCGGACAGCTCTATTTGTGGCGACAATTGGCCTGGGAGACTGCCTTCAGGCTGGTCGTCGCTTTCAGGATACTCTGTACATAATGTGAACGAATGAAGCATAAATATTATGACAGTGCCAGCCCCAATATCGCCAAAGAACAAGGAGTCAAGAAAATTACCAAATAATGATTTGATGGTTGGTCGTTTTGGCTTGTTGTTCTTTTTCTTTAATTCAGCTGCAGAGCCATATTAAAATAAAATCATGAATAATGCATTGTGCAAGAAATTGTCGTTTTGCGAAGAACGCTACATAAAAAGGGACGGAGAAGATACCTATTCCTGGAAGTTCCGGATCATTCACTATTTCAAAGTTCTTGTAAGTATAACCGACAAAATTCATATCCTTCGAGGAAAGCATCTGCATAAAAGAACATGGGCTCGTGACCTAGACGGCTAGACGAGGTAGTGAAATGATTGCTAGACAATAAAATACCAGGTATCAAAATTTAAGTGTGAGTACAGTAACATTTTCACTGAGAATATGCACTAAAAATGCAAGATCTTTCGACAATGCAAAACGCCAAATGGATATGTATTAGTCTATTGATCTCTGTGATAAGTACCTTTCTCCAAGGACCTGCCTTTGATGAAGTTTGCATGGGAGGATCGGCCTGAATAACACCAAATGCATGACTGTTAGTACTCATTGAATAAGATAGATAACAAAAACTAAGATATCCTGCACAAGCCAGTGTGTACTCTGGAACCAAGAGCAGGCCAGCATCAGGATAACTTGTTGACCTGCTCAGTGGCGAGTTCCAACTCGCAACTAGAACCTCTGATTTGTGGTATCTAGTATCTACTATTCAGATAAGTAGATCTCACCTTCTCATCCTAATATTCTTTCTTTTTTCAAAGATCTTACTTATGGGAAATGGAGTTTATAGGTTTCTCGGTACCCGTATCATGAATTGGGTTATCTACTTGAGAACAATAAACTAGCCTGTGTAGCCCGAGGATAACAGCTCACCTCCTCAAAATCTTCAAAGTTCTGTGTGTCCAACTCATCAGTAACTTCAGGTATGAAAGCTGCTTCCATCTGATATAGCTTTTCCCATTCAACGCTTCTAAACCATGGATGAGCCTGTATGAAAAATCTTGAATGACCGAAAATTCACAGCTCAAAACTTAAAATCAAAACAAATAATCTGATGATTTTCACCTTTATCTCATGTGCTCCTTTCATCCCAAGTCTCTGATCCACATTACATAAGAGCTTGTTGATTAGATCTTTAGCTTCTGGCGAAAGTTTGGCCTCTTCAGGAAATTTAAGATGGCTTCTCCAATTTACTATCTGCACAACTGTGCCCACTTAGATAACAATAATTCACGTACAAAAGCAAAATTCTTAGGCAAGAACATGCATTGGCTATAGGTAGAACTAGCATACTTGATGTAATAACTAACAACAGAATCAAATTTACCTTCCTACATGTTGACATCGGATCTTCCGAATAAAATGGTGGATAGCCCACAAGCATCTCATACATAATGGCCCCAAGTGACCACCTACAAAATGTAAATATGAGAAAAGGAACATCATTATCTAGACATGCCTTGCATAAGTTAAGAAGAACAAAACTAACCAGTCACATTCCATTCCGTATCCTTTCTTTAGTAGGACCTCCGGAGCAATGTAATCAGGCGTACCGACAGTTGAATAAGCCTGAAATTCAATTAAACAGCATATATAAATGAATGCAAAGCAATAATATCATGTAAGAAAATTACAGACCCAGAGTAACGATAGTACACACAGCTGTTCTTGAGGGTCAAATAAATGACTGCTTTGTTACTATCTGCTTAGAAACTTTATTTCAACACTATCATTTAATTGGACATCGTATGCTAATGCAACACCCTGGAGAAATTTATTTCCATGTTAGGTGGCATCATTTTTGCCATGTACTGTCACAAGTTGTTCAGTGAAAAATGCACTAAACTCTTCGATAAGTTCCCATCACTCATGCAATAATGTTGCACATATAATAATGAAAACACATGCGTGTTCTTGACTTCTTACAGACAAATCAAATGGGATACAAAGTGTTGGGCCTATGCATGCCTCTGACTATATTCTGCAATAAATGTTCTTGGACAGAATGTTGGGCCAAGAACTCCCCTATTAGGGAATGAATAAGAATTAGGCAAGCACAGGGCTAGAGGGAAGGAACCAATATCTACTAGTAGGGATGCGAAAACAGGACCGTTTGTCCCACTTTTTCCCCATTTTGTGCACAGCTAGTACAAAAGCTATGCACAAAATGAAGAAAAAAGTGGAACAAACGGGTCCCGTGTTTGCATCCTTATCTGCTAGACTGTAAAGTTTAGTCAATGTTCGAGTTATAGTGTCCATAGCGAATGATATATGTGGAATGTTTCTACTGTTAAGCAAGTATATAACTTACCAACATGCGGCGATTCTTCTGCCAATGCAATAGTTGTTCCTGCTGTGTTCGCCTGGGAACAGCAGGGTTACTTAGTGGCTTATCACCATCTGCCGATGGATTGGTGTTATTTCCCGCTGCATTGTCAAATTCAGTAAAATTTGGAAAGCTGCTACTATCTAGAGGCTTGCATAGGCCAAAATCTGAAAGCTTCAGATGGCCAGTTCGATCTAACAATAAATTGTCAGGCTTGATATCCCTGAAAAGATGTAAGGAGTGAGCTGCAAGTTGCAGTAACTATACAGAATATGGTGTTTCACTGTTTATCAATTACCTATGAATATAATTATGCTTGTGAATCGATTCAATTGCTAGTATTGTCTCTGCAACATAAAAGGAAGATTCATCCTCTGACAGTGTATCCTTGCGCATAAGTAGAGTCATCATGTCACCACCAGGTAGGTACTCCATAACAAGGTACAGAAACTCGTCATCTTGGAATGAGCAATAGAGCTTAACTATATAAGCACTGTCAACCTCTGCAAGGAGATTCCTTTCAGCTCTCACATGCTCAACCTAGAAATAACACATTAGAAAATCAAATCAGTGTGCTACACAACCTGGTTTAATACTTGATTAAGTAAGCATGAAGTACCTGGCCTCTTCGTAACATTTCAGACTTCTTGAGCTTTTTCATTGCATATACATTAGATGTAGATTTTTCTCTACAAAGTCTCACCTGCAGGTAATTAGTATAAATGGGAGGTAAGCAGTAACAAAGTAACAAGGATGTGTTAGCAATAAACTGATGTATTTACACAATACTCAGCTACCACAATGCTATGCATTGTAACATTGTCTTTGGTTATCCGAAAGTTATAATCATTTTCCCAACACAATGCTACCACGAAGCGAGCATAGACATTAAGGTAATAACAGCGGCATCATCATTACTAAATGCACAGCCATAAATTACGAGAATTGACCTCGCCATCCGAAATTAGGCGGCAACTGTCACATACCATGCAACATAGCCAAAATTAGACATCTGCATCCTAAGCACCAGGCACATACACTAGTCTAACATTCTATATGTAACACACCGACAAGGATGTGTTCACAATAAACTGATGCATTTAAACAAAACTGAGCTACATGCATCCAGTAGGGGGGTGGGGGTAAAGAGCATATATTACCTCTCCAAAAGCACCTCTCCCAATAATGGTCAGCAGTTCAAAATCATCAACGCCCATTTTGCGCCTCCTTAATCGCATGTATTCTGTCTCCTTTTTCTCTAAATCCTTCAGGATACTATTTTGCTCCTCTTCAGATACATCAGCATCAGCAAGCTTCCTCTCCAGGATCGAACGCCTATAAAATAACAATATATGAAGATCCAGTGATGGATAGCACCAAACAAGAAGAGGCACTTAATGACATGCAAAGTATGCTTAGCCAAGACCAACATACAGCAGTTCCGAAGGACCTATGACATGCCACAGGAAGATAAATGCAGGCAAGCACAAACTGTGGCAATAAGATCTCTGTGAACAGACTCTGTATGCTTTATGCTAGACATTTTCCTTCAATGACAATTTCCTTTACCAACTTAGAGAACAGTTGCCAAAATTGACAGCATTGTACCGTCATTGCTTGTATAATAGCTTGTATAGGCATTGGGTGAAAGAACAGTATAAGGTATATATACCAGCAATGTCTATAATGAGCGTGAAAGAACAACATAAGGTATATATGCAGCAATGTCTATAATGAATGTTTCCTGGTCATTAATAAGTCTAGTAATGTACAGAGGCTCGGCCATTTCTATTTACCAGCACTTATCACTTACGGTAACCTCGTTATTATAGAACACGCATGTAAAGCTTGTTGTAGAGCACTGATTTTGGTCCAGAACAGGAGGTGATACACCATTTATCAGGTTCCACTTCCACGCTATTTTGGTCCGTCCAGGTGACGCACCACATTACCTCCTTCAACCCTATTTTTACTCCATGGCACTAGAGCCATGCACACCACCTTCCGCGACGCTATGCAGTGTAGCGTTATCTTTGGTTATCCCAAAATTATAATCATTTTCCCTCCAGAATGCTACCGCCAAGAGAGCACAGACACTAAGGCCTGAGGGAATAACACCGGCATCATCATAACTAAATGCACATCCATAAAATTACGAGAATCCACCTCTCCGTCCGAAATTAGGCAGGACTGTCGCATGCCATGCAACATATCCAAAATTAGACATTCTGCATCCTAAGCAGCACCAGGCACATACACTAGTACCACATTCAATAGTCAACACTAACTAGTAGTAACTACTAGTCTGCTACTCTGCTACTCTGCTAAGCAGCAAAGTCGGCAGAATTCCACCATGATGTGGCCTACTCCGAAGGAGCTGGGACATGGATCACGAGCAGCAAGCGGAGGGCGCCACGAATCGACCAAACAGGACACCAAATCACGGCTACTAACGGGCACACCCGCGGCGGATCCCAACGCAATTCACACACGCACGCACATTGACAATTCAACAACGCGATCCTAGCCCCGAGTCAGCAGGCGACGGGTGGACGTGATCGGCGGGCACGGACGGAGCGACTGACCTCTCCTTGCGCTCCTGGGTGGACCTGGCCTGCTCCTTGTACATGTTCTCGATGCACTGCTTGGCCGCGTCGGCCTTCTGCTTGGAGGCGGCCGACACGGCCGCCACCGCTTCTCCGCCCTCCTCCATCCCCGCGGAGCCGGGGGGCGACGACCCCGGCCGGCCCTTGTCCCTGTCCCGCTGCAGCTTCTGGAGCCAGCCCCGGGCGGAGTCCATCTGGAGCCGGATCGGTCGGATCAGGGCAGCACGCCCGCCATTTCGGCCGCGGTGGCGGTGGTGGGTGCCCGATCCGCGCGGCTCCGGGGCCCGTGGGATCTCCGGATCTGGTGGGCTAGGGTTTGGTTCGGTTGGAGTTGGACGACCAGCGCGCGCGGCGGGGGCGAGCGAGCAGGAGCAGGAGCGCCGCGCGGTTCGAATCGGGTGGGAGATTCGGCGAGTGGGCTGGCGCGTGGCGGCGGTCTAGTGGTCTGCGTGGACGCGGTGGGGGAGCGCGGCGAGGAGGGGCGGCGCCGCCGTCGGCATTGGTCGGTCCCGAGGAATATTTGGTTTCGCTGCCGATTGTGTGCTCTTGTTCTGTTGGAACTTCGAAGTAGAGCGGCGGAAGGCGCGCGGTCTGCTTTCCTTTTTTCTTTCCAAAAAAGACCCTCTCAAAGGTTGATGAATGCAAGTCGATCTGATTTTTTCATCATGAGAAAAACATTTCGATTTGTCTACCCACTAAATTATGTCATGCAAATCTCTACTATATTAAAGCGCACTCGGTGGTGATGGTCGTACGTTGTCCATGCATCCCACACGAAAAAAAAACTCGCCGTCCGCGTCGCGCAACGTGTGAAAGTGAAACCCAACGAGGTAACTGGGATGGGGAGGAAAAACCGCCGTCACGCACGAACGCACGACTCGCTCATCGCATCCTATCCCACAAACATCACAGTCGCGTTGTTGCTATGCCGCCGCCGTAATCCTCGATCCAGAGACAAGGAACCACGGCCTCGAGCTTGTATGCCTTCCAGTTTCGACCTCGCGCCATCGCCGTCACTAGAGGAGCGCGCCATCTCAGTTGCTGGGAGGAGCGCGCCATCGCCCTACCCTTGACGAGCGCCGACCGCAGCTCGCGCCAACGCTGAGAGCGCTTCCTTCGACGCCTCCGCGGCCATGGCAGCTACTGCTCCGGTCACCGTCACAAGGTGACCCACCGACACTAGCACCTCTACCCCGAGAGGCGGCCACCGGAGCCTTTTCTTCTAGGAGCTTCAAATCCATGGCTCGCCAAGGACAAGAGGAGGTGCCACCCATTCCCGGCCGCGGTCGCCGCGGCGACCCTGCACCGCAAGCAGGCTCGAGAAGGCCCTGGTCCTCGTGGAGGACGTGGGCGGCAGCGATGACGGGCAAGTCGGTGGTGCCAGAGGTCGCGTCGACGACGTGGAGTCCGTCGTGGTCGGGTTCCTGCTGACGTGGCCCGAGGAGCGGCTCCGGGTCATCAAGGAGAGCGTCTTGAGAGAGCCAAAGACAACGAGGTGAAATTTTCTGGTAGCACATTCGTCCATGCGATCAGACATGCTCATGATCCTATGTTCCGACCAAATTAATTTTGCAGTTTATTGTTTTCTCTCACGAGGACAGACGCTTGCTTCTTTGATTTCTCTTATACAGTACTACAGTATATATTCAGTTTTTCTATGCATTTGTTTTTTTTTTTTTTTTTTTTTTTTTTTTTTGCAAGGAAGATCCGATATATTAAAACCAGGTCCTTACAGAACACCCCAGAACAAAGATGAAATTACAAAGTAGTCCTTCTGGAGCTCGGAGACGAAGACGAAGCAGAACGTGCCGCCGGCGCGCCGCCGCTGCTCCTCCCAAACCTTGGATCGGAGGAGTCCCCCTGCGGACGGGAAGTCGACGAACCTCGACTCGAAAGAGACTCCACCCTGCACCACCGTCGTCACCGCCTGGCTTCAACACAACAGAAGCTTCCGGAAACTTCAAGATCCGGCGCCGCCGCACCACGGCCGCCGGCGGGGGAAGGGCCCGTGCCACAGGTCCCAGGAGCTGCGCACGAACCAGGGGAGGCAGGTCCATGGCTCGACTCCACCGAGCCGCGCCATCGACGAGGACGACCGCCACCGCAAAACACCACCCCAGCCACACCACCTCGCCACCGCCGCTGGGGAAGCACCCACACACACCTACCTGTACATAAGCTGGGATCCGGGGCTCCCCCACCCTCCCGCCGCCGGAGCGGCCGGCGGAGGGGAGGGGAGCCGGCGAAGTCGCCGCCGGAGAGGTGGAGCGCACGGGGGAATCACAAATCGCCTCTCCAAGACACTGTAGCGGGGGAGAGGATAGAGTCCAAGGTCTCACCTTCCAATTTCTATGCATTTGTTTGCTTAGTACCGCACATCTTTCCAGCACCTATGGTGGTTCAGTTTGACCGGAGCTCTCTCCCCGGAGTTCATAGGGAGAGGGGGCTGGTTCTTGGTGCTGGCATGAAGTAACAAGCCTGCAGCGGGCTCGAGCTTCTCGCACCTGATCAGAACTAATTCTAGATGCTGATCTCTCCAGTTCTACTACTCGATCTTCCCCCGTACAGCCGTACTAAAGATCATACATAATACACATGCTCATGCATATTAGAAGGTTGGTGAGATGAGTTTGTAGTACCAACTGTCCTCTGTCTCATAGATGAAACATTTAAATCATCATTTAATTCTGATGCTGATGCTTGGTTTATGTGGTTGCAGATCATATGTTGAGCAGATCACCGTGTCCAGGGATGAGCAATTAGAGAAGAGTGTTTTGCCAATAGTAAGGTGACATTTATTTTATTTACGTTCATCCACGTTGGATTAAAATAAGATCTACCCACAGGTAATCATTAATCCACTAATGTACTCTACGTGAGACGGTGAGAGATATCAGTCAATGATAGGTTCTATTTCGATACAGTAAGACAAGCAGATCTACTCAATATGCAAAAACTATATTATTTTCATATCTTGTATACATATATATCCTGTGCCTCTAATATGATATGATCATGTTCATCTTAACGATCACGTCAACTAAATGAGATCGGACGATTAGTTGTGTCAACTAAATGAGATCAGATGATTAATTATTTTTCGGTATAATTTTTTTCACTTGTATATCATGTTTAAGAATAATCTTTGTCCCACCGTTGCAATGCACGGGCATTCAACTAGTTTAGATAGAGTTGAGAGGTCCGAAAATGCGGAGGAGCACCTGGCGACGACGCCCCTGGAATCTTGCCGTTGCCTTCACAACCAACCAACGCAGATCCCGCGCGTATGCATATCGTATAATACGCTCCCGGCAGCTCGGGCAACAGCGTGGTGACGTCAACCATCAATAAATGACCAGCAGAAGCTCACCCCATGTGAGGAATAAATGATCTGCATGCAGCCTCATTAGCTTAATCAGGAGATTAGTTATATTATATTCTATTCACCTACCCATCATTTCAACTCTTATTTTTCAGTTGTTACATCTTTTGAACCGAATTTCTGATTTTTGATTATATATATATATTTGAGCTCTTGTTGAGAAAATCTTCAAAACAAGATCAATATTAGATATTTTTCATGCATATTTTCACAAAAGCTCAAAATTCGATTTTTGAAAATGGTGTTGAAACCACAAATATTATATGCATATTATTATTATTATTATTATTATTTGTGACATCATAATTTTTTTAAACATTTTCTAAATACTAGGTAATATTCATATTTTAGAAATGTTCAATTTTTAATATATATTACTATTTTTTCCAAAATTGGAAAAATTCGGATTTTTGCAAAATATTATTTTTACAAATGTTTAATTTTTGAAAATCATAGAGAATAAAAATTCAACTGTTTGTGGAGAATAAATAATACTATTTGGAAACATTTATGACATATATTTTGTATATATGTGAAATTTTGGAAATAAATATTTATTTTTATTTCTTTTTAAAAATGAATATTGAATAGGAATTTGGAAAACATTCAAAAAAGTTTAAAAAATTGTTTTTTTCTAATATATATATATATATTGAATTATTATTTTTGAAAACATTTAAATTTTTAATAATAAACAAATGGAAAAATTTATGACATATTGTATAGACATGAAATTTGGAAAACATAAACAATATATATTAATTTTGAGACATTTAAAATATGAATATTTAAAAAATATTAAATTGATAAAGTCGAATTTTGAGCTTTTTTTTGAAAATATGCATGAAAAATATCCAATATTGATCTTGTTTTGAAGATCTTCTCAACGAGATCTCAAATATATAAAAATACCAAAAATCGAAAATTCGGTTCGAAAGATATAACAATTCAAAATAAGACTGAAAAAGATGGGTGGGTGAATAGAATAATATATAACTAATCTATTGATTAAGTTAACGTGAGGCTGCATGCACATCATTTATTGTTCACATCCGTCCATTAGACTAATAAACCGCCCATTAGACTGTTAGTGCACATGCATATTTAACCCTCCTATTAAATGCACCCTTATAGATGTTGTTGGATGCTGTATCAATGATGTCAGCGTCCTGTATTTATACGATCGGTAGGTGGGAGACGCTTCTTTATTTAGTAATCGTGAAGTCCTAACAGCCGTCCAGATTCGCTCCTCGCGTGTCTCCGTGAGCCAAAAGTCCGCGTCCTTGAGACGTCCCTCTATAAACGGACTAAGTACTAACTAAACACTTGGGTTTCCTACAGTTCAACATATTATACTCCATTTTCCCCATAAATCTAGTTTCATTGATCCATGTGTGACATTGTCACGCCCTATGAGTTGGTGTTCCAACGGGGACTCCTCAAGTGGGCTCATCGACGGCAATGGTTACAAGGGAGGTGGGGTGGAGCACTATGCTACCCACCTTGCTTCGTTGCGAGCGGTTATGCCATAACAGGTGATCAAGTCAGATGAAAAAATAGCTCGTAAAAGGGTAGTCATCACCAGTGAGTTTTGGGTTAAAATGACGGTAAATTTGTTGTGATTATTGCCAAGTTTTGTTTCTTGCGCACGCCCTAATCTATCTCCTGTCGATTTTCCATGGAATCATGGATAATAAGATGTAGTTGAGAACTGTCGCCATGGCGATTTTGGTAAAGTGATCAAACACATAAATGCATCCTTTGACTGAGCCGGTGTCGGAAGCCTGTCGTGTGAGTGTCTGTGTCAACGTCGGTGGGTCTGCCGCCGATACAACCTTCCGTGTCTACGTAGATTCCGTCCAAGATAAGACGAAAGATGATCCAACTACCGTCTTCAATGGAACCTTTGTCTAAAGAGGCGTCTTCAGCCTACTCGTCACGGTCCTCATACTTGCCTAGCACAAGAAGTTCATACTTCCGACCATGCTTGCTAAACCCTAGTTCGGTCCTCGTGGCGGCATGCTCTAGGTTTCGAGTTCTAGCTCGTGATAGCATGGCCTAGGCTTCGAGTTTAACTCGTGATATGTCGCTCGTCTATGCATAGTCATTAACAACACTACCATATATGATCCCTTAATGATGTGAACCATCCCAAATCAGCGAGTATAATTACTATCTTATCGTGCTATATTTTTCGCTTTAAGTGGGGCTGCTTGCAAATGTATATAGTTTTGTGGGGTAGAGGTAAAGCAGAACTAACAGGGTGCACATAAAGCGACAAAAATTGTTTCCTAAGTACACATGTTGAAAATAAATCCAAAAGATGTGTTCAATGAAACCTTGGTATGGTGAGGTGTATTCTTAATCGTCATAGACCTCAAATTTTCCTAGCACAACACGATTCATTTTTTTCGTGCTTTCCAAACCATTATCTGTCCTCGTGGCGTCATGCCCTAGGTTTTGAGTTCTAACTCATAACGTGTCTCACATCTATGTATAGTCATTAACAAAACTAACATATAAGATCCCTTAACATGGGAAATAATTCCAATCTAATTAATCGGGTTACTCTTTTCTCTTTGAGTGGGACCGCTTGCAAAGGTAGAAAGGAGCGGGGCGGAGATAAAGCGCAAATAGCTAGGGTCCCACGAGGTAAAAGATGATGCCACACATGGTAGACAAAAATATTTTTCTGGATGCATGTGTGGTTAAAATTGATATTTATTCATAACGTAGTCTCGCATCTATGTATAGTCATTAACAAAACTAACATATAAGATCCCTTAACATGGGAAATAATTCCAATCTGATTAATCGGGTTACTCTTTTCTCTTTGAGTGGGACCGCTTGGAAAGGTAGAAAGGAGCGGGATGGAGATAAAGCGCAAATAGCAGGGTCCCACGCCGTAAAAGATGATGCCACACATGGTAGACAATTTTTTTTTCTAGGATGCATGTGTGGTTAAAATTGATATTTATTCAAAAAAGTTGTTGTAACCAGTTTAGCTAGCATATTTCTTCTTCTAAGACCAATCGACTAATTATCACTGGAGTGCAAGTTAACTTAATTCTGACTTATACCATGTCACCCAATTGTAGCTGTAGCTTATGTGCAATTCATGAGAAACTGACAAAATTTTAGCTACAACACATGTGCAACCCACCTGCAATTAGAACAATCCTAGGTGTAACTCATGTGCAACCCATATGTAGATGAGATTTTTTTTCATTTGCAACTCGTGTGTAGCTCCAGCGGCTAGCTATAGTGCCTACCTTCTGCCACGATCCACGGAATCATCGGCAGCACGGCATATCTCGCAGTCCAGATCCTTCTTTCCGGCGACATCGACCGATCATCACGCACATCGTGTGCCAGCACATGCATGGATCCATCTCATCTCTCCGTGATTCCAGCAAGCAGCGTGCTAACCTACCTACAACGAATGGGCATGCAAATGCAAGACATCAGTTGTTTGCACGAGGTTCATGGAGGTTATGAATGGGACCTGGTTCCCGTTTAACCAATGGTTCGGTTAACCGAACCCATTTTTGGGCCCAATGGGCCAGCTGGTTAACCGTGAAATACGTTAGGTTCGAAAGGTTCGACCCGTTTGGACCAAGGGTTATCCCGTACGACAGAGGAGGCTGAGTCCGAGCGCCGCCTGCCCGCCTCCCGACTCTCCAACGGCGGCTTCACTTCTGCGTGCCGACGAGCAGCTCGTCCGCCCGATCCTTCCTCTCGCTAGGGAGGTTCATTATAGTTGTTGAAGTATATACTCTCCTTGATGAATGTGGAATATTTGGCCCCTCAAGCGCAGTTTCTTCACTTTGCTTGCTGGCCAAAACCTGTTGAAGACTTCAGATCGTGTGGCCGTCGGAGGGTGGTCAGCCGGAAACTTTTAGACACCTCCTTATTGAATGTCGGTACTTCCGGAGGATTTTGATGGCTACAGCCTCTGAGCTCAGTGCCCATCCCTAATTACTAGACTTGGCTTGGGTCGGCCTACGGTCAACGAATATTGGAAGACACTGGGTGCGCCTGAAGACCGTGATTATTCTCATCATTCGGGAAATATGGAGGGCATCCACCAACAAATTCTTTATGTCATCCATCATTGTACAAGGATGAGATCAATAGTTCGATCCTCGCTAGGGCTAAGAAGTTTTCCAATATGCTTGGCTAATCTTCTTGTATTTCCTGTTGGCTTTAGGCCTTCGATGTTTGCTCCTTATTTATTAGTACAAAAGGCAAGGCTTTGTCCTTTGCTTCAAAGAATTATAGTTACACATCGAAATTAGCGTGAGCTAATTCACTTTCGCTTAGTTCGATTTTGGTGTCTACGATGGTTTTGTATGCCCACCCTAGGGATGATGTGCACGTGTGTACATGTATTCTTTTTTATTATTTGGTAGTGTTTACAAAATAACTCTACCCACAAATCTTTTGGAATCAATCATTTCCACTTTTAGTTTTTTCTGAAAACATCTCATTTCCACTCCTTTTGAGAACATGTCATTTCCCCTTTTCCTCCAAAGACTACAAGCATTCAACTGGGCCATGAAATCCAGTTTGCTCAGCTCAGTGGAGTGCCATAATATGGGCTGAGCTTTCCTAGTTTATGGCCCAACTGGTTCCCAAGCCCGAACCCACTGCCCCCTTTCTCAGTCCATTCAGCCAAGCCACACGCACCGTCGCCCGCTACCGCCGTCAGCCACCACCTCATGGCCGCGGCCAGGGCCACCGGCTTGGCCGCGGCGGCGGAGTCCGCCGTGTTCCGGGCCAACCAGGAGCTCACCCGCCTGGCGCGCTCGGGCCAGATGGCCGCCGCGCGCCGCCTGTTCGACGAGATGCCCCGCCGCAACACCGTCTCCTACAACGCCATGCTCTCGGCGCTCGCGCGCCAGGGCCGCCTCGCCGACGCGCGGCGCCTGTTCGACGAGATGCCGCGCCGGAACACCGTCTCCTGGAACGCCATGATCAGCGCCTGCTCGAACCACGGCAGCGTCGCGGACGCCCGGGAGCTGTTCGACGCAATGCCCGCCCGGGACGACTTCTCGTGGACGCTCATGGTCTCCTGCTACGCGCGCGCTGGCGAGCTGGAGCTCGCCAGGGACGCGTTCGACCGAGTGCCCGGGCAGAAGTGCTCGGCGTGCTACAACGCCATGATCTCCGGGTACGCGAAGAACGGAAGGTTTGATGATGCGGTGGCGTTGCTGCGGGAGATGCCGGCCCCTGACATCATTTCTTGGAACTCGGTGCTGGTGGGCCTGACCCGTGATGGCAAAATGGTTCGGGCGGTCCAGTTCTTCGACGAGATGCCGCAAAAGGACATAGTGTCCTGGAACTTGATGCTCGAGGGGTATGTGCGTGCTGGGGATCTTGACGCTGCTTCTGCCTTATTTCAGAAGGTCCCATCACCTAATGTCGTTTCCTGGGTTACCCTGCTGAATGGTTATTGCCGGGCAGGGAGAATAGGTGAGGCGAGAGAGTTGTTCGACAGAATGCCAGAACGGAATGTCGTCTCTTGGAATGTGATGCTTGGTGGGTATGTGCGTCATTCGCGCATGGTGGAGGCCTATAAGTTGTTTATAGAGATGCCGGATAAGAACTCAATCTCATGGACAACTATGATAAGTTCATTAGTGCGTGCTGGGAAGCTCCAAGAAGCAAAGGACCTGCTCAACAAGATGCCTTTCGACAGTTTTGGAGCGAAGACTGCACTGATGCAAGGATATTTGCAGAGCAAGATGATTGATGAGGCACGCCTCATCTTTGATGGACTTGAGGTCCGAGATGCGGTGTGCTGGAATACGATGATATCTGGTTATGTCCATTGTGGAATGCTTGATGAGGCCATGGTGTTGTTACAACAAATGCCAAACAAGGACATGGTTTCTTGGACCACCATGATTGCTGGCTATGCTGATGTTGGTCAAATGCGCAAGGCAGTAAGTATTTTCAGGAAGATGAGTCCGAAGAATGTAATATCGTGGAATTCAGTTATCTCCGGATTTGTTCACAATGGGCTCTATGTTGAAGCACTCCAACATTTCGTTCTCATGAGAAGGGATTCAAAGATGCCAGACTGTTCTACATATGCGTGTTGTCTCAGCGCATGCGCAAACTTGTCCGCTTTACAAGTCGGGAGGCAATTCCACAGTCTTCTTGTGAGGAATGGGTATATAGGTGATACTTTTTCTGGAAATGCCTTGGTTTCTGCATATTCAAAGTGTGGTTGGATCTCGGAAGCAAGACAGGTATTCGATGAGATGGCAGTTCAGGACATCGTTTCGTGGAGTGCACTCATTGATGGCTATGCTTCTAACGGCTGTGAGATTGACGCGGTCTCAGCTTTCCGAGAAATGGAAGCCAATAATATCCGACCTAACGAGGTCACATTTTTGTGCGTCTTATCAGCCTGCAGTCGTGCAGGATTGGTTGGTGAAGGGTTGGATTTCTTCAACTCGATGACAAAGGACTACTCGTTACAGCCTGTGGCCGTACACTACGCTTGCATGACAGATCTACTTGGAAGAGCTGGGAAACTTACTGAAGCCTTTGAACTTATCCAGGGGATGCCGATCCAACCTAATGCTGGTGTATGGGGTGCACTGCTTGGAGCATGCCGGGTACACAAGAACGATGAGCTCGCACAGCTTGCAGCCAAGAAGTTACTTGAGTTGGAACCTCGCAAGACCTCGAACTACGTGCTGCTATCAAACATCAGTGCGGAGGCAGGCAAGTGGGGTGAAGCTGAAAATATGAGGGTCTTGATTAAAGAAAGGGGAGTGCGTAAGACACCTGGATTAGCTGGATCAACATAGCGACTATGGCTTGCACCGACTCTCTTGTAACGATTTGGATCAACATACATGAGGTGTCTGTTACCTGAATCGACTCATGCCTGCTGAATCATGGCGGAAGCTCCTGGAACCTTCGTGCCAAAGTGTATGCACAGCACGTGCTTGCGGCAGTGATGCATCACAGCTGAAGGAGCCAGGACAGCAGGGATTTGCAGATTTTAAGTCCAGTTTGATTCTTCTTCTCCGTTAATATTTTCAAATGCCTAACACGGTTTTGACTAGTATGGCTTGCGCCGACATGGATCCAACCTAATGCTGGTGTATGGCTCGCTCCGACTCTCCTGTAAAGAGCTGCAGAAACCGAGCGTGTGTGTGAGGTGCTACCTGAATCAGAAACTTGCCTGTTCAGTCCCGGTTGAACCTCTGGATGTTGATGCACTGCAGGCGCTCAAGGCAGTGATACAGCACAGATGAGGAGTGAGGACAAGCAGGGTTTTGCATAACCTAACTCCGAGCCTGATTCCTCTTCTCTGTTAAATTCCAGAGGAAGTTCGGCGCTTAATGCACTTAGTGGACAGCAGCCAGCATCTAGCTTCATTAGAAAATAGGATGGATTGCATGCTGCAGGCAGGCGATCCTGAACCAGTGTGCTTTGGCTTTACCGGCTTACAGAGCATTCCATTTTGTTGATGCAGAGTTCAGGAAAGTCCCAGATTCATCTCCTGACCACATGCTTTGATCCGATGCTGAGCTGCACATGGCGACATTTTTGTACCATCAGAGCTAGCTAACTCTGGGATCCGCCATGTATTCAGATGGCTTATGGCACTTAGCAGGAGACCTACATTATGATTGCAGATAGAATAAAACATGAGTTAGATGAGCATGTGTATTTTTTTTTCCTTTCAGACTTGCAGCATTTATATCTCTCTGTATAGTCCAGTTTTTTTTTGCATGCTCTGTATAATCTTTTTTGTTTTTTGAGAATCTGCTCTGTATAAGGCTTGGTCCGATTCTCTTGTAACTATTTGCAGAAACCGAGTGCGTGTGTGAGGTGCCTTTATCTGAATCTGAATCAGAGGCTTGCCGGCTGAATCCCGGTTGAATCTCTGGAGTTCCCATGCCAATGCTGATGCACCGCAGGTGCTCAAGGTAGTGACACAACACAGTTCAGGAATCAGGACTTAGGACGGCGGGGTTTCGGATACCCCTGATTCGAGCCCGATTCTTCTTCTCTGTTAAACTCCAGAGGAAGCTGGGCTGGTATGACTCGACTACCATGTGTAATGGATTTTAGTCAGTACCTAGCTTCATTCGAAATGTAGAATGGATTGATTTTTTTTGTTTTGATAAATAGAATAGATCGCATGCTGCAGGCAGTTGACTCCGGGATACCATGATCTCTGACTCTATGCTTTGATTCAAGTTCAACCATCAGACTGAGCTTGCTAAATCTCTGCGATCCATCCACCGTGTTTTGAAGCTAAGGATTCAGATGGGTCATGCCACCTACTCCGTGTCACCTAACCTTCTGCAATTGCAGACTCGGTAAAATACGAGTCAGAATGAACCTGTGTAGTTTTTTCTTTTCTTTGAGAGATACAGCTTTAGATCTCTCTTTGTATCTTGTACAGTATGTTTTTTTATCGAACTCCTTATATTCTCGAATGGACTCTTTTGGTGGGTTTGATTACGATGCCGAAATACGGCCTGGTTCCTCTACGAGTGGCCCGAATGGCCGTGGCCGACAGCCCAGCCCACTCGGCTGAACCTAGCGGGTTTCGACCCGTCAACCCGCGAAACCGCCCCTCTTTGCCCTGCGGCTTGTCCCCAAACCCCAAAACCCTACCTCCTCCTCCTCTCCCCGCCGTCTCGCCGCCCCCATTTCCTCCGCCCTCGCCGCCGCCGCCGCAGCAGCCATGATCACCGGCGGCCAGAGCTACGTCTCGGCGCCGCCGGCCTTCTCCGCCGACGGCCGCCTCCTCCTCGTCTGCTCCGGCCGCTCCGTCTCCGTCTTCAGCGCCTCCACCGGCATGCTGGTAAGCCCGCGCAACTAACCACCGCGTTTCTCCCAGCGCCGGAGGACCCCGCGAACGAAGCTGGTGGCTGACTGTTTCCCGTGTGTCGCCGACCGCAGGTGTCGGAGCTGGAGGGCCACGAGGGGGACGTGACCGCGGTCGTGGTGGTGACGCCGCCGTCCGGCGCGGAGGCCGTCGCCAAGCTCGCGACCTACTGCTGGACGGCCGGGCTCGACGGGGCGCTCATCTACTGGGACTTCGCGGCCGCCCAGCTCGTGCGGAAGGTCCACGTCGGGCTCCCGGTCCACTCCATGGTGAGCCGCTCGTCCCTCGTTTTACCCCGAGCCTGCTGACACTGAAGCTGAGATAATGCTAGCTTCATACCTGTGTTTTGGTGCTGTCGAGTGCAGGTGATTCCCAACGTGACCAGAACGGTGAGATCGACTGAGGTGTATGCTCCTTTCGCGTTCGTCTCCGTGGAAGACACGGTAAGCCGGCCAACAACAAGAAAGCGCTGCGCGGGCAGATCAGGATTTATGACCTGACGAAAGGGCGCCAAGTGGGCTGTCTACTGGCAGAGGTGAGGTTCTGCACATTCCCTTGTCCAGATGATAGCTTATGACACTTCTCAGTGTGTGAAAACTTTGTCGTGCCAGTGATAATAATTTTCGTTGTCTCTGAACAGACACGCAAGCCGGAAAAGATTGTCGCGAGCTGTTCGGGTGAATTTCTGGGCATTGCAAATAAGAGGCAGCTCTATATATGGAGCATACCTACGAAAGGGTTCAAGCCTGAGAAGATAAGGAAGATAAAGCTCTGTCACACGAAGAACCTGACCACGCTGGCCTTCCATCCAAGCGAGAGAATGGTGGCTGGTGGTGATGCAACGGGGAGGATCTTAATTTGGAGAGGTTTTGGAAAGGCTAAGTTTTCTGGCGTGGCAGATGAGGAAAGGGATGGTGTAAGGGGTCAAGACGATGCAGATACTTGCACGACGTTGCATTGGCATTCTAGCCAAGTGAAATTTCTCAAATTTGCTTCTGATGGAGCTTACTTGTTCTCAGGTTTTGCTTACTGATGCATTTCCTGTGTATACATCTTTTTTATACTACATTATAGTCTTTCTCTGTTGGTCATGCTGTCTAGCCTTTTGATTTTACTGACAACCTCCTTATCTTATAGGTGGTATGGAGGGGGTTATTGTTGTATGGCAACTAGATACTGGAAAGAGAGGTACAAGCCGCGCCTAGGATCTCCTCTTTTGTACTTTGTAGATTCTCCAGACTCTTCCATTTCCTGTGTAAGTATTCTACCTCATGTATGATATTTCGGTGTATTTACAAGAACCTGAGACCTATTTATCTGCACAAAAGTTATTTGTTGATTTATGAAGGTCTCTGAATCCGGTATTCTAGCATGTCATAATTATATATTTATAATGGAAGTTTAGTTTGTCTCAAATCTGTAGACATACTTAAATTCTGATCCCTTTCTTAGTCGGGAGTAACATGGAAGTTTACAAAATAAGACCACCAGATTAGTAATAGGCACGGCGTGAAAAATGTGAACATCCATGTTGTCATTTTGCATGATTTCATAGTTTATCATTGGATTGCCAGTTTCCTTATGCTTTATGGTTTGGACCCATATAAATCCGCTTTCTCCCCTTTTATTGTGTTGCTGCTAAATTTGTACTGAATAACAGTATTGCTGCAAACTTGTACCGAATAATAGTCTTGCACTGTAGTTATTTAATATTGTTGAGTTTGTAACCTGTGTTTTGTGGTACCTCCTTGTCAGAGGACATGGTGCTCCTGTAGTTCATACAGTAGAAGGGAATTAGCCCTGCTTACGAGGAAAACTGGGCAGAATGCCTTTCAGAGCTTGGTTAATTAGAGGAAAAACTTGTGAAACCCCAGACAACGTGTAAGCTAACCAAGCAAGGTCTGGAGCACCGCCAGGCAAAAAGCAAAACTAGCAAAGCTGACCTAGTAGTGCTCACGTGCAAATAAAACACACTCCTCACTGACGTTGCAAGCCGTGATCATCGCGCATTGCGCTAATGACCTGGCCACTCCAGTTTTATCACCACCGGAGCACATCCCCTCCCTGCACTAAAAACTAAGTCCGCCAGTCAGATAGACTCCATAGAGAAGACAGGTCCGGAAGTGGATCCGGGTCTGGTGCCTGTCTGGACTATTGGGTGTTCCCTCTCTGTTCTCTCTTCTCTCTGTTCTCTCTCTACCAAGTGAAGAAAACAGGGGACTAGCACTAGAGAGGAGCACACCAGTTTCAGGCAACAAATGCCTTCCTTTTCTATTAGATTTTGTAGCAACGGATGCTACACTACCAGGCAACGAATGCCTTACAAGCTTGGCAGCCTATGCCTACTGTGCAGCAACAAATGTTACACTACAGCAACAAATGCTGGCGACCTTAGCAACCTATGCTAGGACCTTGGCTTGCAACTTCTAACTTCTTGCCTCTCTCCATATAGGATGCCTCTCCTTATATAGAGGATTCAAGGTCGGTGCTACTGCATTCTAGAGGCTTCTACTACTTCCTAGTGCTGCCCTATCTTACAGCTTAAGAATTACATATAAATAGAGTACTCTAGAACATACTACTCCCTCCGTTCACAAAATGGTGTCTCCACCAAACTCAAATTTGCATGTATCTAGACATGTTTTAGTGTATAGATACATCCAAATTTTGGGTTGGTGGAGAGTGGAGACATCCTTTTGTGAACGGAGGGAGTAGCTTTTAGTACTCTAGAACATACAAGCACCTACAGCCTTAACCTATGACAAGATTACATCAGGCCAACATGGACTCTGGTCAATACAGAAAAAACCAAGGAGAAATGTTGTGCACTTGTGCTAGTATCAGGTGGCTCCTGTTACATCAGTAGAACATAGAGGTAGTACTCTTTAGACGGTTGGTTCACCAATGCCTCTTTGTACAGCAATATTTAATTTTAGAGGACAAGGGTTCATGAATCCAGGCTGGTACGGCTTCATCTTAAGGAATCATTGAGCGATGCAATTTGAGCTGACTAAAATCATGGAGCTTTAACTTTTGTATAAACCTGAAAATTTATTTACTTGTAAGCTAGGGGATTAGGATGATTGATAGGGTGAGCTTGACAGCTTATTTCATTCACAATTGGTCCGCAAAGCATATTTTCCAAGCTACACTTTTGTTTTGTTACCACTTTTTGTGACTCATCATTTGAGTTACTGCTGGATTTGTTATTTCAGGTCTCCTGTACAAGTAACCAAGTTCATCTTCTACAAATGCCTAACATGGAGGTCCTGAAAACCATTTCTGGAATTAAGGTTTGTACATGGAAATCTGCAGTTCTGCCATTTAACAGTTAATTCCAGCAAATGGGATCGCCAGTTTTTTGTCACCCTTTGTATGTTGATTATTCATATGTAAAAGTCTTATGGTTATATGTTCTATGTTCATTTCCCCAGCTACCTATCACTTCCCCAGACCTGAGTACACGAGATGTGTATGGATTTGATTGCACTAATGGCCTTGTTGCTGTATCAACAGAAGATTACTGCATACAGTACTACAGTTTGTTCGAAAACACTGAGGTTTCAGAGGTAAGACATTCAACTTAAGAGATTTATTGTGTGGAACGTTTTAATAGGATTGACCCCAGTATTGTTAACTTCTGCAGGTGCAAGTTTGTGAGAGGAACTTTCAGCCTGTTGATGATATTACGGTGTGATACCTTTGTCCTATACTGCCAATGTTTAATCACTTGAGTTATCTTCTTTATATTCATCATTTGTGTTTCTTTTCCTCATTTTTATTCTTATGGTTATGCTGCATCTTTTTTCATGTGATAATATTTTAAAGCACCACATAATCTACTGTAATCCTATAAAAATATATGGCACACTTCCTGTGTCATATTTACTATTATACAGTTTCCATTTGGATCTCTGGCATAAACTATTCTCTATATGTTGTGCTTGGATAAGTCGTCACTTTATGTTTAATATTCATAATTTGACATGTGTTACTTTTTTCCTTACAATAGATGTGCATTTCTTTAGTTTCGTTGTCCATTGGTGGTGATTTTATGTGCACTGTGGACGTCAAGCTTCCCGAAGAAGAATTAGGTGGCCTTATTACACTAAAATTTTGGAACCATGGGTCTCGTGCTGGACAGTTCGATCTGTCCACTGTCATTTATGAGCCTCACAGGTTGGCACATGATTATTTTGGCCAGTTGTAGATATGTAGTGTTTCTAAGTTCTCTGACTCACATTTTAATCTTCCATACAGTGATGCTGGGATTTCTGCTGTTGCTTTCCGCCCAGGAAAAAACATGGCCGTGAGCTCCTCTTTTGGTGGCAACTTTAAGGTGTGCATGTCGTGTCAGCTTTGTGGATGATGCTTTCTTTGATTCTCTCCCTATTTCCCTGAGTGTATTTTGACCTGTAGGTGTGGGTCCAAAGTTCGTCTTTACAATCAAGTGATGGAAAAGTCAATCTGGATGGAGATGCCAATCAGTTGGCTCATACAAGTGAGTTGACTATGATTTCTCTAAGAAATACCTGTTCATATTGAATAGTTATGATTGTATTCACCGAATCACCGTAATTGTCTGCTGACCTGTATAATCATGATTCCCAGCATGGTTTTTAAGGCGTTGCATTTGGGACGCTTAGGCAGTAAGGCGCCCTGGCAGCGCTTTAGAATTTTTCCTCCTTAGTCGTAAAGTGTTAAGGCAGGATTTTATCGCCTTAGGATGATGTGTTGAACGATTAAAATTTTGCAGGAAGAAACCTATGACAGCTGCAGCCTTCTCAGGCGATGGATCTGTTCTTGCGGTTGCAGCTGAGAGCGTCATCACATTGTGGGATCCTGATAATAATGCACTTGTTGGTGTGATTGCAGAAGCACTATCGGTATTTTATTATCCCTGATGATGTACTTTTGCCGCTATACTTACATTAGTGTTTTGATAGTTCTTACATTTGAATGTGCAGCCCATTACCAAACTTTCTTTCATTGGGACATCGACATATTTGATGTCTCTATCTCAGAGTTCAAAACCACAGGTTGCTGTGTGGAATGCATCGAATTTTTCCATCCAATGGTCGTACACCCTTTCTGCAGAAGGTACAAAACTAAGATACCAAACTTACATGAAAATATCATTTAGCTGAGCTGAATTTTCTAGTACATTTTTTCTCTTCGTATTACACTTCCTGTATTCGGGAAACCCAAATTGAACTCCGATATTTGGAGAAGTATTAAGCAGACATGCCAATTGGAGGCACATTCGAATGATCTGGTTCAACTTATGTAATTAGAGGCACATTCAAATGATCTGGTTCAACTTATGTAATTAGAGGCACATTCAAATGATCTGGTTCAACTTATGTAATTAGGCCCAGTATGACCATTCAGATAAGTTTGGCCATCTTCAAGTACTACTAAATAATAGCTCAAGTAACTCAGTTCCAGTGTAATATAGATGTCATTCACGATCGAATAGTATTGCGCACTTGCATCATATGGGGGTAAAGTAGCACCCTATAAATATTGTAGCTGTCCGTGTGCAAGTCTCTGGTTCCTTGTACCAATGTGACAAAACGGTTGCAGGCAGTAACAATACAAATTACTGGTCGGTCTTATTGGGCAAGCAAACCTATTTAATCTAGTTCTCATGCTAATGTTTGTGCTTTTGACAGCTGCATGTTGTTCGCCAAGTAAGAGTGAATTTGCGGTTCTTTCTCTTCTAAGCTGTCCTGAAGGAGGATCACCAGCAGAGCAAGATGGGGTAATTCTACTATTTGATGCAGAAAATTCGAGCCCGGTTTCGTCGTGGTCTGTTAAAAAGGTATGCTCAGATAAATTATTATATTTCATGAACAGCTAGTGTTGAAGTGCAATCTAGATAGGCTACGCAGAAGTGAAATTTTGTTCTTGTCCATTTTCAGAATCTGCATGTTTGTAATGCATGCTGTTATAGGTTCTTCGGCTCAAGGGACCACCTCCTCCTAGGATAGGTTGGTGTTATGATTTTTGTGAGATGTGTCCTGCTGACATTTTTCTTCTAGGCTTATGAGAGATGACGAGGCTCTTGACCAGTCCATTCTATTATTCGAATCAAACAAGGGTGTTACGTTTGTAGTTAGCATTAAATGGTTCATTCGCTGTTTGCTTTCTCTGACCACACACTGAGGTAGCCCAACATGTGTTTAGTTTCTTCTTGTTTAGGTTCTGTTTTTGTTTTTTGGTTTGGTCTCTTCTCCACTATGCATTTATCGTCTAAAGGGAGTTGACCAGGGAGTTTATTCAGGCACAACTTTGATTACTTTCTCCTTTATTCCAGGCAAAAGGAGGTAGCCTTGCTTTTGTGAAGGATGATTCCTCTATGGATGAAGACACCAATGCCACGAGAGGTGAAGAGACTTCATTGCTGGTTTATGTTAATGGTTCACATGAGTATGTTATCTTTGATCCCCGAAACAACGAGGAGTCAGAAATTAGCAAGCGCACACCGAAAAATATTCAAGCTGATGAACCTGGTGAGTTTGTTGTATTGCTTTGTTGTTCATTGTCTTGACCTGCTCTTCACTTGTTAAATCGCATCAAATGCCTTCAAAGAGTGTTTCTGAATATCATTACTTTGTGCATGGTGAGAGCAGTGTTCTTTGCCGCTGTAGAACCTTTAGTAAGTGTACTTATGCTCCCATCTCTGTCGTTGCAGCACGGATTGGTTATGCTTCTATCTATGGAGAGCTTCCGAAACTGGAATTGAAGAAAGAGGTTTCGGATGTTCCATTTATCCCGTCAAAGAGACCTTGGGAAACCATATTCGCTGGATCATCTCACATTCTTCCGCCTCTCATGAAACTGTGTCCTGATTTCTTGGCATCTTTGCTGGAGAAGAGACCAGTCGCAAACGAGTGAGCGGCACCGAAGTTTTGACCCATTGTATAATGGTATAGTTGCTGGTTGCAAATGTGATTCACAAGGAAAAATGAACATCAAGAAAACAAGCATGCTCCTGGTGGAGGTAGCATGCACATATGTTCTGAAGTTGGCCTATAACTGCATTATCATCAACAGTCAGATACACAGTCAAGCATCTGGCAGCAACTGCCAATGGTGTTGACTGAATCTGAGCTCTTTCTGTAGTGATGATTAGGCTAGTATGTTAATGCACCGGCTATAGCAATTTTGCCCGTCAGAGTTCAGTTGTAATCTGAATAACTAAATCGTTTTTCTTGTGGGTGATACGACGTGGTGTAATCTGCATAACAATGGCTGTCGCATAAATGTTGAGTGGTAGTGTGGAGGTGAGGTTACAGTGACACGTAGATCATGTTATGCTGGCCAGACCTGATGATTTTGACACTGACCGTTTTGATGATTTTGCTAGAACAAACGATTATCTTCTGGTGTGAACTATTACCACTGAAACAAAATTTCGTCAATTCTTTTGAAACAAAATTTCAGCGAGTTGTATATGTTTCCATTTAGTTGAGCGAGATGTGTCTCAAGGGAACGCAAATCTGGGCCTGTCATTCACTAGAAGATTATCTGAACATAATTTAGTGCATTCATTTCAATCCATATCTTGTCCACCTAATGATATATCAATATATCTAGAAGTTCTTATATTGTGAAACGGAGGAAATAGTAGATGGTATACTTGAGACTAAATGAGTGAGAGGAACTGAAGTTTTGAGCCATGGTGTAATGGAATACTTGCTACATGGAAATGTCGACGCACAAGGGAAAATCAACATCAAGAAAGCAGGCTCCTGGTGGAGGTAGCACGGAGATTTGCCCTTGACAGATCATTCTGTAATCTGAAAAACTCGATAGCTTTTCTGTTGGGTGGTACAGTGTGATTTGATCCAGCGATACAATGCCGGTTGAGAACTGGGAAATGTTTCAGTCCCAGTGGATATTACAGTCATAACCTGTATGACATGTTATAGCTGACCTGAACATTAGACGTTTCTATTAGCAAGTCCAAACTCCATTTATCTGCCAGTGCAGTGAGAAATTTGGCACAAAAAAGCCAGGCGCTAATGTCTAGCGCATGCCACCACGGGGGATGCAAATGCGCATATTTTTTAACGACTGTGTCCGAAGATCTTTTCACTGCATATATTTTTTTTTGTCCCTGCGCACACAGGGTGCTGGGTCAGGGGACGGGATTGGGGTTGGCTCGGAGGCCTTTTATTTTTGGTGTGCACTCAGGCATCTTTTCGCAGCTGACAGCCGTGCACCTTCCCCGTGATGGCGATACAGCTGCCTTTCGGTATGGGACTAAACGAAAAGGCGCGCGCGGTTGTTTTTCTCGTCCCGCGCTGGGCCGGCCCTAAAAGGCCGTCGAAACTGGGCCCGTTTCAGGCTCCCGATCGAGGACCGTTGCCTTTCCGAGCTCGCCGGGAAATCCGTCTCCCTCGTCGTCTGCTCCATCGTCCTCCTCACCGTCGAGGGAGATGACTGGCATCTTCGACGTCCGTCACGTCCCCGAGCCATGGAGGAGACTCGGAATGGTGGTGGTGTTCTCTCATGCCGGATCAGGCACCTCAGCTGGCTCCTCGGTTGTATCCACCTAGGTCAATTAGCCTCCACGCTCTTGTCACCCCAGCGCGGAGCGACGAAGGGAGGAGGCCCTGCTGCTGCCGCGAGCCTCACCAAGATACGCCATGGCATGGCGCTGCCCGTATCAGACTCGTGGCGCGGCGATTGGGTCTGGTCATCGGTGCCGCAGATGCGGAAAATTCGACGTTTCGGTGATTTGAGGGATGAGCAGCCGCACGTTGAGAGGATTTTGGTGGATGGCGGCCAGAGAAAACAAGGATCGGGAGAGACCACCCGAGAGAAGAAGGATAGTTTTTTTTTAAATTATGTACTACGCAATCGCCAAATCCAAATGGAATACTCAAACAATTTAATTTCAAAAAATACTACCTCCTTTCTGAAATATAAGATGTTTTAACTTTTTTCGAATTTGGATGTACCTATAAACCTTTTGGTGTAGATTCACTCATTTCAGTATATATTCAAATGTCTAAAGAATTTATAATTTGGAACGTTACGAGTAATACGCAGTCGTCTAAAACCAACAACGATGACATGCTTTCATTGTTGTTTTGATCGAAAGCCACCGGTCGTTGCACGCCACACGGAAATATATGCCATAACAATATCCAAATAGGGGCGATATATGGCTCAAAGATAGCCAGGGGAAGCTGTAAAATGTCAGAGTCATCTGAGGGCGAGGATGACGAAGAGTAAGAACCGAAGGTATATAATAATGTTATAAATTTGTAATATATATGTGTGAGAACTATTTTTTTTCGAGAACCAATAGGAGGATTGAACGTCTTTGAAAGATGAAACAAAACCAAAGAATGGCTACAACGCCTTTCGGCAACATCGCTAATAAAGGACTAGCAACCGGGATTTGGTCCGGTAATCGGTGCCGGAGATGGGGAAAATTCGACGTTTCGGTTCCTCCAATTCTGGTGATTTGAGGGAGGAGCAGCTGCACGTTGAGAGGATTTAGTGGATGGGGGCCAGAGAAAACAAGGATCGGGAGAGACCACCCGAGAGAAGGATTGATTTTTCTTGTTATGTACTAGCAAACAAATAATACCTGAGAAAAAATTATTTCAAAAAAATACTAACTCCTTTTCGAAATATAAGATGTTTTATTTTTTTGGATTCGGATGTACCTAAAAAGTTTTCAGTGTAGGTTCACTCGTTTTCATTCCATATATAGTCTGTATTTAAATGTTTAAAGAATCATATAGTAATTTGGAACGTTGGGAGTAATACGCAGTTGTCCAAGCCGACAACGATTACATGCTTACATAGTTTCATTGTTGTTTTCAACTAAAGTCACTAGTCGGTGCATGCCACGCTGAAATATATGCCACAACAGTATCCAAATAGGGGCCATATATGGCGCAATGATAATGTCAGGGAAGCCGTAAAATGGCAGAGTCATCCGAGGGCGAGGAGGACGAAGAGTAAGAATGGAAGGTATATAATGATGTTTTTAATTTGTAATATGTGGAAACTATTTTGTTTTCGAGACCCATTTGTATTAAGCTTGAAAGAAGAAACAAAGCCAAAGGATTGCTACAACGCCTTTCAGGAACACCGCTAATAAAGGACTAGCCAACACACTCACTACGCTCACAACTACAGGACTCGCCATGCCCAACATGAGCATCGAAGCCGCGTCTTGACAATTATCGGCCAACTCCGAGGAAGCCACTATATCGAGACTACCCGAGCCAACATACCCTCCACCATTGAGTGCCTAGAGGAGTGGTAGGCAAAGGGCAGGACTTGACTAGTCTTGAGGTGGAGACAATTGGAGGTACTAGCGATGGTGTGCGTTGCGCCCTAGAAGCTCATAGCCTGAGCAACAGTGGACACCGGTGACCTAAGACATATGGAGCACCTAGTCTTGTATCTAAAGCGATGCTTTCAACAAAGGAGTGACGCTGCATCAACGATCCGGCAAGTCGGATACTTGTTTTTTTACAGGAGACAACACCACGAGGATGGAGAGATGCCGGCGCTTCACAAAGACGCCTCAAAGGAGGAAAACGACTCCCAAAGGCGCGTCGCCGGCACCAACACATGTTGGGTAGGACTTTCGTGCATATTGCCGCACCCTGCAACGCCGAACGCATGAACCGCAAGCAGCCGACGCGACGGTCGCCTGACTCGCTAGAGAGCACGTTGAGCCGCCACCCACTACTATAGACCTGCAACCATTGTTGTGTCGAATCCGGACGACGGAAGCACCTTGTCGTCGTGGTTGTAGCCTCGTGTTCCACTTCCACTCCACCTCCACTTGAGCTGAAATCGGGCAAATAGCTCACATGCGACGTTTTTTCACCCTATTCACTGGGGAACGACGTCGTTGCTTGTAATAGCTCCAGTGCGACATCTCATTGAGCTCAAATAACTTCCCTAACTCATTGCTCTTAATCAGTTCCTACCCCGGTGTCAGTTAGGATTAAGGGGAGGCGGGTGGGACCCACAATTGTCCACGTCAGCAACGACGACCGTTTCATCTCTTCCCCTGCGCGCGCTTTCTCTGCTTCTTCTCCTTCTTCTTCTCCGGCGACATCGGCGTAGCGCGGCAACGCCGGCGAGACAAAATATAAATAAATGCAGATAAAATAAACAAGTGGGGCGCATATAGTAGACAAACTATATATTCGACATAGACTGCATTACAGAAGCTCGTGGCTCATCGGATCAAAAGCCACACAGAGATGAACTGAAAATACAAGGGGGACGATTCGCTGCTGCTCCTACCCCTAGCTACGACCCAAAATTGGGCTCACACCGGAGCCCCGGGGGTGCGGCAGCGGCAACGAGGCGGCGGCGCCGCTCAGTCCTAGTCCTCGTCGGAGTCGAATAGCCCGGCCCCGTCGGAGTCCGAGCTGATGTCGATGACGTCATGGAGGGAACTGTAAATCCCGACCTCGAGGCGGCGTTGGTCGAGCTCAATCTCCATCTGACGGCGCATCTCCTCCTCTGTGCTGCGCTGGAACACCTCCAAGGTGACCCAGGGCAGGTCCTCCTCGGAGACGAAGTCCCCGGGCAGGAGGGGGCGGCCGCTGCGCGGTGGGCGCTCCTGCTGCTCCTCCTCCTCCTTCTTCGGCGGTGGCAGTGGTGCCCGACCCCGAGCAATGGAGGAGCTCCCCGCACCGGAGAGCTCCCCGCACCGGAAGAGCTTCCAGCCATCGCCATGCGGGCCGCCATGCGGCGGTCGTACTCAGGCAGCTCGCGGCGCTCGTACGCAGGCGGAGGCCGCATTCCGAGGTTCGTCCACGCACGCGCGCCTCGCTTACGAGCGCCGTCGGAAGCGGCCACGGCCTTCCTAGCGGGGTCAGCCGGAACCCGCCTCTTCCCCTTCCGCTCCTCGTCGCCGTTGCCACCGCCGGAATGGCCACCGCGGCCGGCGATTCGACCTCCCCTCCTAAACATCGGCGGGCGGCGGGGCTGGATCTACAGGCGTAGCTCGATTTGATCACCGGCGGCGAGCTAATGCGAGCGGCGGCGAGGGTGGGGAAATAGCTCGGGCACGACAGGGTGGGGAAATAGCTAGGGCACGACAGGGTTAGTGGATAAGAAGAGCAATAGCTAGGGCACGACAGGATTTGGGCCGTGGGCCGTCGAGTTTTCTGGGCCGTAGCCTATGCGCGTTTGAAATTAATAAAACACTGCAGCTAAAAAAATTGTTGGGCCGTGGAGTTTGTTGGGCCGTGGCCTATGCGCGTTCGAAACACTGCAGCTAAAAAAATTCAACAGCCTCCTCTCAAAAAAAAAGAATCAACAGCCAATCAGAGCGCAGTACTGGGACTGGCGCGGATCGGGGGGTTTTCTTCTAGAAGGCATGATCGGACGGCCAGGGTTAAATCACAGAAGCTTTGTAGGATTTTGTGTGGGTTGACCAACTAATTCAGAAAAAATTAAAATAATCACAGAACCTTCATTTTGGTGGGACTTAGAATGATCCAGGCTTATTTTTTCATTTTCATGTTTAAAATTTGTTTAAATGTTGGTTTGACTTCAGTTTGGCCGAATTTGAAATAATCATAAAATATTCAAAAAAACATCAAAAAAATGAAATTCCAGTGCACATGGTTTTTATATATAGAGTAGATGTGTAGGATAGTTATTTGGCTGATTTAGAGAAGGTGGAAAAAAATCTTGCTTAGAAATGAAGCCGTTTACACTACCTTTAGAGCTCATTTGAACTCTCATGTGTGAAGAGAGGTGGTTTGAGATTTGCAACATGAAATTGTCCAAAACCTCACCAAACCTTCATTTTGGTGTGACTAAGAATGATCCAGGCTTAGTTTTCCATTTTGGTGTGTAAAACTTGTTTAAATGCTGATTCGGCTTGAGTTTGGCCGAATTTGAAATATTCATGAAATATTCAAAAAACATCAAAAAAATGCAAATCCAGTGCACATGGTCTTATTTTGTCATGTACTAACATTTCCGACTGATAAACAAGGTCTAGACACATATTAAACAAGAAATGCTTCAATATGGTGTGAAATCACACATTTCAAACAATGAACTCTCATGTGCGAAGAGAGGTGGTTTGGGATTTGCAACATGAAATTTACAAAAAACTCACCAAACCTTCATTTTGGATTGACTAAGAAGGATCCAATCTTGGTTTTTCATTTTCATGTTTAAAACTTGTTTAAATGCTGATTTGGCTTGAGTTTGGCCGAATTTGAAATATTCATGAAATATTCAAAAAACATCAAAAAAATGCAAATCCAGTGCACATGGTCTTATTTTGTCATGTACTAACATCTCCAACTGATAAACAAGGTCTAGACACATATTAAACAAGAAATGCTTCAATATGGTGTGAAATCACACATTTCAAACAATGAACTCTCATGTGCGAAGAGAGGTGGTTTGGGATTTGCAACATGAAATTTACAAAAAACTCACCAAATCTTCATTTTGGATTGACTAAGAAAGATCCAATCTTGGTTTTTCATTTTCATGTTTAAAACTTGTTTAAATGCTGATTTGGCTTGAGTTTGGCCGAATTTGAAATATTCATGAAATATTCAAAAAACATCAAAAAAAATGCAAATCCAGTGCACATGGTCTTATTTTGTCATGTACTAACATCTCCAACTGATAGACAAGGTCTAGATATAATTAAACAAGAAATGCTTCAATATGGTGTGAAATAGTCATAGTTTGAGATGTGAGATTTCACACCATATTGAAACATTTCTTGTTTAATATGTATGTAGACCTTGTTTATCAGTTGGAGCTGTTAGTACATGTCAAAATAAGACCATGTGCACTGGATTTGCATTTTTTTGATGTTTTTTGAATATTTTAAACAAGTTTATCATAAATTAGCACAAAAGAATCAAAATATAAAAAAAGAATATGTCCAAGTGCAATATTTTAATGGATGGGACAACTCACTATCTTTCTATAATAGTGAGATGCCCGACCCACTAAGCTACTGGACTAGGACATATAATGTGCAACACCTAAATTGCGAGCAAGGGAACTCGAACTTAGGTGGGCAAAGGGAGCATCAACCCTTTGCCACTAGGCTATGCCTCTGTTTGCGACAAATCTACCACCATTAGAAGGTTAATATTTACAAATGAAATCCTCCTCATTGCAACATCCAAGCCTAGCACAAATAACAGTACATTTGAATTGTAGTTCAAATTTGAATTCAAAAATTAGTATGAAATCATTGCAACATCCAAGCCTAGCACAAATAACATGTACATTTCGATTTTGGTAGTAGTTACAAATGTTTACATTTTGGTAACACTAGCAACACTAGCAATATTTACATTTTGGTAAGTTAAATAAAAAATTAAAGCATTTTGTCTATAGATGACATAAGCCTCTACCTAGTTGACAATGTTTCAACTCTTTCAACTTGTTTTCAATCCGACGGCGTGCGAATGCCACAATCGGGCGTGTCCAGAGCGCGCTCCCAAAGGTGTTCGACAGTGTGCATGGCACAATCTGAAGGCGTGCGAATGCCACAAGGAACACAAAAATAAGGAACACAATAATTTACATTTTGTTTACAAGGTTTCACCTACAAAAACAAGGTTTCACCTACCGGAACGTGCCACGGCACGTCCAGAGCACGTCCAGGGCACGTCCAGAGCACGTCCAGAGCATGGCCATTTCACAAAAGAACTCCCACACACGCTCCCAGCGCTGGGCAAACACTGCCTGAAATGGTTTCAGGCACCTAACAAAATTCACTACACTAGTTATCTACAGAATGCAGCACGATCTTCCCTCCGCCATGGCTCTGCAGCACAATCTTCTAGCTCGATTTCATCTCGCAGAGGATATCGGAGCAGAACAATCTATCCGCCGCCATCCCGGCAACTAGGCTGAAAGCCTCTAGGCTCAACGCGGCATCGAAGTCCACGCTCGGGGATGAGCTTGCTGAACTGCTGCTTTCGTCGCCCGCAGCACCGCCCGAGCTGCTCTCGTCGCCCGCAGCACCGCCCGAGCTGCTCTCGTCGAACGCAGCAATTTTGCGCATCGCGGCAAACCTCTGCCTCGTCATCGGCGACGAATCACCGCCGAGCGGAAAACCCTTGGAGCTGTAGTAGCCATGACGCTTCCACGCCTTCTTCAGTACCTGCTGGACTGAAATCCGGTAGGGTTGCTTGCCGTCGAGATAGATGGAGCCCCTCGCCGCCGCACGAGACACAAATCGGGCCGCCGGTCGCCTCTGCGACCGTGTACCCGCACCGCCCCCCCATCCTCCATCCTCCCTCGCCGCTCCCTCGACGCAGCACCCCAAGCTTTGCGTCGCCGCCAGCTTGCTCGACTCCGGGTGCCGCTGCTGGACTCGCGCGGCCGCTCTTCCCTCCGCCGCAGGACTCGCCGCCAGCTTGCTCGACTCCATTGCCGGTGCTCCAGTCGCCTGCCCCCTCGCCGCAGCTTTACTCGCCCGCTCCATTCCCGCAGCTCGAATCGCCTGCTTCTTTGCCACAGCTCGAGTCGCCCGCTCCATTGCCGCCGACTCGCCGTTGCCAGGAATTTTTTTTCCCCAGCCCGGAGAAACCGAGACGACGGGACAGAGTGAGCTCCGCGGGACGCCGGCGCGTGGCAGAGAGGGTTCCCCCACGAACAGAGGCCGGTTTCGCTGACGCATGGGTCCCACTCGAGAAAAACACCGGTCAAACCTGGTTTACAGCGTGGGGAACATGACTTGACGGCCATGTCGCCTCAGAGCAATTATGGCTCGAATAGATGCCGCATGTGAGCTATTACGTGCAACTGCGTCGCTGCCTGTCCAATTACTCGAAAAAACGTCGCATCTGAGCTATTCGCCCGCTGAAATCAGCCCGAGCCGAGCAGCGGCTAGGCACTCCTATTGGATGTGGGAACTATGGTTTTAGTTTGTAATAGGTGAGAACTAATTAATGTTTCATATTTGTAATATGTGGGAACTATGTTTTAAATTTGTAATTTGTGAAAGCTATGTGTTTATTTTCTCAGCTGGAGTTTGTTGTCTTGGGTTCTGGGCGTTTCCAGGTTTTTTATTTTCAGCATGTTTGAGTAAGACATGAATGCAGAACGGTACCAATGGTACCAATGGTATCACTGGTTTACGAGATCTTTCGTTGAATACAACTAAAGAAGAAGTGCCTTGACTATTAAAAGATGTTCTGACTAAATGGAGTTCTCCAGCTGCTGCTAAATGTGCTCAGCAGTAAGATTTTATGGTGATCAAACCATATACACGGAGTATACAGATTGTTCATCAATTCTAGACACGGCCATCGCATGGCCTAACCGAACCATAAACCAACCTCTCCATGTTGATTACCACTACTACACTCCTAACCTTCTTCACTGAGATCACTGGTCAACGCTCAAATCGTCCATCTAACACTGCATGCGTTCGCTCCTGGCACGTACAAACTCCTACCTAAACCTCGCCGTGATCTCCTACATATAGGACACTGGAATGCTCCGCCATGCACCACCACCACCACCACCAAAGTGTGATCACCGTGCCTAGCAACCACGACGATGGTGGACCGCCGCTGCACCTTCGCTGCCGTGACGCTCTGCCTCGTCTTCCTCGCGCAGGGCGCGATGGCGCGGCCTCTAGCCGGCACGATGACAGTAGCGCCGGCGCCGGCGACAGCGACGGACACGCCGATGGACGTGGCCGCCGCGTCGCCTGTGGGAGGATTCGTGGGGTCCGACGAGGCTCTCGGCGCCGGGAAGTGGCTGCCGCTGCCGGCGCTGGCGGGCGGGCTGCGGTTCCCGGGGGTCTTCGCCCTCCCCGCGGCGTCAGGCGTTGGAACGTCTATTCCCTGGCTAGGCGGCGCGCCGCCGGCTGTTGCGGTGCCGGCCGGCATCCCGGCGCTGGTGCCGCCGTACGTCGGCGCGACGCGACAGGAGCAGCTCAGCGTGTGGGCGTCGCTGTTCAACCCGTTCCAGGTCAGGGCGCCGTTGTCCACGCCGGTGCAGGTGCAAGGGACGGAGCCGAGCTCGAGGGTGCCCGCCGTCGCCGGCGCCGGGCTGGAGCGAACGACGGCGGTGGGCGAGCCGGCCGGCGTCGGCGCGCAGGCCGGGGAGCCCAAGTGGGGCGTCTTCCTGGGAACAACTACTCCAAACATCAACGGCTAGCTATAGCTCGCAACGCGACGTGGCTAAATAAGCTAGTAATTAGCTTAGTACTAAAATGAAGGAACCATCTTTTTTGGAGCATATATTCATATTATATCGATGGGCATGCATTTTTCCATGCAGAGTGAATTGTCTGTAGAGCAAAAGGTATTGTGTTTTTTGTGTGTTTTGGGAAAACTATTGGATATTTGGATTGTTTAATGTAGCAATCAATTATAGTACGAAGAAAATTGGAATTTGTTATCTTTTTTTCGAGCAACTGTAAAATTGAAATTTTTATCTATGAATTTTTCTTGAGCAATCTTGTGTAAATTGGGCTCAATGTGTGTGCTCAGCCTTATAGAAATTTACTATGAGCCTCCCAGTACAATTTCAATTTCCTATCCAAATGTGTTTGAAGAAAAATAAAATTGCTATCTATGAACTGATGTTGTGTAAATTGGGCTCAATGTATACGCTCAACCTTATAGAAGTTTTACAATGAGCTACTATTCTAGTACAGTTTCAAGACATCATCTCAACGATATTTGTGTCTCAAATGTATCCTTTTTCTCAACTCCCTTTATCAAAAAAATCCTTTTTCTCAACTGCATCGCCCCAACCACAACTTGTGGCTCAACTAAAAGGTTTCAACCGCAAGTCAGCTTGTGTCTGGATTACAATTGAGAAGACCTTGTACTAGAATCTTATAGAATAATCCTACACTGCCTTGCAATTTTTCCCACCTTTTCCCAAACTGGTGACCTATCCCTTTTGTACTCCCCTCCGTTACAAATTATAAAATGTTATGGATATATATTTCAATTTGGACTACATAGGGACTGATATGAGCGGAGTGACAGACACACCGAAATGTGTCCTGATACAATTGATTTAGAAAAATTTAAAACATTTTATAATCTGAAACAGAGGGAGTAGTACATAAAGACAGTTTGGCAGACCGTTCTATCTTTTCCTCCGAAGGAAGTAGACGCCTATCACTAGGCTTATAGGTAACGACGGTTCTACATTTTATACATTCTACTCCGTCCGTTACATATTAGTCGTCTCCGAAACAGATATATATATAGACGTACGTACAATAAAGAGGCTGAAATGAGAATCTTGCCCTATACAGTGGAGGGTGAAATGGGTTATTGGTCATATATAGGTGTAACATTCCTGTCATTCGAAGTGGACGCGGGAGATGCATGATTTGAAGCTGTTGCCGGCCGCCGACGGATCCTCCTCTCGTTCAAGAGGCTTCAGCTTCACACAACGCGCACAAGATAGTCAGGCGACGCGTGCATGTATGTGCACCTGTTCCCGAGCTCGGCCGCCGAAGCTGAACGCGTCAAACGTGTGCGGTACACTGTTCCTTGGAGACTCTGAGTTGCCTTGACAGTGAGCTGACGCTAATCCTCTTCATAAAATCGGCTCCACACGGCGGGACGAAGCGATCGCCGGAGATCTTTCCCGAGCAGTGTCCTCCAAGTGCATGCACGGCCGGGATCGTTTTCATGTCACTGTTTCAATCACAAGTTTCCCATACGACCATACATATATGAGATCCTGCTACTTGAACTCTTCTTGTAGGTAAGCAGTGATCGAGTGTGCCACTGTGTCTTGTACTCTGAGTAGCCATGAATCACTTCGTTCCTGCTGCAGACTGGAGAGGCAAGATGGGAGGCGCTCCCTACTTCGCGCCATCATGGTTCGTCCTCGTATCTTAAGCGCCTCCCTTAATCATCTTAATTTGTTCCTGACCTCTCGAATTGATCTTGTTTGTGCAGCTACCAAGACGACGGCCTCGTCGAGCTGCTGTGGCGCGGCGGCCACGTCGTCACGCGAACCCAGGCGGTGTCCCAGGAACCGCCAAGGCCGGAGAGGGCGGTGACGCATGTACAGCACCAGGCAGCGCCGTGGTTCCAGCAGCACCCCTTAATCGACGATGTCGACGTTCAAGCCGACACGGACCTCTTCTCGGAGATCTTTCGCGAAATGGCGGCGGCGGCGGGAGCGGACAAAGCCGGCTACAGAACGCTGCCTACGATGCCCCGTGGCCAGAAGGCCGACGATGCCATGCCCGGCCACGACGCGCCGACGAGGGTGAAGCCGCCCGGGCCCGGCAAGCGGAAGCGGAGCGACACCTCCGAGAGCACCAGCGAGGTAATGCTGCGCGTGGAAGAGCCGGAGTCCGCTGCTACGACGACGCCGGGCAAACGGCGGCGCGCCGCCCAAGAGCACAACCTCTCGGAGAGGGTACGAACGAAACATCTCTTCTTCTTGCTCGGAATCTTTCTGCCCTTGCCGCACCATTGCTGACCTGACTCTGCCTTGGATCGATGCAGAGGAGGAGGGACAGGATCAACCAGAAGATGAGGGCCCTGCAACAACTCGTGCCCCACTGCAACAAAGTATGAAACCCCGACCTCTCTGCCTGCACCTTGGGTACCATCTTGAATAATTCATAGCGACGGTGATCTGATCTGATCTGTTTTTTTGGCGTGCCAGACGGACAGGGCGTCGATGCTGGACGAGGCGATCGAGTACCTCAAGTCGCTGCAGCTGCAGGTGCAGGTGATGTGGACCATGGGCGGCGGCATGGCGCCAGGGATTTTCCCGGCGAGCGGCGCCCACCAGTACATGCAGCGGCGCTCCAGGATGCCGCCGTTCAGGGCTTGATTGTGTGTGGGGAAGTTTTGTATTTGTTCCATGATTCCTGAGTGTGCCGTTTGTTAGCTTGGACACCACCGCACCAGTTAGCTCGCTCTTTTGAAAATTTCAAAAGATGTAATCAAACCAAACTTTGCCAGTTCATGACTAGAATCACCAGATGAATTCTTTAAGAAATTCAGGTTAGGTTTGAAAAAAGTTCGGCTCCTGTGAGATATATCCAGAACTTCACAATTGGCAGAGTTAACCGTAGACCGTAGTGTCAATCAAATAAGATCTGCAAATCTTTCCACGATAAGGATTGAAATGGCAGACCGAATCTGGCCAGACTCGATCACGTAGAGAGTAAATGAAATGCCCAAATTTGTTTGAATCCACTGAAAACCGAACGTGGCGATCACCAATTTGCGCAGCATTAAACCCTTGCCGAGAACCTCCAGTACAACTTTGCAGAGCCAAACCAGCAGATTCAACCGAGAGTTCAAACGAAGCCGAAGGAAAAAAAGGGCACAAGAAAGAATTCCTTCGATAATGGGGAGGAGGAGAAGTGGACTTAGGATTCAAAATGACGACGCACTTGCGCCTCGACCGCAAGGACGGGCGTGAAATCCCAATGGAGAAGGCTGTGCATTCGTAGTAGATCCTAGAGAGCGCCATGGTTAGGGTTTTGGTGGAGGGTGGGAGAGCGACATGGCAAAGGTGGGTTTGTCGTGTGCGTGCCTAACGGAGGCACTCGCAAAGCTAACGCGTTGTCTCTTCTCCGTAAACCATGGCCGAAGGGGACACGTGTCCAATGGTTTTCCCGGGAGTATTTCCTTACCAGGTGATTTCTCGTTTCTTTGCAAGTTTATTTCTTTGTGATTGTTTTTTTGTTTCTTTCCCGGAGGTTTTTCCCTAATTTGTTCATGTGCAATTCTTTGTGTGCGGGTGCCCGAGAAAAAACTCAGCAAACGGATGATTTCCGGTAATGCTTGAAGGTCCAAACTACCCAAATTTCCCCCGTAAATCTTAAACAAAATTTGATCCCAAGTACACACAGAAGGCATACTAAGATTACAGTAAGATACACAAATCTACACAATACACATCGTTGGGCACTAAGCATACCAGGTAGGCACCTCGTAGTCATTCCACCACTCCCCATCTTCGCAATGCGGCCCCTGTAGTAAATCTTCCCTCAGATGTAAACCCCTTTGCACGGCCTCTTTCTCTGCTGATAACCTCTGCAAGACTTCTACAAGCTTTGTATCCCTCCTCAAATCAGCGTATACGAAGTCGGTATCTCGAGTAGGCTCGGTTTGTGCAACTCCACCAGAAGAAATATCACAAGAGAAGTAGTTAATCATATCGGGATACACAATTTTAGTCGCAGAAGCCTCACCATAATAACAACGCCCTATGAAAAGAAAAAGAAAAACTGGGTTATCAAGTCTAAATACTACTCAAATAAAATCAAACCCGGCATGGAAGCAGTTCTATTCTCTGTATATCCGCATTATCTACTTTAATTGATAACACAGAACCAAACCATCAAACTAGCTTGGGCTATAGGTCTATAGCCCAACTGAGCTAGTATGATTTTATGGTGTTTTTCTAGAGTAAAGCACAACTGAACTATGTTGACCAACCATAGACGTGCAAAGCCATATAAAGATCTAAACATTCCCAAAATTACAACTAACTGCAATTGTTCTACAGTAGTAAGCTAAATGACCCTTTATCGGAAAACAAATGTAAGCTAAATGACTGGACTGAAACCGACTTACCAGTACATGGTATAGGTACAGGGCAGCAGAATGATCTTTCCGACTGGTCACCATATGCCACCCAAAACTCGGCAAAGAAGAGTGTGTTCTCGGATCTTGTATCAGTAGCAGCCATAAAATTGACATGGTCACTACAGGAATGCCGAACTGTGCCGACGGCCAGAACCTGTGCCGACGGCCATTTGTCGGGGCCGTTGGCACAGGTGTGTACCAGGACCAGCCGTCGACAAGTCCGTCGGCACAGAAACGGCCGTCGGCACAGATACTCTATCCCGACGGCCACCGTCGGGACACATACAGCCATCGGCACAGAATATCAGGTGACGTCGACGGCACTCTGTGCCGACGGCAAAGCCGTCGGCACAGGACTCAACCATTTTTATTCATTTTTATTTATATTGATACACCTAATTGCTATATGTACAGATTCGCCTAAAATAGTCATAATGTTTTTTACCATAATCTTCTTTTTTATGTATCTATTTATTACTCTCAATTAAGTTTAATATGTTTTATTCATATTCTATGTACATAGCTACGCCGAATAGCGGTTTCCACCCACATAAAATAACGTCGCGAATAATTGTCTACAAGTGTGTTGTGTGTTGTAAATGTCTGGTATCCTACTCCGGGGTGTGACCGGCTTCACTTTCTCTCTGGTGAGTTCCTGCACTTAGAGGTGAAAACTCCCACTTCGGACGAAACGGGGGCAATCTTTTAAAAACTTGTGTTAAAAGTTGGTTTCCCATGTGCCTATGTCCCAACCTAACACAACCAAGTAAAAAAGTCCACTGGGCTACCCCCTTTCGACGCACGTCTATGGGGGTAGACGAAAACGTTAGGGTTTTTCCAGCGGATTCAGGGTTTCGCCGAAGCGGGGCCCCGGAGCGTCGGAACCCCACCCAAACCTAGGTTGTGCCATACCATATGTATACAAGTGTGTTGTGTGTTGTAAATGTCCGGTATCCTACTCTGGGGTGTGACCGGCTTTACTTTCTCTCTGGTGAGTTCCTGCACTTAGAGGTGAAAACTCCCACTTCGGACGAAACGGGGGCAATCTTTTAAAAACTTGTGTTAAAAGTTGGTTTCCCATGTGCCTATATCCCAACCTAACACAACCAAGGAAAAAAGTCCACTGGGCTACCCCCTTTCGACGCACGTCTATGGGGGTAGACGAAAACGTTAGGGTTTTTCCAGCGGATTCAGGGTTTCGCCGAAGCGGGGCCCCGGAGCGTCGGAACCCGACCCAAACCTAGGTTGTGCCATACCATATGTACACAAGTGTGTTGTGTGTTGTAAATGTCCGGTATCCTACTCCGAGGTGTGACCGGCTTCACTTTCTCTCTGGTGAGTTCCTGCACTTAGAGGTGAAAACTCCCACTTCGGACGAAATGGGGGCAATCTTTTAAAAACTTGTGTTAAAAGTTGGTTTCCCATGTGCCTATGTCCCAACCTAACACAACCAAGTAAAAAAGTCCACTGGGCTACCCCCTTTCAACGCACGTCTATGGGGGTAGACGAAAACGTTAGGGTTTTTCCAGCGGATTCAGGGTTTCGTCGAAGCGGGGCCCCGGAGGGTCGGAACCCCACCCAAACCTAGGTTGTGCCATACCATATGTATACAAGTGTGTTGTGTGTTGTAAATGTCCGGTATCCTACTCCGGGGTGTGACCGGCTTCACTTTCTCTCTGGTGAGTTCCTGCACTTAGAGGTGAAAACTCCCACTTCGGACGAAACGGGGGCAATCTTTTAAAAACTTGTGTTAAAAGTTGGTTTCCCATGTGCCTATGTCCCAACCTAACACAACCAAGTAAAAAAGTCCACTGGGCTACCCCCTTTCGACGCACGTCTATGGGGGTAGACGAAAACGTTACGGTTTTTCCAGCGGATTCAGGGTTTCGCCGAAGCGGGGCCCCGGAGCGTCGGAACCCCACCCAAACCTAGGTTGTGCCATACCATATGTATACAAGTGTGTTGTGTGTTGTAAATGTCCGGTATCCTACTTCGGGGTGTGACCGGCTTCACTTTCTCTCTGGTGAGTTCCTGCACTTAGAGGTGAAAACTCCCACTTCGGACGAAACGGGGGCAATCATTTAAAAACTTGTGTTAAAAGTTGGTTTCCCATGTGCCTATGTCCCAACCTAACACAACCAAGTAAAAAAGTCCACTGGGCTACCCCCTTTCGACGCACGTCTATGGGGGTAGACAAAAACGTTAGGGTTTTTCCAGCGGATTCAGGGTTTCGCCGAAGCGGGGCCCCGGAGCGTCGGAACCCCACCCAAACCTAGGTTGTGCCATACCATATGTATACAAGTGTGTTGTGTGTTGTAAATGTCCGGTATCCTACTCCGGGGTGTGACCGGCTTCACTTTCTCTCTGGTGAGTTCCTGCACTTAGAGGTGAAAACTCCCACTTCGGACGAAACGGGGGCAATCTTTTAAAAACTTGTGTTAAAAGTTGGTTTCCCATGTGCCTATGTCCCAACCTAACACAACCAAGTAAAAAAGTCCACTGGGCTACCCCCTTTCGACGCACGTCTATGGGGGTAGACGAAAACGTTAGGGTTTTTCCAGCGGATTCAGGGTTTCGCCGAAGCGGGGCCCCGGAGCGTCGGAACCCCACCCAAACCTAGGTTGTGCCATACCATATGTATACAAGTGTGTTGTGTGTTGTAAATGTCCGGTATCCTACTCCGGGGTGTGACCGGCTTCACTTTCTCTCTGGTGAGTTCCTGCACTTAGAGGTGAAAACTCCCACTTCGGACGAAACGGGGGCAATCTTTTAAAAACTTGTGTTAAAAGTTGGTTTCCCATGTGCCTATGTCCAACCTAACACAAATTAATTCAAAATATTACATCACAAATACAGCTGTTTATTTTTTATCTTAACATTTCTACAGATAATAGAATAAAAGAAAAGGATTTCTAAAAAAAAAACTACACTGTGCCGACGGCTTTGCCGTCGGCATAGGGCTTGGACCAGTAAAAAAAGAAAACGACCTGCCCCGGCCCGCACCAACCACCCACTCGATCCAATCTCGTCTCGATCCCTCCGCACCCCACCACCCTACCCGACGCCGCCGCCACACCCCGGCCGTCCGCCCCACCCCGCCACCGTCGTCCGCCGTCAAGCTCGCCGCCGCCACGCCCCGGCCGTCCGCCGCGCCACCCCCCGCCATGCCCTCGCCGCCCGCACCTCTCCTCTCCGCCCTCGCCGCCTCTTCCCCGCCCACACCCACCCCAGCCCGCCCTCGCCGCCCCGGCCTCTCCTCTCCTCTCCACGACACCCCCACCTCTGGCCCTGCTCCTCCTAGCTCCGGCCGCCCCCACCTCCGGCCCCGGCCCCTGCCCATCTCCTCCTAGCTCCGGCCGCCCCCGACGCGGGCCCCCACCTTCACGGCGCCACCAGAGGTAAGCACTGCTCCACCCTCTGTTTTTTTGTTAGAATTAGTTAGTGTTAGCGTTAGGGTTAGTGTTAGCTTTAGTTTTAGTGTTAGGGTTAGTGTTAGCTTTAGTTTTAGTGTTAGTGTTAGCTGTTAGTGTTAGCTTTTAGTGTTAGGGTAGGTTTAGTTGTTAGCTATATAATTTTTGTTTTAAGCATTTTCATGAATATTTATGTTGCTAGACATATGTGCTAATGTTCATTTTTTTTTTGCTTTTTCAGATGACGTAGATTCCCGTCAGCCAGCACCGTCGGTCCCGCGCGTCGTTGCGGGGCTTCTTCTCCAGCGGAGGAGGGGCCGGCTCGGTGCCCCTGTTTCGTGGCCCTCCTTCCGGAACACGTCCTCGTCCTTCTCCGGCCACCGATCACGCTTCGAGGGTATAAATCTTTCGCCTCTCTGTAGATGCTTTCTGGATGTTTGCTAGATGCATTTTATCTATGCTTCCTTGACTAACCCGTGTATCAAATGCTTTTACTTAACTAAGTATCATGTCGGAGCCGGAGCGAAAGTTTCGTGGTGTTCATCGGAGACCCACGAAGATCCCGACTTGGGCAGCTCAGATCACAGTGGATCACAGGAAGATCCAGCTTGGTACTTTCAGGTGCCCGTGGCAGGCGGCCCGCGCCTACGACTGCGCGGCGGTCCAGCACTTTGGGGCGAGAGCGATCCTCAACTTTGAGGATGAGCGGAGCGTGGCGCATATGTTAGCGCCACATGGCATGAGGATCGCGACGAAGGCCGAGGAGAGGGAGCACCGGCAGGCAGAGAGGCTGCTCAGGGCGCGCCACCAGCGCGAGGAGGATGACCCCTTGGTCAAGGATCTCCTCCTTGATCCCCAGGTGATGGCGGTCCAGTACCAGGTTTTCAGCGAGAGCCGGCAGCAGCGCGGGCAGGGCGAGGCCGGCCCCTCCGGCACGCAGCAGCAGGGCGAGGACTCTAGCAGCAGCCTGTCCTCTTGTTGGGACCGCTTGGACGACGCCACTGACACCGGCGCGAGTCGAGTTTAGGATGTCTATCATCCTACCTGTCGTACTACTAGACTTATCTTGCTACCTGTTGTACTGCTAGACTTATCATACATGCTACCTATGTATTATTGTGCTACTTGTCTATATGTGTTATGTTTAGCTAATATGGTTACATCGTTCTATGGTTTATTCTGTTTTATGTTTAATTATTAGGTAAAATGGAGGGATATTTGCTTATATATTTCGATTGTTTGTACTTTTTAGATGACGTAGCTTCCCGCCAGCCAGCACCTTTGTTTTGTCCTTTGTTTTGTCGCCCTCTTCCGGAGCACGTCCTCGACCTTCTCCGGCCACCGATCACGCTTCGAGGGTATAAATCTTTCGCCTCTCTTGCTGCATAGGTTTATTTTGGTCTAGATCACCAAGTCAGTCGCGTAACCCGAGTCAGATCCCATCCGGAAGGGTTACAAATTTATAAATATGCAGGATTGTCCATCTTTGCATATTTATAACCGTAACACTTCCGGGTTGTCCTGTTGGACAGTCCGAGTACGTGTAGATCGGGTCGTGTTCCATGTTCTACCCTTCCTGAGACGTAATTTCGGCAGCACCTCCCTGTTGTTCTTCGGATGCACACCCTCTCGGCTTGACAAGCTCGAGACGTGTATTCTGAAGAACAGCGGGGAGGTGCTGCCGAAATTCGTCTCGGGTCGGGGTAGAACATGGAACACGGCTCGATCTACACGTACTCGGGCGGGATAGGCCCTCCTATTAGAAGTGTAGGTGAACCCTTGCATGATGTAAAGATTAAAATTTGACCGTAATTAATCTGGTGACACTAAATCATTTTATTATTACTTGGTGCATATTAAAAGACTGCGTGGTTGTTTCGCTCCCAATAAAGCAGAGGATGGCTGATAATGGGTGGATGTACAGTGGCCGTGTCGATAAGATTAAAAGAACAGAGGAGTGGGAGATGAAGACCAATATATTAGTGAAGGAGTTAGGGCGTGGTTCAAAGGCAAAAGGAGTTCGTGGAAGGTGCCCTTGCACTCATTGCAAGAATCGTGACCGTCAAGGAAAGGAAGATATGACTAAACATCTTTGGTTGTATGGGTATACGCCTAACTACGTCACGCATGTCAAATTTGATCAGTACGAACGTCTCAGAGTTGGGGTGATGCGGCAGCGGATCGATGGCAATGAGTACGATGGGTTGAGAAACATGCTAGATGATCACCATGCTGCTTACATGCCGGATTCGCCACCTCCACAGGAGGAACAGGAGGAACCGGAGGCACCGGATGAACCGGAGGAACCAGAGCCAACCGCGAAGGCTTTCTATGAGACGATGGCCTCGGCTACGAAGCCTCTATACGAGGGTGCAAACCAGAGCCAGCTCGATGCCGTAGCTCAACTACTAAGTGACAAGTGTCAGTTCTCCACCACCCGTGCAGGCTTTGAAGCTAATCTGACAACATCTGGTAACATGTTGCCCAAAGGGCATTGTCTGCCAAAATCCATGCACGAGGTGAAGAAACTATTGGGATCGCTCAGCATGGATTATGAAAAGATTCATTGTTGTCCAAAAGGATGCCTGTTGTTCCGGAAACAATATGCGAATGACAAGTACTGTAGCCTTTGTGGGGCCTCTAGGTATGAGGAGAAAACGCTGCCTGATGGTCGGAAGACGCAGGGAAAAATCCCTGTGAAGGTTCTTCGGTACCTCTCATTCATAAAAAGAATGCAGCGGCTTTTCATGTCCGAGGAGTCTGCCAAACAAATGACTTGGCACAGGAAAGGGAAGAGATACGTCGACGAGTTAGGACGGGAAAGGATGGGACATCCATCTGATGGTGAGGCATGGAAGAACTTCGACTTGAAACACCCCCTTAATTCAGCAGATGCTCGGAATGTCAGAATTGCAATAGCAACAGATGGGTTCAATCCATATGGGATGTCGACTGCGTCGTACAGCTGCTGGCCCGTGTTTGTTATTCCGCTCAATCTCCCTCCTGGGGTACTAATGCAAAGGAAGCACATGTTTCTGTCGCTGATCATTCCAGGGCCCGAATACCCGGGGAAGAATTTGAGTGTCTACATGCAACCGCTTGTGGATGATTTGCACCACTCATGGCACAATGGGACGTGGACATACGACCGAGCATCAAAGAAAAACTTCTTGATGAAAATTTGGTTCCACTATTCCATGCACGACCTACCCGGGTATGCCCTATTCTGCGGATGGTGTACAGCTGGTAAATGGCCATGCCCAGTGTGCAGGAACCAACTTGAGTTCCTTTGGCTAAAGTCAGGTCGCAAGTATGTCGCGTTTGACAAGCATCGACAGTTCCTCGAAGGAAGGCATCCTTATCGAGAAGACAAAAAAAACTTCACGAAGGGCATAGTTGTGCGTGAAGAAAAAGCGATACCGAAGTTCGATGGTGCAAAAGTTGATGCCGAGCTACGTGCTCTCGTGCCTGCTGAGGGATCTATCCGAAAATTTGAGGGGTATGGTGTAACGCACAACTGGACTCATGTGGCAGGCTTAACGCAGCTAGAGTATTACAAGGACCTCGAACTTCCCCATAACATCGATGTGATGCACACCGAAAAGAATGTTGGAGAGATGATCTTTCACACAGTCCTGAACATTCCTAAGAAGACAAAGGACAATGTGAAGGCTAGAGTTGATGTTCAGAAGCTCTGTGATAGGGAGAGATTACACATGAAGCCTCCTAACCCTCGTCAAAAAAATTGGTTTAAGCCAAATGCCGACTACTGCCTTGATAATATCCAAAAGAAGGAGGCATTCAAGTGGCTCAAAAACATCGCCGTGATGTTCCCTGATGGTTACTGTTCCAATATAAGTAATGGAGTCAATCTTCTTACATCAAAAGTCACTGGGCTGAAGAGTCACGACTATCACATATGGATTGAGCGGTTGATGCCGGTGATGCTTCGAGGGTATCTCCCCGATAGTATCTGGCGAGTGCTTGCGGAGTTGAGCCATTTCTTCCGCACGCTCTGTGCGAAACAGATATGTCCCCTGATTATTGCGAAGCTGCGTGATCTTGTGCCGGAGTTGCTATGCAAGTTAGAGATGATCTTTCCGCCAGGCTTCTTTGTTCCGATGGCACATCTCGTTGTGCATCTCGCGAACGAGGCACTCTTGGGTGGACCGGTGCAGTTTCGTTGGCAGTTTTGTATTGAGAGAGAGTTTAAGTACATTCGAAACATAACTGGAAACAAAGCTAGGATTGAAGCATGCATAGCTGAGGCAACAATACGACAGGAGATGGCAGACGCCGTGACAACGTACTTTCCCGATGAAGTTGCCACTATGCATAACCCGGTCACTCGGTACAATGTCGACGAGCCCAAGAATGACCCCAAGCTCCTCCTCTTCCAATGTCCCGGTGGCAAGGCCGGTGCCGGTGAAAATTGTAAATTGACCAAGGAAGAGAAGGATTGCATAATGCTCTATGTGCTTATAAACATGACGGAAGTACTCGATTTCATGAGGTAAATGGTGAACAAATTACTTTGCAACTAGTAACTCAGTTTCGGTCTAATACGTATTTTCTCCTTTTAGACAATTCCAAGATGAATACTGGTTGGGAACGGTGGATCCCGATCCCGCGGAGCTGGACACTCTTCTGAAAGAGGGTGCTCACGGAGGAAAAAAATTTGTGTCTTGGTTCATGGGAAAAGTAATTTCTAACGTGTCCCTCTTACCTTGCAATATGTGACTTGTCCCTCTTATTACACGTAACTAATGCACAAAACAATTTGAACCGTACTTGTAGGGAGCTGATCCCAACGTTGAGATGACAGATGAGCTGAGATGTGTTTCCCAAGGATTTAACCGTACCGTCATGAAGTATGAGAAGTATGATGTGAATGGGTTCCGCTTCCATACAGAGTATCACCAGAATAATCGTCCTGGAGCAAAAACTGTAAATACTGGGGTCTTCACCAAAGGATCCAGAGGAGCCGATGGAGCCAATTACGTAGATTACTACGGAAGGTTACAAAACGTATACGAGCTGACGTTCAATCGTACGAACATAGAACTCAAGCTCGTTGTGTTCAAGTGCCACTGGTTCGACCCATGCACTGGACCACATGGTGGACAGAGAAGTGAGCCTTCCATTGGGTTAGTTGAAGTTAAGCCTTCAACCACCTATACCGGAGCCGATGTCTATATTGTGGCTCACCAAGCCAAGCAAGTTTATTATTTGCCCTACCCATGCCAGAAAGAGAACCTCAAGGGCTGGGAAGTCGTGTTCCGGGTATCCCCACATGGTAAGCTACCCAGGCCCTCCGACGACGATTACAACAACATTGACCCTAAAACATACGAGGGAATTTTCTATCAAGAGCAAGAGGACTTCGGGCACTTTGACTTACAAATAGGTGGTCTCGAGGAACTCGAGAACAATGCACACACTCGTGGTGAGTCAGTGGTCGATCTGAAGGACATAGATGTGCTCTCGAAGTTTCATGACGAATGTGCAGGCAAATGTTTTTGATTTGACTTCTATCACTGGGCTTAGAAGTCGTATTATAGATCATTTTTGTGCAGGCAAATGTTCAATAGCTGAGAAAAGAGATTAATATTCGGACTCAAAACCTCAGGGAAATGAACTATTAGGACTGAAACATTAAAATGAAAGAGGCTCACCTGGCATAAAATTCACACACCTTTGATTTGAAGACTATTTGAAGACTGCATATTCTACCAACTTCCTGTGTAGAAGAAAATAAAACAGTTTGATATGAGGGAAACTTTCTACGAAAAATATTTAGAGGATTTATGAACGGATATCACGTGGCCAAATAAATCTCAGATTTCATACATGAACAAGAATAGTCTTAAATCAGAGCTGCAGTATAATTAACAGAAAAGTAACATATGCAAAAATAACATTAGGGAGACGAATTTATCCTTGAGTACATCATACAGATTACCTTGATTCACCTCACATGGAGCCTTCAATTTCTTATCAAGCACCATTGTCGACATGACACATAAAATATATTCAAAACAACATTAGAGAGAGAGAGCGAGTTGGTTAAGTTAGCAATTGGTAATAAGGCTAAATCAAGAATTGAATGTCCAAAATAAAGATAGATGAACTGCATCAACACTGATAGTTTAGCCAATTCTGTATCCAATTAGGAACCATGTTTGGCGTTACAATCAATAAAAAAAAACTTAGGAGTTAGCTAAGCATGAGGCGGAGACCATGCATGTGATGGCGTGCGGCGAGGAGGTGAGCAGGGCAGAGGGATCATCACGTTCTTGACGCAGCCCTTGCCGCGTCCGCCGCGACGATGCTCACCAGCATCCCTCTGGTAGTCCTCCAGGTCGTTGTGCGCATCCCCTCCGGGCTGCCTTCCGCCGCCCCTCCCGGAGAGTCCCCGGCCGCCACCGCATCCACGTCTATACTGACCCCTCTCCCCGACCCTCCCGATTTCTGAATCTCTAGTGAGGACTGAGGAGGAGATGGACCTGATGGCGATACCCTCTCTGTCTCACCGGGATCCAGATGGCTCCACATCGGCGTCGTGAAGGAGAGGCAGCAGGACGACGGGGACACAAATCGGGCGTTGTCGTGTGGGAAGACTAGCCGCGGGTCTGGGCGGAGGCGTCCTCCGGCGGGAGCGCGGGACAGTGAGGCGATGGCTTTGTGCGGGGTGAGGGAGGCGGCGGCGTGGTTTGCGAGCGCGTGTGATGTGGGTGGGCCGTGGGGGTCGTGGAAGGTTTGGTCTGGCAGAGTTTTCGTCCGCTCCATGAAATTGCTAAACGCACACAGAGTCAGGGGTAGTTGTTGTCTTGATGGTCAGATCCTAATTAGTGGGCTTGATCGTGAGGCTGTAATTGCTCGCTGCTGTTTCGTGTACGTTAGGCCGGGTGACCGTAGAGATGAATATGTTTGCTTTTTTATTAGTAGTAGAGAAATGTTAGGGAAATGTGAGAGAAATGGACAAATGGTTGAATACAGGAGCGAATACAGAAAATAAGATCCCAAAATTTGAGTTTTCTGTCAGAATTTTGATATTTTTGCACAGGGCGCATACGATGTCATTTCGGTGCGAATTTTGTCACGGTCGTCTGTGCCATTGTCGTGTACGCGCATGATTTTTTCAGAACTTTTTGAAAAGTTTTTCAAATTATTTATGCTCCCGGAAATACCGGGAGCATATGAGACCGGGCTCCAATATGAATTTCTGAATTTCACCAAAATATAAACTTTTGAATATCTCTTGCTCTACCTTCCTTCCACTTCTTACTCTTGCTCTTGACGTGACAAAATCATTTGCACTTTCACGAGTGCTTGGTTTACAACTATTGTCACAAACAAATCTTTTCAAATATGTAATTGAAAATATGAGTGGTTTTCCCATTTTAGCTAGCTCACAACTCACAAACAAACAAAATTTCATCCAATTCATTGCAAATTCAAGAAATTATATCCCCCCTTTACACATGTAGGTATTTCCTCCTTCCTATACATCTTCGTCACGAATTTGCCACAAGGAAGAATGTTATCCGCCTAGTCGTCTCTGATTTCTACCGACATATTTGTCTTCTTTATGAAGGCCGGACATAACCGAAAATATGGACGCAAGTTTCTGGAGAAAAACTCTATTTTGACCAACATATTTGGAGGATGCATATAATCAGATATATAGTGCACCTTTTATACCCATACCAGGCATCTATATGTTTATGTGTAATTTTTTTGTGAAATTTTGAGGTCTCAAAATAACATTATTTAGCATTGAAGAGAGAGGGTCCTGAATTTATTTTTCAAAGTTTAGTCCATATACTATGAGATCCGGACTCAACTTCGATGACTTCATGCAGTTAAGTCTCACCGTGACTTCCCGACTTATCACCATCCATTTAATATCAAATTTACCACATTGACATAGTCGCGGAACTAAAAACTTAAAGTATTCAGAAACAAAATCTAATAAATCGTAGATGTTCTGTTTTGTATTCTGGAAAAGTTTCAATCAATTTGGATCTATGTTTTTTATTAGCCATTTGAGATCTAATACATAAAAATCTTTATTCATAAACTATACATCCAAATGAACTAAAATTCACAAAATATTAAAGGAAATATTCATAATTTATTGGAAATAAGAAGTGAGCTTAGCTCACTTGGTTAGGGAAGTGGATGTACAACCCAGCCACCCAAGTTCAAGTCCTCACAGACGCAGATTTGGGTTCTTATTATTTAAAAAATAAAACTGTTGTAGGGGCTTCCTCTGCCGCATTCCTTTCAAAAAGTGATTTGTCGAAATTTTTGAAAATTAAACACTTGCATTTTTTTAGTTTGGAATCCGAAACAATTTTTACATCAGATTTAAATGGATGGATGATAAGTGGGTAATTCACGCCGAGACAGCTTCATGAAGTTTTTTTCTGCAAAACACACCACAACGCATACGTTCACATACATGTGTACACACTCATCCCTATGAACGCACGCACGCACAACCTATCCTTATGAGCACCTGAGAAAGAATAAATCGGCGGCTCGAGTCTTGAGATTGACGAAGTCACCACAGATGACTCGCTGTCGATGGGAATATCGTCTCCTACTGAAGAATATTCCGTCTTAAATGAGAAATATCAACGTTTGAACTTTGGTAGGCTAAGTGTACAACCACCGTTCTAACCATCCTGCCAGAGTCAGGTTGTCATACAGCTTCATGAAAAGTTACGGAAGCTGAAACCCAAATATGTTCACCGAAGGTCCAGAATGGGTTTTGTAATCTATGGCCGTCTACGCGGCATGTTGTGATGACCAAGAAATGAGAATGGGTTTGCGTAACAGTCGGTTTTGCAGTGAAGCCCGAAAGCCCGAATTGTCTTAACAGCGTACAGAGGTTTTGCAGTGAAGCCCGAAGCTCAACACTGATGGTTAGCTGGAAACAATCGACAAGGGAGTCAGGCCCGAAAGCCCGAACTTCTGCTCCTTAAATCTGCCGTCGGCATGGAAACCCAGCACCTTAGTCTTGTCTTCCTTGTTAGCTCCTGCTCCCGCCATTCGCCTCCCGATCCAAGCTTACCTCCACCAACCAAAGCAAGAGTAACAATGGCTGCGCTCGACATCAGCAACAACGCCGTCGTCCTCGGCGTGGAAGAAATCCTCGAGGTCGCCGAGGACAACGCTCCAGCGGAAAAGCAGCGGCGGCTGGCCGTCCAACTCGGCGTCGCCACCGCCTGCATGGCCGCAAAGACGGCCTTCTGCACGCCCCCGAGCGACCGCGAGCTCGCCTACTTCCTCGGCTTCGGAGGGGTCTTCCTCGCCGGCGTGGCAGAGGTGTGGGCTGCTCTCTGGGTCTTCCGCGACGCAGCCGCGCGCCGCGGCATGGGGAAGAAGATCATCTATGCGTCCATCGCCCTGCTCGTCATCGCATCCGGCCCCGGCGGCTTCACCATCAACCTCAAGAACTGAATCGACGACAAAAGAAGCTTGATACCCGTGCAGGTCATTCCGTTTGAAGGTTTACAGCAGGCTCCTGCATATTGTTGGCTCATCGCGTCATGGTTCTGATGCGATTCGTTTTGTTGTACTGTGAGGATGTTGGAGTGATGTGATTGTGTGTATTGATGTGATCTCTTGAATAAATTGTCTTGTTTGAAAATTCATTCGTTTTGCTCATATAAAATGTTCCACTTTTCTCCATATTTTGGGCGATCAGTCATTCAGAATTTCAGAAATGAACTGTTTCCCAAATACGTCCAGAAAAATGCTTTCAACTCCAATTTTACATGATAGTTGACAACCCCTCGAATTCATCCCATGTTGGTTGGTCCACGGGGCTCCAAATTTCAATAGTATCATTAAAATGAAAACATAATAGAAGCATAGTTATTACGACAGAGGAGAATGTCCCGACGAGGCGGTGAACTATCTTTGAAAACAGAGGGTGTGGGTACAGAACCACCTCTCTGATGGACTTATCACAAATAGGGTTTCCCTTTTTTATTACAGCAAAATGGGGTTAGCATCACACAGCGATTACCTCCATCTGACAAGCAAGACAAATGACAAATTTCATCAATTCCAGAAGTAGATCACAGTTCATCACACATTTCATCCATTTCACAAGCATTTCACATTTCATCGAATGTATACCACGTTACACAACTTATTTCATAAAACACATGCTTCGCCCCTCTACCAGTAGGATCTCGCCTCCTTCCAAGTGCTAAAAGTGGAATACGCCATCCTCATTGATAATTTCTTCCATGAACCGGTACGCTCTTAAACTGAGTAACGTTGGGATACTTCACAGGCCATCATCTATGGGAGTTTCTTCAGCTGTTGATTGAACTTTAATTAAAGCGACGCATATACGTATATACGAAGGAAAAATTTAATGAAAAATTGATCAACAGAACAAAATGAAGAAACAATGGGCCTTGTTATGATGATTGCACCCCCACATGGACGCATTGTGTTGACATGGCGCTGATCTGGTCTCCAACTGGACCTGACGGGTAAACCACGCTGTTACTTATCTACAAACTAACAGAACCGGCTCAAATTGCAATATTGTCTCAGCACCACCTGTCTGGTCTGCTGAAACTCGAACTACTTGGTGCAAATTACAACTGTGTGAAATACATAGTCTAGACTTAAAGTTACTCTAAGAAACTGAGAATGCATGATGGACAAATCAAACACCCTATCACCCAAGGAGCTAGTTATCTTTGAGAAATTCAAACAATGCAGGTAGCATAAGAATTATTTTGCTCCCAAAGGAAATAATGACAGTGAAAGTCTTTGTTTAACAGGATCAGTTTTCAGTGCTTAGAACATATCTTGTTTTATCAACTATTCTCGAAATGACATTCATAAATGGCCAGTAACCAACAAACCACCTTTTAAAAAAAACAGGCCACTTAAGGAAACAAAAGAAAGAAAACGGCTCTACTGCTACTTCTTGAAATAATCTTTGCACGACCTGTAACCAAGATTTATGCTACCCTGTCAGACCTTTAGTCTTCAATAAAATACTTGACAAAAATGGGTGAAGTAAAATCAGAATAAACTGAAACCATAAATGTCACTGATGTTTACTGATTTTCCTCTACATATCCTGTATATGTATTAGTCAAGAAATTTAGTGATAAGGTAAATACCAAATACCTCTGCTACATCAATCAGTATGCCAAATGTAAGCTTTGCTAAGAAAAGGCTCCTGTCTTTTGACTGTAGCCAACAAATGATAATGTGTTAAAATATTAGCTGAGAGATAGCAAACAAAAATTCTACATTGTTAATATACTTCGAATGCTATATTCATGTTGCAACAAATCGAGAAAACAAGTTACAAGGCTGAGAGAGTTTATCGAATTGTAATCATATTTATAAAAAGTGGAATGTGCCGCGCTCGTTGATGACTTCTTACATGAAGAACTGGGCCATATGTCAAACTGAGATAGGATGGATGCTTCCCAGGCCATTTGTGGGAGTTCCTTCAACTCTGTTTTTGCATCTAAAAAAACTCTCGATTTGAATTTTAATTAAAGTCAGGCATATATATAAGAATAAAACAATTATTGCAAAATTGATCGGCAAATAAAATGGAGAATGGCTGGGTCTCATTATGATTGTACCCCACATGCACCATTGTATTGACGTGGTGCTGATAGGCAGGTCATATTGTATGGACAAACTAGGCTCTTACTTTTCTACAAACAAATAAAACTTGGTTCAAGTTACAATATTATCTAGGCCTCAATGGTCATGCATGGTGAAACTGGAGCTATTTGTTGCAAATTACAACTGGTGTGATAATCCATGGTCCAAAATGGAAGTTACTCTAAGAAACTGAAAAAACAACTGCTACTTCCTGAAATAACACAGAAGCACTACACAAACAACCATAGCCAAAGAATGAATTATCTTTGAGAAACTTTGACTGGTAAACATATCTCGTCTCTTATATCAGAGTCAAAAATTACTTTTCCATATCTCGTATTAGAGTGAAGAATTTTAGACATAAAGTAAATGCCAGAGAATTGTGCTGGATGAATAAGCATGCCAAATGTGAGTTTTGCTAAAGAAAAGCTCATTTGACTGCAGACAACAAGTGATAATGCATCAAATATTAATACTGCATTTCCTGAAGTAAATACGCGATGCAAGAGAACTGGAAAGATAAATGCACAAATGCAAGAGTCTACCGAATCAGTTCCCAAACAAGTGGATGCGATACAATAACCATGTTTCTGTTTTCCTTTTTTAGACCGAATCACTTTCAACTGTCTCCAAGGAGAAAAGAATTGCATAGCTCAGCTCGAACAGAAGAAACGAAACCTAACATAGTAGTTAGGGGTGTGCAAAAACTCAAACCAGTGAAACCGGTCGATGGGAGCTAGTTTATTTCCCTTCACAAACTCAATCCTCATCTTCAAATTTGTACAAGAAAAATGAACTAACTCCAACCGGTTAAGCCGTGGGACCATTTTTGCCCACCCGTAATAGTAGTATATGTAGCGCCCCATGAAAAGTGGGACTTAATATGAGCGTTACACGTCTAGTCTGCAACAAATTATACCTTACATACAAAAGAAAAGGAGACCCAGCTCAAAAGATATTTCTCAACACTTAATCGAACATACATGTCTAGTCTGCAACACAAAAAATTAGATAAAGGGGGAGATGCGAAATTAGAATAAAGTGGATAGACACATGTTAGTGATGTTTGCTGAACTGTGGCTTCATAATTTGTACTAGTATTGACACGAAATTTAGTGACAAGGTAACTTTATGCTAAATGAGTCATATTCCAGATGCAAGCTTTGCAAACAGAAGCTGCAGCCAGCAAATATGAGTTGAGACAGCAAAGAAAAATATATTATTCATATACTTTGATTAACATATTCATGTTGAAAGAAAACTGAATAGATAAATGCTCAAGGGAGAGTCCACGGAGTCAGGATAAGTTCCCAAATAAGCAGCTGCAATGCGATAACCATGTCCATTCCTTTGTTATTCTGACTAAAGGAGGAAATAATGGCATAGCTTGAAGAAACTCGAACAGGCTAGTATATGTAGCATTCCGTCGTTACATGTCCATTGCATATCTGGGAAATTATCCAACAATGAATCTACGCCTCTCTAGTCTCTACAATAGCTAAGCTCCCTAGGATTTGAGCTCCTAGGTTAAGCCACGTGTCAACGTCTTACCGGTTCTTGCTTTGCATATTTGTGTGCACCATATTATGGTCAGAATAATACTATTCATCCAGTTAAACTGGACACAAAATTTAGTGATGATTTTTCTAACTTACGCACATGAATTTTGGGCTGCCCCTATGTTAGAGCATCTCCGATAGATGTCATATTTTAGGGTCTAATTATTTTGTAGGATAGTTGAGGTAAAAAAATCTTATTCCAATAGCCGTAATTGATGTAAATTTTGTCCCGATTTGTTTTGTACGGTCCAGAAAATAACACGAAATGCTGCAAAATAGAAAACTTGGATTATTGCTATATAAAAAAGGGCAACGTGGACTAACAATTGTAAGTTTCATGCCGCCCTCCTGTCTCTTCTGCCACCGATTGGCCTTGAACCTCCGGCACAACTTTTACAGATTTGGCCGCAAGTCTACCACCACAGCTTGAGAGCGTGGTAGGGATTCGAACTTGAGAGTTGTCATTGCTCCCCCCCCCCCCCCCCCCCCCCCCCCCGCGTGGCGCCATCCTCGCGTCTCAGATGTCGTCTCCTGCCGTAGAGCTAACCAAGCGGCCCTCCTCTCCTCCCCTTCCTCGCCGTGCCTCCCCCTTCGCACAAGCACGCACAGAAGCGACACATGCAAGTTATGCCTCTGGTACACATCGACTAACATCTTCCTCTCACAAGGTTTATGCGCCACCACATAGCACGTGGGGCTTGCCTCTTTCGGCGATTAATCAATTCGAAGTTGTTAATTTTACATTATATGGTTTATACTGCAAATACTAGACTAATATCTATAATATCTGCTTGAAAAAGTTATGAAGATCTATTAATATTTACTCATATCATAATGTCATGCATGGTTTTTAAGGCGTTAAGGCGTCCTAAGGCGAAGGAGGGGCGCCTTGGCGCCTAGGCAGACGCTTTAGGCCTGGGCGCTTAAGGCGGTCGTTTTTCTAAGGCAGAGGTGGGGCGCCTTGACGCCTAGGCGGACGCTTTAGACACCTAGGCGGACGCCTTAAAAACCATGATGTCATGTGTTGATCACCGTAAATCAGCAATAGTACCCTCGGGCGCAGCAAAGCGCGCCATATCCTTCTAGTCTTTAGCAATTTGTCAGCAAATTAACTAAACTAGTTACCATAAAAAGAGAACCAACTGGTACCTAACACCAAGTAAACCGAAAATACATGTCAGGTCGCCAACAAGAACAGAGTCTTGAACAACCCAAAGGACAAATCGATTTCTCACTTAACAATAAGGGCATGTTGAATCATTCCATGCGCAAGAGATCATTAAGACAAGGGAACATTGGTCAAATGCGACCAGTGAATCCCATCGGCCCATTCACATACACAGAAACATACAAATTCGCATCATACATGAAGACAAAGAAGGCATCTAATGCTTATTCAGAACCATGGCGTAGAAAAAAGGTAAAAGATGGCGGAGGGCTTGCAGAAATCTCACCATGGAAAGTAGTGAAGAATCGGGCTAGAAGATGACCGCTGGTGGCCGGCCGGCAGCATCTCAAATCCTCTACACATTTTATCCATGGGAGCTAAGCAGCGCCAATGGGGCAGTGGAGGAGCATACTAGGCGGTGCAGGCGAGCGAGCTCACATAGTCGAGGCGGAAGCGCCGCCGGCGCCGGGGAGGCGAAGGCGGATGATGGTCGCGCATGGTGGTCGTCGGAAGGGAGGAGACATGATGACTAATTGGCCGGCCCAGGGAGATGATTATGGGTTGGACCAAATGTCGGCCCATATAGGACCTCTGCAGGCCAGATCGGTGCAAGCTCTTCCGCCCCAACTGCGCCCGACCCTAGCCATAAAAAACGAACAAACATCTATAATACCAAACTAGGGGAATAAGCGCGGCCAACGCCGCGCCCGTGGGCTCGTTATATATAAATCTTTGGGAATTGTAAGGCGGTTTTATTATTATTTTGTAACGTGGTATATATTCGTAATGCATAAATAAATAGGATTTATGTGACAGTGAGACAGCTACGATGTGCTACGTGTCGTGAACGATCAGAAGGCCACATTGTGCTGTTTGTGTCAGTACAACGCCGCGTGTATATGACACTAGGAAATTTGGCGCGGTGACACGCCACGCCACGCCCGTGTGGTTATACCAAATGTTATAATGTGTTCACCGTAATGTTAAGTAAGGGTGTTTTTTTCTAAATGAAGGGAGCCGAATATATAGTGGATAGGGGAAAAAGTGATAAGGTGGAGGTTATAAAAATTACCAAGTAAATTGTATGTAAATTGTAATGAGCTAGTGCTTAAAAGTCTGGATAATCTATGAAAGCATCGTGTTGTTTGTTTTAGTAGTACAATAACAAATAGTCATATTGGAACAGTATGAAGCCAAAATTTGTGAAGGTTGTGTTAGTTTGTACACTACTGCATGAACTGACGTACCGGCATTAGCTAGGCTTGTGTTGCGTGCTGTATCAACCTATTTTATCGGTAACAACATACGCTCTTGCTTTTTATATAATCGATGGTTCTGGTGAGGTCAACCGTGAAATACTTGAAAATCGATGCTATTCACTGCAGCAGTGATAAAGAGTAGAGACGTCTTATTTCACTCAGCTCAATTGCACCGTAAAACATGGTTTAGAGAGCTCTGTAGCTTGATAGATTTTAAAACTTCAATCACAAGACAATGACCTGAAGGTTGCTGAACAGATACATAATGTACCAATGATAATGATAGCATAAGGACCATAGCAATTTTTTAAATTTCAGTAGCATAACTGATCTAAATCAACGATAATGATACTATGAATAATTGATAAATAAACTGACGGTTTAACCCAATTATTCTATACAATTTTAGAGCATAAAAGAGAAGATGCTAAGCTCTCAAATGCCCTGACCTGGGAACGAAATTGACCAGCGCTGGCAGCAAGTATAGATGGCAACTAAGAATGAGACCTGGCCTGGGAATGAAATTGACCAGCACTGTAACCCAAGTAGAGATATACCACAATTCGCTACATTCTTATATGTGTTAATGGAACAGAATACATTCCCAACCAATCAAATATAAATAAAGAAGAACTACAAAAGCACACACCGATGGGCAAAATGGTTAGTAAGCAGAAACAAAAACTACAGTTCATAAGTAGAGAAGGCAAATCAAATTAGAACTGGCAGAGTCATCTGAAATCCTCAGGAGCAACGACCCCTCTTGTTTCAATCGATGGCAAGAGCCAGCTGCAATGAGTGCCAGGACGTATCAGTTTGCATTCTGTAGGTGCACAACTCTGAATATTCTGAAAACGGGAAAAATCCAAGAAATGGAAAGCCGATTCCTTGCGAGAAAACACAATACCTTCTACTTCGGGGCTTCGTCGAGGCGGCGTTCTGGATCCTGCCCCTTCCCCCGACCTAACCCTGGTAGCCTGAAGGGCGCCATGAGAGCATCAGACTAACTGCAGCGGTCGGGGGAAGAGATGCAGTTCTAGAAAGGAAAACACTAAAACATCCAATGAACCTCTTTGACGGTATGATTAAAAACTTTGCCTACATGTGTATTATATTACACATACAATATAATACAATGCTAATTTATTTAAATTATTAACTGCTAACATTTTACTCATGCTGCAAGCAATAATCACTATAGTCTTTTCTATTACTATTTCAAATCTGGAATCATGCATACGGAATTCATGTAAGAGATAATGTCGCCATCAACTAAATGCACCGTTAAATGATATGATGTGACCATGAAAAATTATCTGTTCAGTTAATAAATCAGAAGTATGTTGCTATGGTCCTACATCATTTAAGTCTTGTATAAACGTAATAATGTTTAATCATCCAGAAACATCAGAACTCAAAACATAAGGTAAAAGGTTGCTTAATCTTCTTATGAGAAATTACTCACTGCATGTGTCATAATTTGTCGTCAATGTAGGTGCTAGACAGCAGGAGGAAGTATTCCACGCTAGTGAACTACATGAAACATGAGGATAAATTCAAATTAGAATACTCGGCTTATCCAAGCATAGCAAGAATACAATGGAACAATCAGCCCAAAAAAATAGATAAGAGTATGAGTATGTTCACTGTACGGAAACAAATAGATCTATACATTTACTTTAGGAAAAACAATTATGTAGCAAAAGAAAGAGAACTGAAAGAGCAAGAACCTAAGAGGCATTAATTCCTTACCAACGGAAGCGAAGATTAAATTTTAACATGAAATAGCAGAAGCAGTTCCAATTCGCAGTGTGATGAACAGTACGACCATAATGAACTCAGAGATGCGAAAAATCATTTAAAATTTTTGAAGAAAAAAGATCCAATGTCACATATGTATACAAATACCATGTTATTGCTTAAGATTACTGACATAATTTTCTTATATTTCCTTCTCCCAAATAATGTTTGACGAAGTAGATGCAGTGTCATGCATAAACTCCAACAACTCTGCTGTCTACCCTGGAACACATAAATCTAGTCTATTATTTCGAGAGAGAGAAATATATTAATATCAAGCTTATATTAGTACACCGGCTAGTGTATTAGTTCCAAAGGCCACTGTCATATCACAACTGGAAATGTAGTCAGATTGTGTATAAGCAGGAAACGAAATGTAAATATTGGAATTACAAAAGAATTGTTAGAAAAAACTTGGGAATTATGGATTCCATTGCTACATTTTGTGAATACTTCATTCAAACATTTAGTATTAAAATATCACGGATCTGGATGAAATAAAATAAAATAAACAATGTAAGACCTGTATAACTCGCTTATGCCATATAGCGTTTTTTTCTTTCAAAAAATATAATCTTAAAATGTTACTACAGATCTAGTAGTTGGTGCAACGAAAAGATTGGACATTCTTTTTCGAATAATTTTGAGAGTCTTGGTAAGTTGGTAAACCTTAAATATCGACATACTTTTTTGTTATTCCTGGGAGGCGAAATTATAAGATATGATATGGGAATTGGTGTTTATTTGGAAGAAACAACGTGAAAAATCCTCATTTTATAAATCATCATCAGTTCACTTATTCCAACAATGGGGATAAGGAATTGGTTTCATTACCTTCGGTTGCTCTTTACCTTTAGGTGGAGGTCTTGTTTATCTGGTGGTTTCCTCTTCTCCCGAGTCTTGGATTTTTTAGCTTTAGCTTTCGCAACTTCCTCCTCTTTCTCACGACTAAGCACTTCATCCTTTTCAGCATCAATGGCTTCAGCATCATACTCATACATGTCTTGAGCGTTTTCCTCCTCTTCTATTTTGGGTTGTTTTTTGTCTTATTGCGTTTAAATCAATGTTGTCCTTTGGATCGACTAAGCCTTCATCTTCTTGGCTTATCTCCTTTTCCTTGCTTGCACCGATACCAATACTCATGCATAAAGATGTTTTGTCAATCATCTGAAGGGACATAAGGGGTATAATTAAACATGAGACTTTGATCAGATCCTAAATATGAGGAAACTGAACGAATTATCTAAAGTTTGTATTTTGAATCGAGTGAGCCCTATACGTAAATATATAAGAGATATCTTAAAGTGACTAATCACATCATAAATCGCAAAAAATAGAACGCTGCATTGATGCATGACGCTCTATTCACAAATATAAGCTTGCATTCCAATATTATGGTCCATTTGTATGTTAGAAAATGATATTTGCATAACATGGTAAATGCATTCTTAATAAACTGGAAATGTTTTATCTGTACCATCTTAAATTTCCATAGCTGCACATAGCATGGGCATGGGTACATCAAATCTGGAAAAAAGAAGAAGAAAACAATTAACTTTCAGATAACGCGTTGAGAAGTGAAATTAATAAATATAATATGCAACTAAAATGTATCCTCCATGAATTCTGATAATTGACCTTTTGTAAATAGGCTGAGGAACAATGACTCCCGTTATGAAGACAAGAGACAGCTAGCAGAATAATTTAAATAATCAATAAAAATTAAAGGTCATCTTACAAAGTAACACACTGCTCTAGCAACATGTTTCAATAGCTCTCTCCTTGCATATACCAATACCATGCATCCTTCTCAGCACCAGAGTTGCATTCTCATCAGTGACGAAAATATAGGAAAACAAAAACCACTAAAATCAAATTTCATATGCTTACAAATTAACATGGGTGGAGCCAACTCCCGGCAACCCGGGAGGCTGCTCAAGCTCGTCCAGCAACTCTACGTTGGGGAATAAAAAACAACGCTTAGCAAGGATTCTTACGGGGCAAAAGCTAGGTGGGGTGTGCAGCTTTTCCACAGGCTCCCTATTGAGTGGTGGATGAATCGATCGACCACAACGGGAATCAACGGGAATCAATCTCCCGTGTGTTCCATGGGAGTAGCTGTTTTTAATATCCATCGATTCCCGTGTGTTCTAGCGAGGAGCGGCGGCCGCGCTGGTTGCTTGCTTGCCTTCTAGATGGATGGATGGATGGATGGATTCTACCTGCAGCTACCTGGACTCTGGATTTGATCAATCGATTGCAGCTCAGTGAGATGCTAGATGTGAGGGAGGAAGAAGACGATGGGGGAAAAGATGAGATTTTTCAGAGAAAGCAGGGAACACGGGAGCGAGCGGAGGTGTGCACGGGAGGCTAATCTGCGGAGGAGGCGTGCGATCCGTAGAGAGAAGAGCGGGGAGGGAGGAGACGGCCTGCGCGCGGTGGTACCTGTTTCTGGGCGCCCGCAAGCGGCGGCGCCGCCCCATTTTGGTCGCCGGGACGGCGGCGAGCGAATGCGGCGGACGGCAGGGCGGCGCGGCGGCGGCGATTCCTGCGCGGACGCGGCGTCCCGGCACCGGATCCGCGGCGAGGAGGTGGGGGATGCGGCGGCGAACCTCTCCGTGGCCGCCGATTGGAGGAAGGAGGGCCGGAGAGGCACCGGCACACAGCGACGGCAGCGGTGAACCGCAGCCGCGCGTGGGAGAGAAGAGAGGAAAGGGGTGGTCTGCGAGCGTTGTTTCTCGGAGACCCCTGTTCTTTTTCAGATATGCAAATAGATTCTTCTACGGGGGGTTTTCCGCAAGAAGTGTGCGCAAAAATTCGTGCGCGGGGGGTGACCGGGTGCGCGCGGGGTGACCGGCCGGGTACCGGGCGACGTGGCGTCACCCCATTGGTAGAAAATCAATCGCTACAGTACTGCGGGGTTTGGGGGCGACGTGGAGCAATCTGGACCGTCCGTGGCCGCCGATTGGAGGGAGGAGGGCCGGAGCGGCGCCGGCACGCAGCGACGGCGGCGGCGAACCGCAGCCGCGCGTGGGAGAGAAGAGAGGAAAGGGGTGGTCTGCGAGCGTTGTTTCTCGGAGACCCCTGTTCTTTTTCAGATATGCAAATAGATCCTTCTGCGTGGGGTTTTCCGCAAGAAGTGTGCGCAAAAATTCGTGCGCGGGGGGTGACCGGGTGCGCGCGGGGTGACCGGCCGGGTACCGGGCGACGTGGCGTCACCCCATTGGTAGAAAATCAATCGCTACAGTATTGCGGGGTTTGGGGGCGACGTGGAGCAATCTGGACCGTCCGTTTTGGCGATCTGACGGCTGTGGTTTGAGTGCGACGTGGACGAATGAGGAGGGGCGGATTCTTCCATCTGTTATATATATATATATATAGATGGGGCTCCTAGGAGCATGGGCACCAGGATGGAATACGAACAGTTTTAGGTATGTAGACATATACATATACCTTGGGTATGTATACCTTAGTTATGTAGGAGGTACATATTATTATGGGTATGCACATTATGGGGTATGCATACCTAATAATGTGCACATACCTAAGTTATTTATATATATACCTGATCTGTACGCGTACAGTTGGACACACATACCCAAGGTATATATAACATGTAGATACCTCAAATACGCATACCCAAGGGTATGTGTACCTCCTATATACCCAACATGTGCATACCCGAGGTATACGGGTTGTCTACATACCCAAACTTTTCGTATTTCATCTTGGTGCCCGGGCACCAGGGAGCATCTGTTAATTTACCTATATATATATATATATATATATATATATATATATATATATATATATATATATAGAGCAGGACTATTCTACACAACCCCTTAAGAGTTGTCTAGAATAACTATTCTAGTCAACTTTCCCTATCATAAACACCTTCTAATCCAGATCGGCCCAACCCGCAGCCAAACAACCGATCCGTTCAATGCCCACCCACACCCACCTTCTTCCTCCCGAGCACCCTACTCTCCCGATCCCTAACTTCCACTCGCTACCGCCGCCCCCAACTCGACCACCGGCGGCCGCGGCTCACCTCCACCACCAGTCGCTGCCCTCGCCGGATACAGAATCCACGAGCTCCGACGGCCACGCCTCGCCTCGATTCGCCGGCTTCATCCCCTGCACGTGCGAGCCCGCCGGCGACCTCCTCCCCTGCGCGCTACCGGGCCACAGGCAGCCTCCTCTGCGCGCGCCGCCGCCGTCGGACGGCTCCCCATGCGCCTCCCGGCGAGGACGCCGCCCCGCGCGCCATGGGAGCAAACGGCAGCGGCCCTCTCGATCTGGCCGAGGTAGCCCGCGCCCCCTCCTGCTTGCCTCCTCCTTCTACACCAACGGGGTGTCGCCCCTCCCCGGCCCTACATCCGGCGCTACCTGCGACCACGGTCCTCCCTGCATCCCAAATCCTGCGCCCCTGGCAGTTACCTGCAACGCCTCGTTGCCTCTGCCGTCCCATGGCGCGCGTCCGACCGGCGGCGCCTACACCATCCCCTGGATAGCTAGCACTCAGCCGGCGACGCCACTCCTCTCCCCGAGCTCGGATTTGGTGGCGGCGCCTCTGCCCTCCCATAGCTCACGAGCATCCCGGCTGAAACGCTGCGGACGGCAGATCCCCCTGCTACTCGCCGTCGTGGACTGCCCCCGTCCTGCTCGTCTCAAACCAACAGCTAATCGAGAAGCACAGTGGGACATGCGCTCGTCCTGCCCCGTCCTGCGCTTCCTGCTCGGATTTGGTTCTGTCCATTTTCTTCTTCAGAACAAGGTGTCGCTGCTACCTGTCGTTGCGTACTCGGACATGCGCTCTCTGAGGATAAGAGACTAGAATGAGTGGTGGAGAAAAAACAATATTTGCTGAACTGGGCTAGTACTTTTTGAATTTTTATATGGATATACAACATTATGACATGTATTATGCCCAGACGTGCAAGCCACTGTATGAATTGATACGGGCATGGCCGGCTATTAGCACTTGCGCATACACTATTTTTGTAAAACAAAAGTTCACATTTTCTTGGAGAAAATAAAGTTCACATATTTTTTAAACGAAAGTTCACTTAATCCCGCGAAGTTCACTTAGTATTAAAACGGAAGTTTGGAAAATTAGAGAGTTCGTTAACCCGGAAGTTAATTAGCCCGATTTTTTTTTGTGGCAGTGAAGTTCATTTCATATTAAACGGGAGTTCACCACGCGAATTTCACCTCGTATTAAATAGAAGTCCAGTCGCGAAGTTCGTCTCATATTAAAACGGAAGTTCAGCCACGAAGTTCACCGGACGACGTTCGCTTCGTATTAAACGGAAGTTTATGCCGTGAAGTTCGCTTAGAATTAAAACGGAAGTTTAGAAAACTAGTGAGTTCATTAAACCCAGAAGTTAATTAACACGAATTAGCGATCGGAAGTTCAGTAACAGACTAAACGGAAGTTTAGTAACAGACTAAACGGAAGTTAATGGTCATATAAAAAGGAAGTTCATTACTCTCTGTCTTCTCGTTTTTCCGTTTTCGTATTTTCAAAATTAATCCAAAACCGTAACGAATTTAAAAAAAATTCTACACGAAAAAGTTGCGCCTAGTAAACATCTTTCCAACGCCTAGTAAAAATTTCATTTCATATTATACGACGATATGTGAAGTTCAGATTGTATTTAACGGAAGTTCACGACCGGCGTTCACTTTTTAAAAGGAATTATAAAAAGAGTATGAACAGTGTTACCGAAAGTTCATTTACGCATAAAATAGAGGTTCACTACACACATTTGCAAGAGTTCATATATTCTGTTTTTCGAAAACGAGATTCCTACACGTTACAATTATCACTACGATCTCCGTTTGCCCAAATCAACCGCCGTCTCACGCAATTGTCAAGTATATGAGTGTAATTTCACTCTCCCATGCTGACTCACCCAATCCGATCAACAAAATTGAATCAATTTTGAATCGTTCTCATATCATCTCGTTTCCCTGATTTTCGTATTTTTAAAATGAATAAAAAACTATAAAGAATTTGGAAGCAAAATCTGTACGAAAAAGTTGCGTATATTCAATATCTTTCCAACGCAATATCATTTTTTACGTTTGGATAAGCGGTTCGAAAGTAATTTGAAAAATACTGTCCGCTGAAACTAAGATGCAGAAATCAGAATTGTGTATTTTTCAAACTGCTCTTATTCCGTGATGAATTAGGAAAATTGACCTGAGATAGTCAAGATGCGGTTTTTCCATATCTTTCCAACGGCGTATCATTTGCTTCAATCCGACAAACGGTTTGAAAATGGCGTCCAAAACAGTACGAAAACGAAGAAAATACGCCAAAATCAGTGTTTCGTATATTCAAAATTACTTTACAACCTTAACTAATTTCAAAATCTTGTAGAAGTGAAAAAGGTGCGCATTTTTCATATCTTTCCAACGGCCTATCATTTGCTTCAATCCGACAAACGGTTTGAAAATGGCGTCCAAAACAGTACGAAAACGAGGAAAAAAGTGAAAAACAGTGTTTCGTATATTTAAATTTGTTTTAAAACCGTAACTAATTTCAAAATCTTGTAGAAGTGAAAAATGTGCGCATTTTCCATACCTTTCCAACGGCGTATCATTTGCTTCAATCCGACAAACGGTTTGAAAACCGCGATAGCAAAACTCACCGAATCTAAGTGTTCCGTCCGGAAGTTCACCTATTATTTAAACGGAAGTTCCGAAAGTTGACCAGAATACTTATTCTACAAGGGAGTGTAGAATAGCAGGGGTATATATATATATATATATATATATATATATATATAGGAAGCTCAGATGGGGCACCTAGGAGCATGGGCACCAGGATGGAATACGAACAGTTTTAGGTATGTAGACATATACATATACCTTGGGTATGTATATCTTAGGTATGTAGGAGGTACATATGATTTTGGGTATGCACATTATGGGGTATGCATACCTAATAATGTGCACATACCTAAGTTATTTATATATATACCTGATATGTACGCGTACAATTGAACACACATACCCGAGGTATATATATCATGTAGATACCTCGAATACACATATCCAAGGTTATATGTACCTCCTATATACCCAACATGTGCATACCCGAGATAGGTAAATTAACAGATGCTCCCTGGTGCCCGGGCACTTGGATAGAATATAGTACATTTTGGGTATGTAGATGACACATATAACTCGGGCACTTGGATAGAATATATGTATATGTCTACATACCTAAAACTGTTCGTATTCCATCCTGGTGCCCATGCTCCTAGGTGCCCCATCTTCGTACAGGATTAAACAGCATTACAAAACTGTAGGCATTTCAATACATAGCAAACAAAACTAGAGCCAATAATATTAACCAAGTATTAAATAAAACATCATAATAAACTACAAAGTTCGTTGATATGTTTTACACGTATCACAGCGCGTCGTGACAAGAGCATATCAGCGTGTGACATCGTTTTTTGAACCTGTTACAGGTCAGGACAGGGCCACCCACATCGGTGCAGGTGACGGTGTCGGGGGGGGGGGGGGGGGGGGGAGGGGCTGTATATAGGACGAAAACGGTGGACCACCTGGCCAACCTCGGCGCACAGATCAGTGAGCCTAAGTGGGGCATCTAAACACGAAACTATCGAATCCACATCTAAACATGGGTGTACATTTGGGTGTACAATTTGCAGATAAAACTATCTCACTCAGTCTTAGGCTCTTCGCTACCCTAGTAAACAAAAATCCATGGTATCATTCTAGTAAATTTGGCTCCGCTACTGCATGAGCCTTAGTATTTTTGGCCTCTCGACCTCTCGGAATGTTCTCTCACATTGTCTTTAAGGGTGGTACAAGAAAACAAAGCGACCGGCTCGGGCCTCGAGAGGTGGGTCTCCCAAATACTAAGTTATACTCACAACAGCCTATTGTTATCCTTTACATCCAAACTATTATTTAATTGGTCAATGGAATATAAGGATAATTTGCATGAGCAAGTCCACACCACGAGCCGATAGTGAGTTTAGTTGGATGCTAGTCTCTCTCCGATGGATGCCCTATTAGTTACGACGAAGTCTATGTTACCTTTTATCGAAGGGGGAACACCTGGCATGTGCATCGGTCGATGTATACAACCATTTGTTTGCAATGTTACCATTGAAAGTATTAAAAATAACGGGTCAATATACTAGATACAAAGAAAAACCAGTGAACTAGAAAAAACATGTAGATCTTATGCATCTTGGATCGTCACCAGATGCATGCATCTAGACCTCATGCTCCTCCATAGAGAGGCATACCAACAAATCATTGTTATCTAGATATCCATATTTAAACACGTGCACACATTTTTACTTGAAAAATTTATAAGATCACTTATATGAATAAAACAATACACAATAAAGAAGAGATGCCAAATAATCAAAAGTTGAGTCAACTGGAACGTTATATTCACCAATAATTATCAAAATATATACTTTTACAATACCATGTACATAACACACACACATTCACTCACCCAACTTGTAACACCCATGTTTTCCATGTTCAATCTATATTGTTGAAGTTCTTATAGTTGCACTTAAGTAGCACACTAGAACCACTAATAAGATATTTGTTCGAATGTAAGCTTTCGTGGTATCTATCATGGTATAAGGATATTAAAATATATACAATAACACACATACAAATATATATACGCTATAATTTATGTAATTGTTAAAATCGAGTTCCGAAAAACCTTTATTGCATCATACGATATAAATTTAGCATAGACAAACTTTCCAGTTATATACATGACAACCAAACAATAAATAACAACATAACTAATGATTTGCAAAGTTGTTATTTGATAAACTATGCATATGAGTAATAAAAATCATACTGATTAACACAATAACATGACAATAGAAAATGTAAGAGAAGCATAGAAGTTTAGTATAAAAGATATCTAATCCAAGACATCACTTTACTTATGCAATTTTGCGATGATAAAACTGATGATGAACAAGACAATGAGCAAGACATTGACCTCTCCTGGGCTCCATACCCTTGAGAAGAATCATACACTGGCATGAAGTCCATGAACTTAGTGATATTATGTCCTTCATCGGAGTGACAAATGCACCACATGTAATACTTGATGAATTGGCCAGTCACACAAATGGGTGAAGAAATGATTGAGATCAAAATTGACGCTGGTGACGGCGACTATGTTGTATGGACAGTAAATGGATGCCATGTTTATACATGTGAGCAGCAAGTGTATTCTGATGCCTACTAAGACCGAGGCATGATAAAAGAAATGTTATGCAGCTGCAACCATTTGATGACTATGACGACTATCATTCCATACATGTTAGCAAAATTGGTCACTATTGTGTATACCTTGGTTCTAGTTTCTAAGTGGAACAATCTTTACGGTATCTGTAGGAAACACGTTACATGTTGGAATCTTATCAAACAATAAAACATAAAAGATAATAATTGACCCGTTAATTTAATTTAAAGAAACCAGTTTGAGTTGGTAGCACGACATATAGCAAAAACGAAAGATGAAAAATTGTAATAAACCGAAAGTATAAATGCTAGAGTAGAGATACTTATTGAATTGCATGTCCATATCTTGTATTAGTTCCCAAATAAGTAGCTCCAATGTGATAATCATTTTCATTCCTTCCCTTATTTTGACTGGCTGTCTACAACAAGTAATAGGCTAGTATACATAGAACCCCGTTGTTACATGCCCATTTCATCACTGAAAAATTATTATTCTATAATGAATGAATGTACGCCCTCTCTAATCTATAGCAATTTAGCAGCAAACTACCTTAATTAGTTACCGAAAAAAGAGATCAACTGGTACTTGCTCCCCCCCCCCCCCCCCCCCCAATTGTATTATCCAACAGTCAGCCAAAAGTACATGTCTAGTTAGATTCAACAGGAACAGAGTTGTGACCGATAAATCGAGTTCTCACTTAGCAATAAGGGCATATGTCAAATTGACCCATGCGCAAGAGATCATGAAGACAAAATAACATTGGTCAAATGCGAGCAGTGAATTCCATCTTCCCAATCACATACACACAAAGAGAAAGAGGTTTTATATGCCAAGGAAAAAATAACGCGCTACAGAAAAATAGCGTCGGCCTCACAATATGTTATTAGCGTGCTATTTTCGCTATAGCGTGCTATTAGCGAGACATTATACACTGATCTATTTAGCGGGACCATTCCCATCACGCTATAGCATGCTATTAGCGGGGATATATCGTGCTATTTTTTCGGTGGTATATGCTCATTCAGCACGACGACATAGACAAAAAAAAAGAAGAAGAAGAGATGGCGGAGGAGTTGAGATAATCTCACCAGTGAAGAATCGGGCTAGAAGCTCACGATTATGGGTTGGACCAAGTGTCGGCCCATATAGGAAACAATTATGGGTTGGACCAAATGTCTCCCATGCAGGCTTCAGGCCACAGCGGGTTCCAGCTCGCTGCACGCTCCTTGGTTCAGGCCAAGCGACCCCAAAAGGGATTCCGTCTTCCGCGCCAACAGCCTCTCAGACCCTAGCTGGTGCCGCCCCTACGCGGCTTCCGCCGTCGCCGGCAAACACTTCTCCGGCCGCACCGGGTCGCCCCTCCTCCGTACACCAAGTCAACCAAACATGTCTACGCCTGAGCTGATCGAAGACCTGATCGCCGAGATCCTCGTCCGCGTCCCGCCAGACGACCCCGCGTGCCTCATACGCGCCTCAGTCGCCTGCAAGCCCTGGCGCCGCCTGCTCACCGACCCCGGCTTCCTCCGTCGCTACTGCACGCACCATCGAGCACCTCCCATGCAGGGCCGGTCCTGAGATTTATGGGGCCCGGGGCGAAAGCAGAATTTAGGGCCCTTAGTATAAATAAGTTAAAAAAATGTGTGGGTTCCAAGAAATCATGTTTTCTCAACCTATTTCTTAATGTCTTGACTTCTCTACTCCACTAATATTGCGCTTGATGTGTTATCAAGGCTAGCTAATTTAGCATGACATAAATATTCACACAAACTGGTTCCTATCAACACTAGCAGATTTTCCGTTGAATTAAATATGGGTTCATGGTCACTTACATTGTTATCAGCGGCGTTATTACTTTGTTTCACGCAAGAAATAGTCCCAACTCATCCAGATTTATCGAATCGCTCGTGTTATTCTTCAATCAATTGTGAAGAGATCCTCTCTGTGGTTCTATCAAATGTTCATCTTTTCTCATTTTTGTTTTCGTAGTACCGGATAAAGACTTCATAAGAACGCTGGAAATAAAAAACAATCGGTAACCGAAATTAGGGCTAAACCACATATACTAGAGAATTAGAGAAGATCGATCCAATCCAATCAATATACATGGAGGCTGACCGGTTGGATATCCGGCGGCGCGGCTCGTTGGGCGATCGGAAGTACAGGGTTGCACAGGAAGTGGATCGGAGATACGGCTGTACGGCCTGGGTGCGCTGCGGCGGTGGCCGAGACGATAAAACGAGGCGACGTGCGGGCGATGGTCCTGTTTTGATAGACGAGCGAACAGGATCGAGCAATGCGTCCCGGGCTAGATAGCCAGGCTGCTCCTCTCCCTCCCAGGCCTGCGTCGCGCGGAAACGATCGAAAATAAAAGGCCCAATCAGCCGATCGTTAGCATGGAGAGGCTGTTTCCTTCTTGTTTTTTGCATGCCATATATTCTACTATATATAAAGGGCGGACGAATCCGCGCCCTGACATTCAGCCACGTCGTGGCCTGTTCCTGGCCGTCCGTTCCTGGCCGTCCGATCCGCGCGACGGACGACCAGGATCAGGCCACGTCGTCCCAAAATCCACCGGACACTATTCATTCCGAGTTTAGGCCAATCACAGGCCGACACGTCGCCCGGTCACCAGCCGGTCGCCAGCCCGTCAACCGGTCGCCCACCCGGTCGCCGGCCAATTTTGCAGAAAAACCCTCCACATTTCCAAAATTCACACGAAATCGACGTCCCCCACTGCGGCAGGACCCAAACGCAAAATACGGAAAGTTCGGGGGTGTAAATGCAAAAACGCCACGACCCTCTTCCCTCCTCTCTCCCTCGCGCGCGACACCGCAGCTCGCCGCCGCCGCCGGCGCGCCATCCCGCCGTTCCGCCACTCCCCCGCCAAATATGCGGCCACGACGACACGCGCCGTCGCCGGATCTACAACCTCCCCGCCAGCCGGCCGCCGATACGCCGCCGCGCCGCCGGAATCGAGGTCGCCGCGCCGCTGCCTTCCGCCATCTTCGCGGGCTGCCGGCGCCGCTCCGGCGACCCTAAACGGGCGGCGCCGCCACCTGCGGGTCCCCCGCGAGGAGGCACGTCTGATGCCCGCACGCGCGCGTGCTGGAACGCGGCGGCGTGCCGCCGGCGTCCACGGCGCCGCCGCGGGCGTCCCCGGTCAGAACTGACCCTGTGACGTCAGCACGACGTCACAGGGCCCCACCTGTCAGTTTTTTTCTGCTTTTTTTTTCTTTTTTCTTTCTTTTCTTTTTTCCTCTGTCCAGAATATTTAAAAAACTGTTAATTTTTTTTAAAAAATACAAATTTGACAACTTCAAATATATTCGACGGGGAAATATTAAAATACGTCAAAACAGTAAAAAAAAATGCTAAATGATTACGCCGTACGATCAAAATTTAAACTTAAATACATCGCATTTTAAAATTCCTCTCAAGTTTGTCCATTTTTCCCGAACGATAGAATAATTTAGATCCGACCAAATTCGCCAACTACGCCATACGATCAAGATTAAAATTTGAATATCTTCAATTTCCAAATTCTTTCCAAATTCGACCAAAGTCCAAATTCTTTTCAAATACGACCATTTTTGCGCCAGTCAGAACAATTCAAATCAGGAAAAACTTCGCCAAATTTCAGATTAAATCCCTCTAAAAAATTCAAATTCTTACAAGACCACGGGCGCGGCGGAGCACGCGCCTAATCCCCTAGTACAGTATATACACACAAGGCAGGTAGTACTAGTTCGTGTCCCTCAAACTTGTATGTTACTTATCATCTATGAACACATCGTCTGCTTAATATTACAACAATTTCGACAGAATATGTAAGACTGCATATGGAATAGATTATATCCATTCATTGTTTAGGCAAATGTTTGTTCCATGAGTTCTTTACTTTACAGTTGTTTCTATCCATTCGGCAGGCTAGTTTTGAGAACTTAACAAGTTTACCTACTCCCACCACTCAAAAAGTATGGTATTGCCTTTTGAGTACTATTTCCATTTTAATTTACGAAGGCCCAAGGCGAGGTTAAATGGTGCCTACATGTGTGTCCAAATTAGAATACGAGTCCAATAGTACGATGCTCCCTTTCCTAATTGACACCTATTGATGGGTGGTAGGTGTCTACACTTGACCCGCCAAAAAAAGTTGGCAATGTTTTAAATAGCCGGCTATAACAAATAGTCCCAACTTTTAATAGTTATATACGGGCTAATCAGAGCTAAATAGAGCTATAGCGCGAAATTGTACATGGATTCATTTAGCCTCAAAATGGTCAAAAAGTTATTGCCGGGCTATACCCGGCTATTTAAAACTATGCCCTTCAAACTTAGGTCAATTGTTTTGTTCATTGTCAAATTCTTATTGTTAATGGTGGTCCTATATTTCTCCCGCAAGTTCTTGTTGAATGATGAGTCAAGCAAGGTTGTAGGATTCATTCTCTAAATTGGCAAGTCTATCGAGAAAGAGAAAAAAATCAGTTTGATCTAAGCTACACTTTCCATAAATAATAGTTATATTGATATGTTGCAACATGTGCGACGCACAAAGTCCCCACACGATGTCATCAAGATTTTTTATCTTGTGGCAATTCAAAAAAATTGAATATTTTTACTCTGAAACCATACAACCAATTCACGATCCGTCTTCAACTTCTGCCTGATCTTGACTAGATATTTCAAAGTAGACACATGTTGTTAATGTTTTGACGATTTTCTTATCTTCAATTTCATCATCCAAGGATTTATAAATTTCTACTATGCTGATAATATACTTACCATGTGGTAACTTGTTATAGAATAGATTGGCAACTTGTATTACTGCTTTTGCAGCAAAACAGTTTGAGTACATTGTGTTAAAACATATTCTCATTAGATCTAATTTTGAAGCACTTGTCGATAGAAAGCAAACAGTGAACAAAATTAGGAATCATACATAAGTTTTAGCTACATAACATCTTTTTGGTTCTCCACATAACTGAGCTTGAGAATATCTAGAGGTAAGGTAACAATATGATTTTTGCTCAAAAAACTGACCGAACACATTCGTGTTATTGACTCGTCCGACCTGGCACCATTAATGAATTGCGGCGCGTTCAACTCCACCTTCAAGTGATGATTTAGATATAAGAGAATTTTAGGTGAATTTTCAGTGTTGGTTCAAAGTTCTTGCAATAATATTTTGTGGGACTACTAAAAAAATTACTTAGTGCATATAATATCACACGTGGTTTACCAAACAGTATGGGTCAAAAGTAAGCTTTGTAGACTAAGGATGGACATGAAAACCAAACACGATAAAGGCAAAACAGTTACTCCTTCTATCCATAATTATTTTGCATTGCGGGTTTCGTCAAAGTCCAAACTTTTAAAAGTTTGACAAGCTTATAGAAAAAAATCAACATATATAATAGTAATACCAAATGCATGCAATGCAAAAAATATAGTTTCTGATAATTCTAAAATTATTTATTTTATATTGTATATCTTGATTTTTTTTCTGTATGCTTAGTGAAAATTTAAAAGTTTGACTTTGACTACGCTCTGAATGCAGGGTAATTATATAAGGACAGAGTGATTGTAAATATCTCGTTCATACAGGATTACACAGCATTACAAACAGTAGGCATTTTTCATACATTACAAGTTAATCAAGCTGATCCCAACAGCCGACGTTTGTAGAGTTGTTCCAGGTAAAGTGATCGTCATCACCAGCCATGGTTGGGATCCAGTACATAGCATCACCTGCAGGAAGAATAGCTGCTGCAGAATCCACACTACAAGAAGACTCCCCATTAAGCAACGTATACCTTCCAACGAAATAAATATGCGTTGTAATTTTAATTTGTAGATACGCATGTAAACGTTGTAGAGCACATCCGTTCTCCTGGTGGATAAAATCTATTAAAAACAATTGGCGCTAAACCATATCAATCTTCCCGGGTAACAGAAAGATATTTTTAAGTTTGCTGCGGGTCGTGGCTCAAAATTTCAATACCGCGGCGGGATTAGTTGCGCGTAGGCAAAAATTCATCGTTATATGTCAAAAAAATCATCGTTAGTAGGCCCGTGAATAACCACTTCGTTCTCATCCGGTATACTCATAGCGAGTCAGCGACCCGTTCCCAGATTACCCCCTTCTCACATGTTCGTAGTTCTTCCTCCCACCGTCCCAATCTCTCCGGTCGCCGACCGCCGAGCGCCGGTGGGCGGTAGCCTCCACCAGTTTAGAACGTATGCCCGCCCCCGAGCAATCCTCTCTGCCCAGCACACCCACAGTATTGTGCCGCCGCCGTATGAAACGCAGGCACCGCCTAACCCTAGATCGGTGCTCACCCGGGCAAAGTACAACTTCCACGACCGCCGGATCCAGGTAATCTACTCGCGTACTGATCCAGCAGCCAGATCACGATCTCGTTCTAGGTCGATCTCTCTCTATTCCTCATTCCCAGGTTAGATCTACATGTGTGACTAGGTCCAAGTATGCGGGTGAGTGCTCCATTGCCGGGGTCTATGCCACAGTTCATTCTACTGGGTGGGGAGCCAAGTCCTCGCCCTTGACAGGTTTCAGTGAGTTTATTCCCTTTCTCCTCTCTGACCTGTACATGCTCTTGCTTCAGTATTTCGGCGATTCCTTTTTTTTTTGTAGTATAGCAGAACAGTGGAGGCACACAAGATGGATACTGATGATGCACCGAGGACGAGCTTGCACTTATGTCTCGTGAGCAGCCTTTTCTACTCATCTTCCTCCCTCTCTACTTTTCTGTATTTTTATATTTGGTCGACCCTTGTTCTTTTTTTTCCAATATCAGGTTCTGAGGTATTGTCTGCTGGGTGAGGATCTCAAGTTGTTGCCGGTGGCCAATGTCACAAATAAGCACTTTGGCAGATCGCTCATCGTCAGGGAAAGAAAATTTGGTCCGTCAAGGTATTTATGGAAGACTGGGTTGTTCTTAAGATATCAGATGTCAATGCTTTATAATCAAGATTTTCTTATTGTTCACCTCTTTGATCTTCATTGTCAATTAATTGAAGAAGCCCTTAAGATGTTGCCCTTAATTTCCAAATTTTGTTAACAATTTGCAACATTAACATGGATGATAAGCATAAAAAGAATTGTGAAGTTTAATTATGAACGCAGAAGTATAAGTATAAGAAATATTTCTCACTTCTCTAATGGAAAATTTATAATTAAGTGACTAGTGCTGAAAGTAGAAGAGCGGTCATAAACTTCTCTAATGAAAATCTATCTTTTAGATACGATAGATCATTATAGTAAACAGCTGTCCTTCGCTATATAAAAAACTAGAAAATATTGCACGTCTACATCAATAGTCTCTCAATATTTTTTCTTACGTTTCTAGCTTCACTTTTGTTTATAATGTCTATGTGTATTGCTTAATTACTAGCCCGTGCGCGTGCACGAGTTGACCACTAATGCATATAGTAACAAACTATTATATTTTTGGTACCTACAGTTCATCATTCGCGGCACTACTCTGTCCTGCACATTATATGACTTGAAAAGGTAAGTAGGCTGAAATCAAATAATTTTGCATATGAATGTCTGCTCTTTTTTTTTCATTCCTGAAGTTAATAGCACTGGACTATAGTAGTGATAATTTTATCTCCATACCCTGGTTCTCTGTTTTGTGACAGTAGTAGTAGTAGAATTCCCATTTTGATACTAAAATAGGAATTTTGTTTCTTGCAGGACCAAAAGATCAGCAAGGACTTAACATATTCAGATATAAGCTATGAACATATCTAAAGGCAGACTGTTAGTAGGAAATATAGTAGATTGACATATTTTGAATCTGAGATTGTAAGATGTGTACTCTTCGGATCATTTTCATGTATTTTTATAGAGATTCAAATTTTGAATCAAGATTGTAAATTGTTTATTCCTTGGATAATTTTGTATTCTGATGATGATTCAAATAATATATATTGAATATTTTCTCCAGTGTACTGTTATTTTTACATAATTGTCTACTGTGGTGGGTCGGTTCTAAATTATATTATCCCACTAAAAAATAAAATTGAGGCGCTCAAACAAGGAATCCATGAAATAATTTTTATTTTGAAATAATTATAATTTTTAGATTCAAATAAAATAATCAATCCTTGTATGTTGTGTACCAACGCATATAACTGGTGCTTGAATTCCGTTGTTGTTTTGCAACACATAATTCATAGGTTACCAACGGACTCATATGCGTTGCATTGGAACCTTGCAACGCCCCATAAGGCAACGCATCTTCATCCGTTGGTAGAGGCGCTAGCAACGCATATATGGACATTTAGATACAGATGAATGCGTTGCTGTAGGTAGGGTCCTGTTTTAGTGCCAAGGTGCTGCTACTATTAGTCGCCATTACAGCATTGGCCGAGGTAGCAGTTCGAGACTCCATGTTGTCAAGATATTCGGCATTTTGAGACCCTGAGCTGATCATGCTTTCATTACTCACTGGTGTGCATGACGAACTAGGTTTTTCTTGATGAAAAGGTGGCACCAAGCCATCATATGCAGCAAGTGCCGGCTCATTTACCACTTCCTCCAATTGGTCCCACTGCTCGTATGCCTTGACTGCCAATTGCTTTACTTGGACCTGCGGTTGAGAACAGCCAGATCAAATTAATGGAAATTCCCAGTTTTAAAAAAAAAAGATCGAAGAGAATGAGGGAGAAATATATACCATTTGTTGTTGGTGCAGCTGTTGGAAAGGGAAAGTCTGGTCTCCAATTCTTGCTGCTAGAATCTCTCCTACGGGACTGAATATAACATCACACCCTTCAGATTTGATAACATAGCATTTCCCTCCCATTTCGCACGTTTTTGCGTGAGTTAGTGTAGTCCTCCACTGCCTATCTGACATGCCAACGAGCTGAAAAATATATTTTTCATTCCAAAAGATACCCAAAATCGGTATAAACCTTGCTAATTAAGTATATGTACAGTCTAAGTATGATGCTTACGTTTTTGAGCTTTTCAGGATCCATGGTGTTAAGCTTCAAGAAGTCCTGGACGTTCTTGACCCCCTCCAACTCCAACCTCTTGTCAATTGGTCCATCTTTTCCGATGTTCTTCAGCCTCCATATATTGTCCATCAAGATCGGAGGGTAATGCTTCTTGTACACTATAGTAAAGGAGTCAAATGTATTGTTTTTTCTTGTAGCGTTCTGCTATTCCAAATATTGATGAACACTTGATATGAAGAATTCACAGAAAGGCTACATGCAGCTAATTAATACATAGTAATAGGAGGACAAAACTTACATTCACCTCGATGGTCTTTCACTGTGAAGCTTTCGCTCACGGCCTCCTGGATCCTGGGTCCATAATAGCTTGTTGCCATGGCACGCACACCAATTCGGAACTTACGACTTCTTATCCAGCTTGAGTTGTCGGTAAATGACAGATCATCTATCATAACCACTCCATGATGTCCCATTGCCACATTAAGTGTAGTACCCACAAGCAGCGGCCTCCTCCCCTCTCTAGCCTTTACAATCGCAGAATTGAACTGATCGGCAGTCCACCCGACACCGTCTTCGCATCTGAAGTCCCCATCTAGGACAAGTACTTCTAGCTTTATTGTTGAAAGGCCTAGGTGAGGGTTTGTTTGTGCGACAAGATAATTTGTTCTTGTATCCATAAACCGGATTTCGACTGCGTTACTTGCAAAGTCAAGTAGTTTGTTGTTGGTGAAGATGGGTAGCATGAGCCTCTTGGCGAAGACAAGCTTCAGTGGAGGCGAGACATTCACCTCTTCGATGCACAAAGGAAGAGATCTGCCAGGAAGGGTTTTTATTTTGAGATTAATATTGCACATATACTATACTTATACCGTAATTTGGGAATAAAAATATAGTTTTGGGAATATGTGGCTGGAATCGGTAAATCACACGGATTAACAAGGATATTTGTTGCCCACAGAAACCTCTCACTCTCTTCCGAAACTGACAGAGTACAGGTTCTTACAGGTCACCAGCACTATCAAAATCTCTTACTTAGGGTTTGCTACACTTGCAGCTCCAGTGGCCAGAGTTGGCATAAATAGAGCTAGGAAATAAATAGTGCTACCACATACCTTCTTGGTGTTGGCAAGTGGCTATGCTGGGAAAAGATACTCTGAATTTCTTCACGGACCTGACATAAGATAGACTATAAATATTAGTTTCACTTGGAGGGCTAACATATGTACATATTCAGCATATATTTGTGGAGATGACAAATCATCTTACCGCCCTTCGAATAACCGGTTCCAAGCTGAGAACGATTTGCTGAATAGTGTCTGCTGAAACAGCTCTTCTCACGACGCTGCAAAAGAAATAATCCAAGAGAACAATTGAGGTTAACCAGCTATAAACATTAGAAAAACAAATACATACGATATATGCATGTAGAACTTCTGACCGCCGCATATAAAAGATATACTAGATAGGCTGGAATAAATTTGAGCAAACACAACACACATGGGATGAAAAATCTTTGAGAAATGGGAACAATCGATCGATGATAAAAATAAAGAAAGGTACTAACGACGATCTTAAACACGGCGGCGCTGGCCGTATCCGCCTTGGGCTATGCTGTTGCTGATGATCGTCACCTCCGCTGCCCTGCTCGTCGTCGTCTTCGCCCCGTGGCCTTCGCACAGACATCTTAACTAGGGGAGTTCAGGAAGAGCTATGATCAGATGAAGCTAGCTAACAGCGTGGTAGCTAACTAACTCCGGGTTGAGGACTTAAGGTTGGAAGAGAGAAGTGAATACATGCGTGTGCACCAAAGGCAATGGGAATATGGGACATATATATACCACGAAGCTAGGCCGGGGTCTTGTTGCATAGGCCAGGACAGAAGGAAGTACGTCCTTCTAGCAGAAGCTGGTGCAAGTTTTCTCGTCGACACAATTAAAGAATTAATCCCACTGCCAGGCCAGGACAGTGTATTCCTGGCAGGCTCCTGGAAGGTGGTTGGAAGCTAGCCCTCATCGATCGTCTGTGTGAGCAAGCCAGAGAGAGTTAGCATGCAGCCTTCTCGTTGGGACAAAGTGACAAAGTCTTACTTATAGGTTGGGGCACGAGCAGCAGCAGCTTCTTAGCCATGACGAAGAAAGTTAACTTGCAAGTCAATCGGTCCTGCGTGTCCATACATGATACATACACATCCTGACATCCACGACTGGACCACGACCAGGACACACTGCAAAGCTATGAGTCGTATGACCGACCCCTAGCTGTACATACGAGTGATCGTGCAGGGCGGGAGACCTACTAGTATTTTTCCATAAAACCCATCTTGTGAACAAGATTAGTTTAGTTCAAGGTTGTCATCGCTCTTTGGTAGAAGCTTGGGTATGTTCATCTTAAGTTCGGCTTGACGGATTCCATTGTGTGGAAATTCTCTAAAGGATGGGGGCACTATTCGGCCAAGTCGGCTTATAAGGCGCATTTCCTCTCTCACACCCTTTCGCCGATGCCAAATCAAATTTGGAAGCAATGGGCGCCTCCTAAATGCAAGCTCTTCACGTGGTTGGTCACTCGGAATAGGATTTGGACGGCCGATGGATTCGACGTTGGCAAAATTGTAGCTGCTACAAGATTTGTAACTAGGTGCAAGAGTCGGCAACACATCTTCTTTACAAATCTAGGTTCACCACTAGACAGTGAAAAATGGTTGGGAATTATGATATCTCTCCCACCGATTGGAAAGTTTTCTCATCTCGATCAAGGATTGGTGGGGCATGGCGATTCACGGGAGAAGCCACCATCAGAAAGTCCTTACTTCCTTGGCAATGCTTATCTTTGGGGAGATATGAAAAGAACGAAATGCCTCATATTCTGGAACCAACACTCTACCATGGCTTCGATGCGGCACGGGTTCTCTTACTTTGCCCTCTGACTTTTCCCTGACTTTTTGTCACTGGTTTGTGGGTCGACCCACATGTCAATGCCTCAAAGTCACCCTACACTAAGTTAGAGAATCTATACCGGCTTTGATGATGGGCGAAATTAAATGTAAGCTAGGCTTCGGTTGCTTGTGGGGGCTAAGCCCCTGAGTATTCCAATGCCACGATAGCAAACATTTATTCTTTGGGGTTGGGGTGTGGGGGGGGGGGGGGGGGGGGGGGCAAAGTTTTTCTTAACCCTTGGTTTGTAACGCTTCTGAATACTTTTTCTTAATCAATGAAAATAGTAAACCTTTTATCTCTTTTTTTGAAAAAGTTAAAAATTGTGCAGACGTACATACCCATCCATCCTATGAGGATCATGCTACCAATCAATCTTCCCCCTGCACGCTCCAGGAAATTAGTGCACACCCTCATACGCATCCATGCCAGGAGGCCAAGGACCAAAGAAGGACATCTTCCATAGCCAGCACCTACTCACCCTTGAGCCTTGAGGCCATGTTAGTATCGACATTGCGGCTTCCTAGATTGCATCTTCTTGTCAATTTTGTAGGTTAGTATATATCTAGCTGGATCAACTGGAAGAACCTTAATTAGAATATTTTTTGTAAGCTTGCTTGGATCAAGATTGTACTTATGGTTCTATTATGGCATCGGAACCAAGGTTTAATTGATTACATGTTCTTCTGTTAATGATCACCTAGATAGCTGGATGAACGGCTGTAAGAAAAAATGGTTAATTATCATTTAGCAAGCTGGTGCTTTTGAAAAGCTTAACCATCTGATAAACACCAAATAAACAGCTCGGATTACTAATCATCCGACAGTAGAGGTGCTCACATGGCATTCGCTCGTCGGAAAAGAAAAGAAAAAACATCTCTCTGAAGATAGAATAGACGAAGATGCATGAATCGGCGTTGAAAGTAAGGGTCCAGACGTTGACACCAGCGGGAGTACATAGAGTAGCCGTCCTTTCAGATGTTAATTTACTCCTATGTTTGATGTGTATGATCTTTTGTTTCTACCCAGGTACGACCGTAGCTGGATAGACTGAAGGGGGCCAAACAAAACTTTGTAATTTTGCAAGCTGGTGACTGGTGTCCTGGCATTTCCCCAACTGAAAACATAACGCTTGAAGTGGGCATTGTGAGCCCCTTCTAATCTTTAAACAATTGTGGAATCCTTGGTTCTATAAAACCATGGTTACTGTCCATCGCTCGTTGAAATCAGCGTCCAAGACAGCACACATCATTGGAAGTACATAACAGTTGTCGTCCTTTCGAGTTGATGTCTGGATGTAGGCAGCCTATTCTGTTTTTTTGTTTTTTTTTCCTCCAGGAGTAGTATTTGTCACTGAAGAATAGTAGGATTGTCTCGTATTTCAAAACTCTGGTCAATGTGATATAGTAATCTTAAGACCCTTGTTAAAGAAAAAGAGGGCGGCGATTTGGTTCCCTGGAGAAGGAGGAACTGTAGAAATCTCTGAAAGTGTCAAAAAAAGAGGGAGGTCGAACCTTTGTGTGAGGCCCCAGGCTGGGCCGGTTAGTCTCGATCTAATGGGCCGGCCTTAAGAATTTTTTTTTTAAAATACAGTACAATGCGCACGCTCACACACACGCGCATACACTCACCCCTATGAACGCACACACGCACACAAGTACAGAAAACCCTATCAGTCGCGCACCAATTTTGGGTTCTGTGGCGCACGGTTGGTGCGCCCCAAAATCGTCGCCACTTGAATTCTTACATTTCTGTGGCGCACCCACACTATATGCGCCACAGAATTCTCAAAAATTCAAAAAATGTAAAAAAAAATGCTAAAAAGTTTCAGAAAATCGGAAAAAATGAAAATAAAATAATATGGAAAATCCTAAATATTTGATTTTATTTTGGATTTTTTGAATTATTTTAAATGATGACTTCCCGCTAGGTCACCGATCGTCAAATTGCTTCAACCCTAGCACGCTTAACTTGTAAGTTCTATCAAGTCCAGCTACCCTTATGCTACCCAAGTTCTTATTGATATATGTATTATATGAACCCTCTGATGGGGTTACTGATGAACTCGGGGGCTACTGGTGGGAGGATGCCCAACCGGGTAGGCCCAAGACCACGAGTCGGACCATAAGGCCGGGTGGCCTAGAACCCACCCGGAGGCCATCTTTCCAGGATGTCGGGTCCCCCAAGGAACCCGGTGGGCCGGCTCGAAGAAGGCAGAAAGAGGATATCTCCGAATCAGAGAAGGATCTGCGTATCCCGAAGAGTGCGCTTCACGAAGGCGCGCTTGTAGCGAGTTAGCTCGCGCCGCCTAGGTCACCGTCGTTCCCTGTAAACCCTAGTCGACTCCCTATATAAAGTCGACTAGACGCAACCCTAGGGGGAGACTCATCTCATTCCACAGCCGCCAGAGCACCCGGCCGCAAGCTCTAGCGTGCACGCCATTGTACACCCCAATATATTTCAATACACATAGCAGGAAGTAGGTCTTTACCTCGCCTAGAGGGGCCGAACCTGGGTAAACACTGCGTGCTACCTCTCCGTGATCCTAAGTCGCCTGGCTCACACCTGACTTAAGCCACCCCCATGGCATCTGCCGTGACTATACCACGACAAAATGAAAGAAATTTACCTGACTCATGTGCTTGGCATCTCTCAATGGAGAGTATACCGGTTATAACATAGTGTAACTGCTTAGCTTTTATCAATCTACTCAAGACCTTCCCTCTATGTTACCGTTGCTATAAATTTCTGTCGGATTAATTGCACAAATGCCATCATGTCATGCCAGTTGAAATGAGAAATTTAGTACAAAGACCTTTCGTGCTTGGTTTAACACGTGCCGAATCCTTTGCAAAATGACTTGAATTAAGAAAGTTGTTGCGATACATGTTGGACACACCTTCAGAGCCCTAGTAATTTCCTTCCATTCTGCATGTTGCGCACCCCTGTAGGCCATCTAACTAGTGGCAGGAGGGTACTTGGTGTGGAGTAATCCACATTTGTTGTGAGTTCTCTGCCATGTTCTTTTAAAAAAACATAACATTTGTAATTGCTTCAATTCTTCTCTATGTTGACTGCCATGTTTCTTGTCCTTGGTTGGCAAAAGTAGTTATTTTAAAGTATTCTTAAATGCCCATCTCTATTGTCTTACTGTTGGCATTGGTGGTAAATGTCGTGCCGCGTCTCTCTAGTTGGCACAAACTTGGCCTAGGATATTATTTGGGATGCGCAAAATGGCTGTTAGTTCTCTCTACTAGTAGAACATGACGTGGAATTACTAATGCCCATGTTTTAAGAATTCCTAATTTGAAATCATCATATCGACATGCTTTGTTATTGTTGTTCTTTCTATGTGTTCAGCTTCCGATATTGCTTCCTTATGTGTTGCCCCAATTTGAAATTGTTTGGTAGTATACATATTGCTAATTTGTTGGACAATTTGTTTCTCAGTTGAAATATGACACAAACAATCTATAGCCAAGTTGTTTTTGTAATCTACCTTTTGTACCTTGTAGATTACGTCTTCTGTTTCATGTTTGATTTCTAATACATTTATTTCACTTGGTCACATGCAGCAACATTGAGCTCAATGTTGTTCACCACTACATGCCAGGCCACCACCCATTATTTGCTGATCTCACGTGGACCATGCAGATCTTCTCCATCAAAGTCACAAAATTGGACGTAGAAGAATTCAAGTGGCCATTGGAGGTATATGGTGTGGTTGCTGTCAGGGACGCTGTGGACCATCATCGCAACGTTCTCTTCCTTCGCACCAGGGATAACTGCAGTTCCTCACGGAAAAGGTTCGTGTGGGTATTTTCCTGTTCTTTTTTCTCTTGTTGCCTGCTTTGTTGTTGAAAGACATTGGCGGATGATGTTGTTTGCAGGATTCTTGTTTGCGCTTGACTGGCCCGTCTCGTGCAATCATGTCTACGGACAAAGTTCATATTGAAATCCAAATGAAAGTGAAGGGCACAATGAAGTTAAAAGACAGATCACTGATGACTAAAGCTTTTGCTTGTAGTGATGGTGCTGATAATTCTTCTAATACGCATTCCATCCATGGCTGCTTTTGCAAGATAGAGCTACGCTGTGAGCATCAAGAAGCAATCCAAGCAAGTATCCTTAGTGTCCGTGTCAAAGAAGGATCATTATTTCCTGCAGATGGTGTCAAAATCATTTCCTCCTCACTGCCTAATCAGGGTGCGGAAGGCAAAGCTAGCCATGTTGTTTTGCTTCATCAAAAGATGGAAAACTGACTGTAGATGAAGAGGGTTATTTGGATTTGTCGAGGCAAGTTGTTTCTGTAAAATTGGAAGGAAGTCTGAAAGTTGTCACAAAGACATTTCTTACACTCCATGCACAAATTAACGAAAATCAATATTTTTGTACTAAACTTCTATGCTTTAGTTACACATATTCTTACATTGTTATTATGTTAATTTGTACATTTTTATTACTTAGATTTTATACTTATAAAATAACAACTTTTCAGATCATTAGTTATAGTGCTCTTTATTGTACGTTTGCAAATCTATAGCTGCAAAATCTGTCGGTGCTAAATTTGAATTGTACGCTCTAATAAAGTTATCCTTAACTATATTGTTTTAAATTGTATAAATTATATAGTGTGTGTATATATATGTGTGTGTTATTTTATATACTTCTATTTCCTTAAATACAGTGATAGAGACCTCTAAAGCGTACACTCAAACAAATATATCTTAGTAGTGGTTCTAGTATGTTATTATTAGGTAAGTACAATTATCATATCTTCTTGAATATAAATTGAACCATTGAGAAAATGGGTATTGCAAATTGGATTCAGTGATAACATATGCGTGCTGTGTACATGATATTAAAATAATGTATATAATAGTAATTGATGAAAATAAAATGCCTCAAATTCTACTTAGTATAATTTTTTGTATGCTCGTCTTTTATGTGTGTGGTTTCATCCAGTGTATAGACATGTCCCTGTAAATTTCTCAAATAATAATTATGCACGAATGTAATATCCTAATTTTCTCGGCTTTAAAAACTTTTACAAAATACCATTTTTTTAGAAAGTTGTTATGTTACATAAAGTTTACAAGTACTACAAGACATGAATACATGCTGAACGTTGTACATTCTCTCGTCGTACATGAATACAAGCTGGAACACGCTACTTGATTTCATTCTCTCGTCGTACATCAGGTGCATCAGGTTCGGAAAGCTCAAGATCAATCAGGATAATACATCAACTCTTAGCGCCCCAAACGTTGACAAGAAGACAACAACAATTTGGACCCAAGGAATTATCCGACTGGCCAACAAATGCATAATGCTAGATCCGGCTCACTCCTTCTGGCCACCTAGGCTCCCCCTTGCTGCCGCATCACCTGCACCACCAACCAGGAATTAAACCAATACTCAACAACACACACACACAAGGCTCCCCTTGGTCGACGCTCTCGATCCGATGCGGGAGGACGACCGGAAGCGACTGGGTGAGGAAGGGCCGCTGCTAAACAGAGGAATGTATGGGACTGGAGGAGGAGAGGGTGGCGGCCGTGTGGACGTGCGGCCGCCGGAGGCCGGAGGCGGCGCCATATCCCGCCGGCGAGGGTCATGCCTTGGGAGACCTCGGCCCTGAGATCCAACATCAGGTCGCCTTGGAGATATCACGAAACTGCTGGTTGGAGATATAGCCTTTTATTTTTGTTGTCTGTTTCTCTGGCGCTTAAACCGTGAGCGTTTAAGCCGTTGCTATCTGAACTGTTATATTATAGAACTTTTTTTATTTTACTGTATATTATAGAACCTGGCCGGCTCTTATGGCACTGACGCATACTCCACTAACCACTAACAGCGTGACCAATCCATAAGACTAGCCCAGCAATCAGCATGCACTTTGAGCTGATCACTTTGAGCAGATTCTCACGGCAACAGCATCACGCTTTGCATGCTGCATCGCACGTCAGCTAGTAATTCACCCGATAGCGCAATTTGGGCCGAGTTAAGGCCTTGGCGGCACACAGGTGGGCCGGCCGCCGCGGAACCGTGGTAAGCTAATACAGAGTGGCCCAGCTCCAAATAAATCTTACGCTTGAAATTAAACTCTCTGAGGAAATAAGAAATGCACATGCGAAATGGAGAGCTCTGCACGCGGATGTCCTCCTACTCACGCAGTCACGCTCCTATGGAAAATAAACAGCAACTCCATGTGATGTGCTCTGCACATCTTCTCCAAACAAAAAGCGTAGGTGCATGATAAAATCTTTGTACCTACCTACGAGATCTGAAGGCAAAAAATAAAAGAGAGGCCGATTAGCGTAATCATACAGCATCATATCCACAACCTTGCGCCGCTGGCAAACAAAACAAAGATCGACGCTGCATTCATTCATCATCATCCCTCCAAGACTCAAATGATCCTTCGTGTTGAGACTAATGAATGAGCACCTCCTTCAATGATGATGATTAGCACCCAACGTACGGCTGTACGGTCTAACTCTACATGGTCACGACACCGGCATGCTATTGTTAGGTTGATCTCCTCCCGTGTGACCCAACGGTCACACCGGACCCTTGACCACGCCCTGATCGGGGGCGTCCAACCGCACCAAGGTTGGTGGGCCCCTGTGACCCGCGCTACATAAAGGGTGGGGGGTCGGTAGCACTGATGATGAGGTTCACCTGTGCGCCACCGCCCCACCAAGATCCCCTACCGATCGAGGGTTAGCACGGTGCTCACGGGAAGCACCACCGCCGCCACTGCTACCCACTGCCATCGCCGGCCACCTCCACCATGACCGGCGCAGCTCGAGCGCCTCCGCACAAGGAGAAGGTAAAGAACCTCCTCCCGATTTCGTTTCTACTCGAATCGATCTACCTAGAAGGTCCTACGGATTTAACAATGGTATCAGAGCACTAGTGGCTAGATCGATCTCGGTAGAAGAAAAAGAAAAGAAAAGGAAAAGCAAAAGAAATCCCCTCCCACAGAAACCTAACCCTAATGAGGGCAAAGAAACCTCACCTTAAAGTGCGCCGCCGTCGCGGCCGCGCCGTCCCTCTCGATCCGACGCGCATCGGCAAGCCGAGGCGTCGGAAGAAGGACCAACCCCTCACGGGGCAAAGAGAAAAATCACCCGCGGTTGTTGTAGCAACCGGGGCAAGGGGCGCCGCCGCTGGGGCCACTTGACGGCGACGTGCTCACTCGCTGGTGGACACGCACGCCGGCAAGGGGGCCAAGGGGGCGCCGCCGTCCGCCGCTGTCAGCACGGGCACAAGGGAGCAGCAGGAGCGCACCGCGTTGCCCTCTCTCTCTCTCTCTCGCACGGGTGCTGGTGGTGGAAGGAGAAAGGAAGAAAGGGGAGGCTCGCCGCGCGCACCACGGTTCGCCGTCGCCGGCGGCCGTCGCCGGAGCCGAACCCCAACCCTGCCGACGCGAGAGGGTGCGCCGTCGCGCTTCTCTCTCCTTCGTGCGGGTGGAGGTGGATAAGATAGAAAGCAAGAAAGGAGAAGCTGGCTGGCGCGGAGCAGCGGCGTTCGTCGCCGTCTCCGGCGGCCGGACGGCCGGCGACCGGCGCGCTTTTTCCGCCGTCGGACGCGCGGGAGAGAAGGCAGAGAGGAGAAAGGGCGAAATAGGTTCGGGTCAACGCAGGGTACTGGTTTTGTTCCAGCTACAACCGCGGTGGACCGTCCGATGCGAATGGACGGCCATGATCTAAACCCTAGCTCCCAGCGGGCCTTGTGCGCCGAAAGTTACAGGCCGTGGGCTGGGCCGCAGGAATTGCAGATAATTTTTATTATCTGTTTTTTTTTCTGTTATTTTTCTATCAGAAGCATGTTTTAGTAGTTTTTTGTCTAATTTTTTAGGCAAATTTCATCTAGTTTTTCTGCTCAAAAATTATCCAACGAAGTTTTTGTTTAGAGAAACAGAAAAGTAAAAGAGTTGTTTCTGAAAAGTATAAAGTTCATGGGATTTTTATTTCATGTTTTCCGCTGCAAATAAAGAAAAGTGAAGGATAAAATAGAATTAAAAGTGAGAATTAAATTTAAAAGAGATGTCAAAGTAATTATTGAAAAATTATGATTATGTTATTTTATGACCAACGTTGTTAATAACATAATCATGATTTGTTAATGTTGAACAGTGCAATGTTTGTGAAATACAGAGAATACATTACAGTTTCTGCTGTAAAGTAAAAGGACTCTCCTCTAATTAAATTGGAACCAACGGGAAAATTTAATTAGAGAGGAGGAAAAAGAGAAATACTTGTTTAACAGATTAATTATGGTATTGTTATTTTCTGACCAACGTTGATGATAGCAGTACTATAATTATATGAGTTCTATAGTCAAAGGGCTAGATCTCTGATAATTTTGCATGAAAGTGATCAATTTTCAGAGAAAAGATAAAAGATCAAGAAATGCTCTTGAACTATAGAAATATGTATATTTCATGTTTCCGCTGAAATAGAGTTGATGATAATGTCATTTTCCAAACAGAGTTCTTTATTGCAATAGAAATATTATCATCATATTGTTTATGAGTTTTATGCATTGATTCTATTTCTGCCCAACGGTGATGTAGAATTAGTGTAGAAAGATGATGTTTCATTCTAATTCTGCCCAACGGTGATTTAGAATATAGAAGAAAGTTTTAAAGATTTAATGTGCATATCTTTAACCAGACCAACGTAGGGTTATTTTTATGCTCATTATTGTTTATTATTATTGAATATTTTCTCAGACAAAGATTCTCATGTTTTCATTCGTGAAAGCAAAAGAATGGGTACTTGTGACCCGAAAGATGACCAAGAAAGGTCATAAAGTGAGAGAGTATGTTCTCTCTAAAGAATGACTGCAAAAGAAAAAGAATTCTTGGATGTTAATCCAAGAATACAAATAGATCATCGAGAGTCTTGTTTGACAAATGTCTTTCATGTACTCTCCATGCAGAAAACAAATAAATCATTCAGAGTTTTGTTTAACGAATTTCTTTCATGTACTCTATATGAAGAAATTTTTTAAACGAGCAACATGAATGCTTAATTTGACCAACGTTGGATTAAGCATGTGTATAAAAGAGTATTCAGATTTATTTCTGAATTTGATGATTGAATATGCAGTCTAAAGAGCCAATTGTGGCATCTGTGTCTCTTAATTACCCGCATGACGGGAAAAGACGATAATAATACCCACGTGGTGGGAAAAGTCTGGGAAAATACCCGCATGGCGGGAGAAAATTTTGACAAAGGACTTATCCTGTATGACAGGAAAAGATGTGATGACTCATGTGTTTTTATATCGACCGCACACCTTGTGTATCATAGTTATAAAGCACTTAATGAGTCAAAAGAGAATAAAGTTACAAATGAACCTAAAGATAAGAATGTTATGCAAGTGTGACTTGCAGTACCATTGAGAAAGAACTCTTGTGAGTTTTGAAAAGGAATGAGGAAAAAGTACTCCCATACGTTAAAAGATAACTTCATATTGAATAAAGCAGATAATCAAAGTTTCGAAATTGTGGCAAAAAGGTTCTTGCCACATTTCGAGGGGGAGATAGAGAATGTTACAGAATAAACTCCCCTATACTTCAGATAATGTGATGCATATTATGCATCTAAGTGATCTATGATGAATTGTGATCGTCTGGGGAGTACGACGGTCATAATAATGATACCCCTAAAGTAAAGAAATAGATGTATTCTTGGATATTTTACAGCTCCGAAAGGAGACTAAGGACGGTACTCAAAGTGCCATAAAGAAGACAGATTGACAGGTTAACAGAATAAACCCAAATAAAAAGGATTAAGGATACACCATTTTGGAGAAAATGGAGTAATCTGGGGGAGCATGGTATGAACATACCTAAGGCTCGAATAGATTTTATCTGGGGGAGCTTGTTGCTTTATAATAGAGATGAACAAGTAAACATGGATCTTGTGATTTAGGTCCTTGTAAGAGCTATTGCTTTTAGCGATAGAAGACTACAGAATTAATTGCCTCTAGGCAATGACAGAGCAACAACATCCCCATATGAGAAAAACAGATGACTATAAAGTCTATATCAGAGAAATTTAAATGAAGGTTGATCCCACCTCATTTACAGAAATTATAAGCAGCGCTCAATCGATTTTGACAAGTGTCTACTTGTCTTAATGATTAGAGACTATGTGAATCCCGACGATGTTTGGGACTCATAAGTAATTTCCAATGGAGCCAAAACAGTAGGCTATAAAGGGTCTACAACGCCAATGTGACTCCAAAGGAAATATGTAAAAAGCGATTTTAAATCGAAAGATTTGCGCTAAGAGAATAAACAGATTATAATGAGTGATAATGGCACATAATGATCTGAGTTACATCAGATGAAAGTAAAGAACACAAGGGATCTTACGGACTAGAGCAAGTCTCTAGAATCAGAAGTTATTTTGGGTTAAAGAGAATGAGAGGACAATCGTTTTCTACAAACTTATAGAATGGGAAATTCATTCCCTAATCCTGTGTATGTGGATGATATCCTACTTGCTAGTGGTGATGTCAATCTACTACCGGCAGAGAAAAGAAGTTCTTGTCCTCAAAAGAGTATTCTCGGTAGAGTGTCTGTCGTTAAAAGTATCGAGATTTACTAAGAAAAGAAGAAAAGGGGTATTAGAAATATCGCATGGACATGCTGAGAAGAAGTCTCTAAAGCATGCATGTCGAGAAAATCTACGCCTGTTCTTATTGTCAAGGGTAATGGAATTGAGAACTTTAGTGTTCCAAGAGATAACTTAGAACAGATCAAATGATATAGTACCATATGCTTCAGCTGTTGGAAACTCAATATTACCCTGACAATTCGTGTATCCGGGTTGTTTTGGCAATGTCCAATCCAGATATAGATCACTGGAATGGAATCAAAGATATCGGCCTCATGCTAAAAGAAACAGAGTGCTCTCAAAAGGTTGTGAGTACAAAGATAGATCTATAAATGTGCTCTCAAAAGGTTGTGAGTACAAAGAAAGAATTTGTGAAATGTATAGCGAAATCCACAATTGTCGCTAAATTTCACATTTGGAGTTTTTGTGTGGAAAAGCTCCAGAGAATGAAAAGATTGACATCAGTGTGATGTAAAGACATGTTATAGCATGATATAAGGCCGAGGGACAGGCAAAATGGTTAAGGAAACCTGTACCCGGAATTGATAATGGTTGACAACAGCAATAACCATTAAGTAATTCACTCCTAAGACAACGAGTCAAGTGTGGTGCCAAACACATTGACACAGAGTTATACGTTGTAAAGGAGAAAGTCCGGAATTATGTTGAAATGCTTGGAGCATAAGAGGAACAGATAAAAGAAACACACAAGTGTTCGCAGATCTGCTAATTAAAGGCTTACCGCCCAGTGTGTTTTGGAGAACACATAGTCGACATGGGTTTATGGTATAGTCTATATATTTCCGGACAATAAAGAGGCCCAAAAGATTAAAGAATCTATTTCAAAACAGAGACGTATATTGTAGCTGTCTGATTCTATCGGCAATTGAGCTGTGACGATGAAACATGCTCTATGTATCGATCTGTGATGAAACGAGTAAAGCGAAAAGTATATAGTTAAAAGTAAAAGTTGAGATCAAGGGGGAGAATGTTAGGTTGATCTCCTTCCGTGTGACCCAACGGTCACACCGGACCCTTGACCACGCCTGATCGGGGGCGTCCAACCGCACCAAGGTTGGTGGGCCCCTGTGACCCGCGCTACATAAAGGGTGGGGGGTCGGTAGCACTGATGATGAGGTTCACCTGTGCGCCACCGCCCCACCAAGATCCCCTACCGATCGAGGGTTAGTGCGGTGCTCACGGGAAGCACCACCGCCGCCACTGCTACCCACTGCCATCGCCGGCCACCTCCACCATGACCGGCGCAGCTCGAGCGCCTCCGCACAAGGAGAAGGTAAAGAACCTCCTCCCGATTTCGTTTCTACTCGAATCGATCTACCCTAGAAGGTCCTACGGATTTAACAGCTATTCCTTTTATTTTCACCGTAGTGAGAGTGCTAAGGTGGAAAAGGACATTTTAACGACGGAGGCCTGCTGACAGATGTGCTACAGTGCCAATGAAACAGTAAAATGATGCACATTCACAAGCCTACGGGCTAGGGAGAAAATAAACAAAGACCCAAGCAAGGTACTACGTCCCTAGCCAGCTCTGCAGCTCCAGTCACCAGGCGGCACATGGTCTCGACGCCGTGCATGCACGGTCATGAGTGATTCCGTCGCAACAGTGTGCGGAGGCCGAACTGGGAGAGTGCTGTTGGCAGCCTCCACAGCAGAGAGCTAGCACATGCATGCCGATGCCTGCATGCCAGTCGTCATTCAGTCAGTTAGTCGGCCATGTGGTTCTGGAACTACACCAGGCCGTGCCTCACGTTGTACTGTCCCAGCTCAAACCCCACGTTGTAGTACTACTAGTACTCTGCGACTCGCGACTAGTGCTGGTACGTAGCAACAACCACAATGAAATAAACAAAACTTGTTCTTGGTAGATGACCTTCTGCTCTCTGCTTCATCTTACTATTTCATCGGGCTCTAGTTTCTGTCGGCGAAGAGATCAAGATAGGCGAGTCAAGACGACGAAGGCAGCAGCTAGTAATGGCGCCAACGAGCAGCTTTATGGACGAATCTCGATCAATCAATCGATCGATCGCAAGGAGACGATCGGAGGAGAGGCCGGCCCCGCCCGCCCATGCACATGCAGCTACCCAGCCGCCAGCGAGGCGAGGCACAAGCAGTGTCGATCGATCCAGTGATCTGGACCACCACTACCGCAGGCAAGTGCAGATCACCAGGCCGGCACGACCACCGGTCTGCCTGTCACCGTCCGTCGCCGTCGACGACCGTTCCGCCGGTCCCGTCCATCTCCGGCCGTACCTGCGTACGCTCCCGGTTTTGTCAAAGACTAGGCGTAACTCACGCCTCCTACTTGCAGCTTCGCTTAAACTCCAACTCCATGATCGATCCTGCGTACCAGCAACCTTTTCACTTGCCAAGACCTTTTGAGCGGTGCCACAAACGTACAAACATGGCGAATGAGTTCACCACATTCTTACTAATCGATTTCTTATGATAATCATCACTCCTGGCCGGCATCAATCACTAACACGATACAAAAGACCAAAAACTCGCCGGAAAGTACTGGATCGCACGCTCGCTCGCTCGCCTGTATTTACATTGCCAATTTGATCAGTTCGTCCTCAACGGAACACAACACCACTGCTATCCAATCGCTAATTACTAGTAGTAGAGCTAGCTTAATTCTCGAATAAACCTGATTAAGCGTCACCCAAAACCAAGATCAAAGAAGAAGAACAAGAGAGACCATCAATCGATGGCCCAGATGGCCCAGAACCATGAGGGGAGGTTACTACTGCTGGGACGACGGCGGTGCCGCTGTGGTCGTCGCTGCTGCTTCCTTCTTGGCCACCCTCCCCTTCTTGGCGGCGGCGGTGGACGGCGAGAAGAGGCGGTCGATGCCGAACACGGACACGGACTTGCGGCACACGGGCACGTTCAGCACCGGCGTCACGCGCACGTGCGCCGAGTACGACCGCTCCATCCCGCCGCCTGCACGGTGCCGCCGCCTGCCCGCCAGGCTGCTGGGGCTGCTGGAGCTGCGGCCCAGCCCGTTGAACACCACCTTGCCCGCCGCGTTCAGGCGCGGGCTGTCGGCGGCCACGGCGGGCGGCGGCGGGGCCAGCTGCTGCGCCGCCGTCAGCCGGATCTTGGGCGGCAGCTGGTGGTGGTTCTGCTGCTGCTGGGTTGGGGACGGTGCCGGTGCCGCGGAGGAGGGTTTGTCTGGTTTCTCCGGCTCGCGGAGGAGCGGCAGGCTGAGCGACGGCTCCTGCTCCGGCGGCTTGTGCCCGCGGCGGAGGAGCCGGCGCAGCGGCTTGGTGTCCGCCGTCCCGGAGGACGAGGAGGAGGACGCCTGCTGCTTCCGCATCCGCAGCAGATCCCGCCACCGCCTCGCCGGCACCACCGCCTTCCGCTCCTCCTCCTCCTCCGGCGCCGCCGCATGCTCCACCGCCTCCGTCTGCGTGGAGGACGCCGACGTTGACCCGACAGCAGCAGCAGAGGCCGGGACGCGGAGCGGGACGAGCCTGCCGCCGGAGAAGAGCTCGTCGGCGGGCAGCATGGTGGAGCCCGCGAGGAAGAACTCGAAGTCGGCGTTCCCCTTCCCTCCTGCCGCCCCTCCCGCAGCCTCCCTCCCTCCCCCTCCGCCGGCGTCGTCGAGGCTGAAGGACACGCGCGGGCTGAGCCACTGCTGCATCACGGAGGACGTGCGTGTGTGTGTTGGGAAAGGTGTCCGGAACTGTGATGAGTCGTCTCCTCTCCCTCTCCCTCCTTGCTATTGATCGAGCTGGATGTGACTATGTTCCTTCCGATGATATGCGGTGGACTATTCCCGTTCTATGATGATCAAATCGTCGTATGACACTATTCTAGTACCAATGCTTCTCTTTTTTGGGGTAACGCCGGCCGGAGTTTTTTCTTTTCACTCAAAAAGCTTTTATCATTCTTTTTGCCACTACGATAATCTACCGTAACCTCAGTTTTGCCATGTGACCGATCTAAATTGCGCACTTACCATTGCTCGGATTTTTTGAGTTGTACCATTGCTCTGTTAGTCGCACCTCAGTTTTATCATTTTTCATTCCGGTCGGGGAGGAGTCCGGATTTTAGTCGCACCTCAGTTTTATCATTTTTCAAGATGGCTTGAGGTTGCATAAGTAGGCCAAGAGGTTAGCAGCGCATGCAGGACGCGATGTGCTCGGAGGTGTGCAACAGGCAACACATACAACAGCCAAGAATGTAATAATTGAGGAAAAACAAGCAGTGAAGAGGCAGATTGGCAATATCCATGAGTGAAGAGCAGTGGCAAGTTCGCAATTTTGATCGGTCGAATGGCAAGTTCGCACTTTTGTATGATAAAAACCCATAAAAAGAAATTACCAAGATAGAGCGAAAAATGACTGAAAACTAACCGTTGGTTCCGAACTTGTATTTTGCTATATATAAGAGCATCTCTAGGGGTCGCTTTGTGGCCCTCAAACTAAAATTCAAAAATTACTCACAATCAAAATATGAAAGATTTAATATTCATTCAAAATTTTGATATTTATAATAATTCAAATGAAATTTAAATATAGACCAAACCATCCTAACCAAAGCCACTGACTACTACTCAATTAACGATGGAAACAATTCACTGACTACTACTCAATTAACGATGCCCATCCTGCATCAGTCCGCAATAAAACGTGAACACACGACTAGGACAATCATGAGATGGAGACTTCAAATTAATTAATCGCCTGACTTTCTTGTCGGCGTGCCAAGTTGTGGCTAAGCTTCTCTTAATCAAGCAAAGACTGTTCAACTTTTGACGACCCCTCTTTTTATACGCTTCTTGTTCTAGCATGGCATATACACTATATATAAAAGCTGGAAGAAACCACAGCCCAATCTGAGGTCCACGTCGCCCCCTTTTTTGCGCCGTCCGATCGTCGCCATCCAACGGCTGTGAGAGCTCCACGTCGCCTCCCGCGGCCTCTACTGTAGCAATCTACAGTTCCCTCGAATATCTTCCAATCAGATGACGCCACGTCACCCGGTCACCGTCCGGTGCATCCGGTTCCAGCCGGTCACCCCCGCGCACGAACTTTGGCGCAGAAAATTTGCAGAAAACCCCCCACCAAAGACCTGATGGCAAATTGCAAAAAACCCAGGGAACGCCATGCAAAAACGTCCCCACAATCCCCCCTCCACCTCTCTCTCCCCGCGCGACCCGGAGTTCGCCGGCGCCGACTCTGGCCGCCCCGGACCAGATCGAGCCCGGAGCAACCTCCGCCGCGCTGCCCTTCTCCTCCTCGACGAGCCTCGCGTGCCGGGAAGTCCTGAGGGCGCCGTACGGGGTCGTCTTCCCCCGCGGCCGGCCACTGCTCGCGGCGGACGATTCGGTCGTCACCAACAAGATGGAGATCTTTAGGGTCGTCCTCGATCCTGTGCTCTATCTCTCTCTAGCTAGCTACAAGCGCCCGTGCGTGCGTGCCGGGCCGGCCGGCCGGCCATGGGGTTCCCCTCGGTGCTGCAGCTGCTCGATTTCATGCGGCACGCCGTCCTGCTCTGCCTCTCTTCGCTGGCCCTCACCGCGCCGCCGGCGACGGACGAGCACCCGGTCTACGCGCCGCTGCAGTACCTGCTCCGTCCTCTTGCCATCCGGCGCGCCGACGGCCGACGTGGTCGGCGGCGCTGGGGACAGCGACGACGAGGCCGCGGCCGCCGCCGAGGGCAAGCGCGCTGCTGCCATGACCCCCGAGCAACGGCTCCGTGCCACCGACCCACGCGGGCGTCGTCGCTGCAAGGCGCGACCCAGGAGGTGCGTGCCCACGCCGCACGTCGCGCGGAGGCTCCCGCACCTGCACGCCCACTCCCTCGCCTCCTCTGGCACGCTCGCGCTCCAGCTCAAGGCCATTCCTCCACCAAGTAGGAGGTACCGCCCTTGTGGCTCTTCCTTCTTCCTTGCTCCAGTTCTTAGCATTCGTTCAGATCCAATGTTTGCTTAAACGCATTCATGTGATTGACCTTCGGCTGTAGAGTAATCCTTCCCTGTTTGACCATTTCAGTACTTGATTAACAAGTGCAACCCGTATACGAGGATCTGCAAATTTTTCCTTCCATTGTGAATGGGAGAGCACATGATTGAACCAGGCTGCTCTGTTTACATTTGTATCCATTTTCGTTTAATTTAATAGTGTCACACGGTTGTTGATCTACAAATTACAGATGCTGCACTTTCGACACCACTGGCCAAGGTTTACTAAATTTGATGGTTTTGTACTGTTAATACTACAATTCAGGTTGCTTACTGTGTATTCGGTGGAATTATGCTTACCTACTGAAATCAGAAATGCATTGCAACAGTCTGTAGCTCTACTTTCCACAAGTGTTCGTGCCAAGGAGGGGGATAGAGAGGGTTATTTTGGTGATTGGGTCTTTTAGTTACTACTAGAGGTATAGGTGGTCAGGGGTTTAAAGGTCTGGAATAGGTGTGAGTGGTGGTCGTATTCAGTACCAATGGTACGGTAATTGGAGGTTCAGGCCTAGGATAAGAGCTAGAGGCTTGTTGAGGGGTAGCCATGGTTTCAGCTTCACTGGCAACAGCTGGTAGGGACATTTGTTGTGGTGTTCTAGGAAAATGAACCATATTGCCCCTAGTTGTGTTAATCGAGCTATGCTCTTCTTCAACGCTCCGCGCCTTCCAAAAAGTCGTTTTGTTGCTTGCACTTTCATTTAGGAGTTTCAACTCTCAAGAATGAATTAACACCTCTTGAGCTTTCTGAAATGGCTTCATCCATAAACAACAAGAGTATCAGTGTCAAGATTTTGGTAAGAAGGTAATACTGCGTAACTTAATTGTTGGGTGCATGTGAATGTCAGTTATAAATAGAACTTCTATGTTATATGCAGTCTCTTCCTTCTAATTGTGCTGTGGTGCACTGCACCTATTATGATGGCCAATCCTTTAATTTTGCGAGTTTCAAAATATGATAATTGATGACTGAGAAATATCCTAAATATTGAGATTCATGTGCATGCTCCTTGATGATGTAGTACTTCAAAAAAAATGTTTTCTAATGATTTACAAAGTAAGGTTAATTTGAAGATGGCACTACATTATCTGAAGATAAAATGGTGTGTGTGTGTGTGTGTGTGTGTGTGTGTGTGTGTGTGTGTGTGTGTGTGCAGAATTAACATGCTAAGGCTGTAAGTTAATTGTACTATGTTTCATACGAACTTAACTGGTGCAAAGATTGTTGCTTTGGGCATACATTGATTGTCTGTTCAAAGATTCTGTGTTGGGGAGTATCATTTGACAATACATGATCGATTTGATAAAAGTTAATCTCCGAATTTAACATAACATTGTGTTCCCTAAGCGTGTAACGCTTGATCGTGCTTTGGTTCCCTAAGTTTGGAAATCTGTTCTTCTATGTATGTAACTATGCAAGTTCAGTGCTATAGTAGTAAGTGCTAGCTTCGTTTGCATGCATGTCCAGTTAATTGTGCAAGGCCTCCTCACTTAATAATTGCTTTGCTGCAGCAGGACAAGGTCTACTGGAGAGCACCACGGTTAAGTGTAAAAATGCATCAGATCAATTTTAAGAAAAGTAGCTGAGCCAGCTAGGAAAGATCCTTGAAATCATCCTTCTCAGCAAGCTTACTGCCACTCAGATCATGTGTGACATTACTGCATATCTCCAGAATGAATTAACACCTCTTGAGCTTTAATTCTGAAGTGGCTTCATCCATAAAGAACAAGAGTATCAGTGTGAAGATTTTGATAAGTAGGTAATATTGCGTAGCTTAATTGTTGCGTGCATGTGAATGCCAGTTATAAATGGAACTTCTACGTTATATGCAGTCTCTTCATTTTGATCGTGCTGTGGTGCACTGCACTGCTTATGACGGCCAATGCTTTAATTTTGTGAGTTTCTAAATACGATAATTGATGACTGAGAAATATCCTAATTGTTCAGATTCATGTGCATGCTCCTTCCATATCAACTGACTATCCATGGATGGCTCTGTTTTCTTGCATCCTATAGCAAGTGTACTGCTATTCAATTTCTATTTCACTTTTCTTTTTTGTTTTGTGATGAGTTTATGGTTACATAGTGTCGCTTCTTTTTCAGATTTTATCAAAATATAATTTGGAACTTGCCATGATATGCTCTAATTTTCTTCGAGGCTTTTACATTAACAAGTTATAGTACAATGGTTACTTACCTAATTTCATGCTTTTTGAAGCTTTTGCCAAGATATGCTCCAATTTAAGTACAGAAAAATTTGCTGATCCGGATAACTAGGGGATGATGCAAGTGAAGGCACTCACATGCTTCGGATAGTATGTTCTAAACTTAATTTTCCTTGGTTCACGAAACTACTGAAGATATTTATATGAATGCTAATACATTTATCTTCTGTTGTGGTGTGTCTTTCTTGCATCTTATTTGATTATCCGTTCCTTAAAGAGATAAACCCTTTTGATGGTGTTTATTAGTTAATCCATATTTACACATGAATACACGTGGTGCTATCTGATTAGTTTTTCTCTAAAAGGAAGGTACCTGGTGTTGAACTGAAGTATCTGTACCTGTACATTAGCAGTCTAACGTTAACTATACAACGGCTGTCCCTAGTCTTCAGGCTAGCTTAGTCAGAACGGTTGCATGCACCTGCGCGTGCCCTGCTTCCGCATCCACGCCTCCACGTTCTCCTCCATGATCTCCTGAGGTGTATAAATGTAACAGGGGTCTTGTAATGTAATCTGTGCGAGAGTAATACAAAACTTCATGGTATCAGAGCATCCAGGCTTCTTCCTTCCTGTTCTTCCCCACCTCCGATGAGTTCTTCCTCTCTCGCAGCAATGGCACACCTCCTGAAACTTCCCTCACCCTCATCCCTCCTCCCATCTCCATTCACTCTCTCCACATCACCAACTACATCTCCTTCGAGCTCGACATGTCTGGCAAGAAATTCCGTAAGTGGCGCAACACTATTCTTTTTCTTCTTTCCCGTTACAATGCCCGTGATCATGTGGAGGAGGAGACAGATCTGCATCTTGCCGATGATGAGTGGCGCAAGACCGACTTCACCATCTCCCTGTGGTTCATCGCCACTCTCGCCGACGACCTCCAGGAGATCGTCATGTCCACGGACAACACCGCCTACGCGACCTGGCAGGCCGTCCTCGCCTTCTTCACCGCCAACAAGGAAGGGCGCAGCATGCATCTCCGCCGCGAGTTCCACGACCTCAAGCAGGGCGACATGTCCATCGGCGCCTACTGCAGCAAGATCAAGGCCATCGCCGATGCTCTCGGCGACGTCGACGACGCCATCGATGATCGCCAGCTCACCCTTCGCATGCTCGACGGCCTCGGCGACGCCTATGCCCTCCAAGCCGCCATCCTTCAGAGGCCACTGGCCTCCTTCGCCGATGCCCAGGCGCGCCTTCTCCTGGCTGAGATCCAGATCCAAAGCAAGGCCAGCACTGCTGCAGCCCAGGCTCTCGTCGCCAACAGCTCCGGATCGGGCAACGGCGGTGATCGCGGTGACCGCGGTGACCGCGGCAACGGCGGATCGGGCAACGGCGGCTCGGGAAACGGCGGCCAGGGCGGCTATCAGCACGGCAGTGGTAACCAGGGCGGCCACAACGGCGGTCGCGGCGGCTACGGCAACCATGGCGGCCGTGGCGGTGGCTACAACAACGGCGGTCGTGGCGGCGGCTACGGTGGCGGCTACGGCAACAACGGCTACGGGAACAACTACGGCTACGGCGGCTACAACAATGGGGGCTATGGTGGCTACAACAATGACCGTGGCCGTGGCCGTGGTCGTGGTCGCGGACGTGGCCGTGGCTACGATGGACGGGGACATCAACACTACCAGCAGTACCACCAGCCGTACCAGCCGGCATACCAGCAGCCGATCTACCGTGCACCTTATGCTCCCAGTCCAGCCAGCATCCTCGGCCCAACCCAGGCCACCACGCCCAGGCGTACACTGCTGGATACGGCTACCCGTCCTCCAACTACCAACCTGCTGCACCGCCAACATGGGATCACGGCGCCATGATCCATGCCGCCCCAAGCTACGGCCCACCTGAGTGGGTCATGGACACAGGAGCAACTTCACACATTGCAAGCACGTCAGGTATACTCACCAATTCTCATTCTCTTTCACGGCATAATTCTCATCGTATTGTTATTGGCAATGGATCTTCCTTACCTATCACAGCTACTGGCCACACACTCGTTCCTTCCCCACACAAGCCCTTCCATCTTTCTGATGTTCTTGTCTCTCCCTCTATAATTAAGAATCTTATTTCTGTTCGTAAATTTACTCGAGATAACTCCTGCTCTATCGTTTTTGATCCATATGGTTTTTCTGTGAAGGATCTCGCCACCAAGACTACCCTTCTGAGATGCAATAGCAACGGCGACCTCTACCCCCTCCCCGGCATTCCCTCGACCACAACGGCGCTCACCACAACCACCTCCGGCGATCTCTGGCATCGGCGGCTCGGCCACCCCAACCCACATACCCTAGCTCGACTATCTCATGTTTTACCTTCATGTAATAAAGTAGTACCTCCCTCTTCTGTTTGTGAGGCATGTCAACTAGGAAAACAGGCTAGACTACCTTTTTATTCCTCCAACTCTTGTACTAGTGCACCTTTTCAAATGATACATTGCGATTTGTGGACGTCTCCTGTTTCGAGCTTTACTGGATGCACCTATTACCTCGCTGTACTTGACGACTATTCTCATTACTCATGGACGTTCCCTCTTAAAAACAAATCTGAGACCGCCCCAACTATTCACCGTTTTTTAGCCTTTGTCCAAACTCAATTTAACACCACTATTCAATGTGTCCAATGCGATAATGGCGGCGAATTCATCAACACTGCTCTCCGAACCTTACTTTCATCTAACGGGATCTCCTTTCGCCTTTCTTGTCCACACACGTCCCCTCAAAATGGAAAAGCCGAGCGTCTTATTCGCACCACAAATGACATTGTCCGCACTCTTCTTGTCCAAGGTCATTTTCCACCCCAATTCTGGGTCGAGGCTCTCCACACCGCCACTGCTCTTCTTAACATTCGACCCTCACGATCCATCAACTTTCTCACTCCCATTATCTTCTCCTTGGCCATCATCCAACTATGATCATCTTCGCTCTTTTGGGTGCCTTTGCTATCCAAACGCGTATGCCACATCGCCACACAAGCTTGCTCCTAGATCTGTTCGGTGCGTTTTCATTGGCTATCCCCGTGAACATAAGGGCTACAGGTGCCTCGACCTCCAGACTCGCAAAGTCATTGTATCTCGACATGTCACATTTGACGAAAACCAGTTTCCATACACGCAGGCCACACCACATACCACAAACCCACCTCCCACACCCGATCCCTCGTCTGCCCCAGATATCCACCCCGTCCTCCGCGCCATCCAATCTGTCCCCGCATCTACCCGGGATCCAGCGTCGCATCTTCCTCGGGATCTAGCGCCGTCAGCTCGTCGCCTCCACATCCGTGGCCCAGCGCATCTACCTCGCCTGCGACCCCACTCCCCGCCAAGCCAACCTCACCTGGACACGTCGCCACCTACCGCACCAACCAGCCCAGTCCTCCATCCGAGCCCACCACCCACCACTCCTTCCCCGTCACGTCGTCGAACACTGCCACTCCATGCAATTCCGGTAGCTCCACCCGAGAATCCACACAGAATGTTAACACGAGCAAAATCTGGTTATCTCATGCCCCGGCGACTCTTTGCTCTCTCTTCTTCTACCACCACCATCTCGCCTCTTCCTACTAACTACAAACAAGCCCTTCGTGATCCCAATTGGCGAGCAGCAATGCTTGATGAGTTTAATGCCTTGTTAAAGAATGATACTTGGTGTTTAGTGCCTAAACCTGCAGGTGTGAATATTGTGACGGGCAAGTGGATTTTTCGGCACAAGTACAATTCTGATGGCTCTCTTGCACGGTACAAAGCTCGGTGGGTTGTTCGTGGCTTCACACAACAAGCTGGTGTAGATTATGGTGAGACATTTAGTCCGGTTGTAAAACCGGCAACTATCGAGTGGTGCTGAGCCTTGCAACCTCCAACTCCTGGCCTATACATCAATTGGACGTCAAGAACGCCTTCTTGCACGGTAATCTCCAAGAGACTGTCTACTGTCAACAACCGGCTGGTTTTACACACTCCTCGCTTTCCACGCATGTTTGTCGTCTCAAGAAATCCCTATACGGTCTTAAGCAAGCTCCCCGCACTTGGTTTTATCGCTTTACAACCTTTCTCCACACCATTGGCTTTGTCGCTTCAAAATGTGATTCCTCGCTTTTCATCCTTCACCGGGTTCCTCCCTCGCCTATTTGCTTTTATATGTGGACGACATCATTTTCACTGCCAACACCTCCACCCTCCTCGCCACCATCATCTCATCTCTCAAACGAGAGTTCTCCATGAGTGACCTCGGGGACTTGCATCAGTTTTTGGGAGTTAATGTGCACCAAAATGCAGCCGGCCTCTTCTTGTCTCAGCAGCAATATGCCCTTGACATTCTTTCCCATGCAAACATGAGCAACTGTAGCCCGATTTCCACACCCATTGATACTCGCTGCAAACTTTCTGCTTCTGCCGGCGCTCCCTACTCCAATCCTTCCCTGTACCGCAGCATCGCCGGCGCACTACAATACCTCACACTTACTCGCCCAGACCTCGCCTACGCTGTGCAACAAGTCTGCCTATTTATGCATGCTCCGCGCGACGCACACTTCCAGTTGATCAAACGCATTCTGCGTTACATCAAGGGTACAGCACACTTCGGCCTGCAGCTTTATCGCCGCTCCTCCACACACCTGACTGCTTATTCTGACGCCGATTGGGCTGGGTGCCCCGACACCCGCAAATCCACCTCTGGATTCTGTGTTTTCCTCGGCGACAATCTGGTATCCTGGTCCTCGAAGCGGCAGCCGACAGTATCACGCAGCAGTGCAGAGGCCGAGTACCGCGCGGTGGCGAACTGCGTCGCCGAATCCTGTTGGCTGCGCCAACTCCTCACTGAACTGCATCGTCCACCCAGCCGCGCGACAGTCATCTTCTGTGACAATGTTAGTGCTATGTACTTGTCCTCCAATCCTGTCCAACACCAGTCGTACCAAGCACGTGGAAATTGATCTGCATTTTGTCCGCGATCGGGTGGCTCTAGGCGAGGCAAAAGTGCTCCATGTTCCAACTTCAGTTCAGTTTGCTGATGTATTTACAAAGGGCTGCCGAGTTCCGTGTTTGAAGATTTCAGGTCCAGTCTTCACATCGTACCATACGACGTTCGGACTGCGGGAGGGTGTTGAACTGAAGTATCTGTACCTGTACATTAGCAGTCTAACGTTAACTATACAACGGCTGTCCCTAGTCTTCAGGCTAGCTTAGTCAGAACGGTTGCATGCACCTGCGCGTGCCCCTGCTTCCGCATCCACGCCTCCACGTTCTCCTCCATGATCTCCTGAGGTGTATAAATGTAACAGGGGTCTTGTAATGTAATCTGTGCGAGAGTAATACAAAACTTCACCTGGTTAGTTTTTCTCCCTGATGCACCCTGTTTGTACCATACTTAATTGTTACTTGCCTTCTGTACCCGATCTTCCTAATTGATGATGCATAATCTTTTCTCTGAGTGTCATACCATCAACAATGGGTTGTTTTAAGTAATTGTCCATGATAGCTTGGTTGTATTGAACTAATGTGTAAGCCTGGATGGTTTAGTCCCAGTGGTCAGGATATAAATAATAAAGACCAAGTTTTCTACATGTTTCTAACAAACTGTTTTGTAAATGATTTTTCTGTCAAACTGAGACTGCTTTGTGCAATATTTATGCATATTCTTTTTGCCATGAAAAAGTAGTGACATTGCACACTATGTAGCATTATCAGGTGGTTGATGGAACCAGAGACGTGCCCTTAAATTTGGATGCCCATGATTATAACAGACTTATTCAGTGCTTTGCCAAGTTATCCTAAGCACGCCACTTTATCTTTATGAAACATATTTTATTTATTTTGTTCTTAAAAGTATAAGATTGAAAGAAAATAAACTATATTTGTTGAGATGCCATATTCTTGCACTTACCGATGCCAATTCTCTCACAAGTGCTAATGTCATCTTTGTCGACAATTAGGTGATTTTTTTTTGCTTAATGACCACATAGTTCATTCAATTGGGCATCAGGTTGTACCGCTGTAGTTCATCATCTTTCATGGTATACCTCAAATATCACCATATTGTTCTTTTGATGATACTATGATTGCTATTTGTGTGCTAAAGCTTGGCTATTGAGTAGATCGTTAATGTGCCCCTTCTATTAAAGCATACTTACAAATGATTGTAAGTAACACCCAGGATAATAGATAGCTTGCGTTTTGTAATTAGCTGCAAATACTATTTTGACTCATTGATTGATGCCATGTTCTGCCGCTTTGATGTTTCATTTGTGGCCTGATAGTGTTGATAAAAGTAGGACTTGAGTCTGTGGTGAATTTTTACATACGGAAACATCATTATTCGGAAAGCTGTCGCAGTCACATAGCCAATTACTTATTGATGTCAAACCCCATCGAATCCAACATATTGAACTTGCGTTAAGTTTTAACATGTCATATTCATGATCTATAGCAGTATGATGTGGAAATGTTATTTTTCTTCTTGTGTTTGCTCCGACTATAGTATCTTAATTGTGCAGGTTGCCTACTGCTATATTTGCATTTTGCTTTTTTTATCCAGTCAAGCTGGCCCATGGATCTGAGATCATCATTGAGATGATTACTTAACCTTAATCTTTTTTTTCTTCAGACAAAATTTTAACCTGATTTCTAGACCACCCCAATTGTTTCAAGTCTGGATTGTTTGTACATATGTCTTGCTACATTGTTTATCAGACCAGTCCACATGTTTAGTCCATTTATCTCCTTTTAGATGCTCATAAATTTGTTCATGACATTTTAGATATTGCTTTGGTAAAATTACCTTCGTACATATATATCTTACAATCCATTGTCCCTTCGAAGTATATCATGTTTGTTGGTTTTGCTCTTATGCTATGTTATACACAAGATATGTCATGCAACCATCAGCATGCATACTAGACATCCATGGTTTGGTAAAAAAGATTCTTTTAGTATCAAGAAACATCAACTTATTTAATCTGTTTACATTGCTTTATCAATCATCATCTGATTGGTTTTCCTGTTTGTTAGGGTTCTGATTGTGTGTTGTGTTAATTGTTCAGCATTTTTGTTCATCTTTCTGTAAATAATGATGTGCTCAAACCTACGAGTAACGTCTCAACATGACTGTACTACTACCACTCTGTTTAGCTTATATTTTTTGATATTAACTATTTCCTTAATGGTTTGTACAAAAAAAGCACGGGCAAAAAATAAAGGAGCCAACAAGTGCCGTGCCGTTCGAATCTATTTTATAACATTCAATATCGCTGCACGGTTAAATTAAATATTTATGACACAATACACGCATACTTGAACATTCCAACTTGCTAAAATTTGGAGATACTCGAAATGACAAATACCTTCTTTTCCTTTGCGTGTTTTCATTCTTCCTATTCTTTTATCTTTTTCTTGGCCTTCTTCCAATGTCACCAAACTTCAATATTTTTGAAAAGTTCGTCTACATACAAAGTTCACATTTCAACCACACGGGTGCGGCGCGGCGACACACGCCGCACCATGTTACCTAGTTAGTTGTAACGGATGACAAACAAGTACACAACATTTATTTTTTCTAGGAAAAAAGTACAGAAAGTATCCCGGTTGATACCTTACACCTTTCCGAGATTTCTCCTGTCACCATCTACCCTCCGAGATGTAGCTAAACCAATCCACAAAAGGAAAAAAGAGTGCTGGCTAAACCCATTACAAAGCACACAAAAATCGCTTAAAACAAAACCAAACATGATCCGAGAACCAAGAAACCAAACAAAAAGATTCAGCTGTCTGCCCCATATAAAGAAATGGCCTCCACAGGTGGAAGAGGGCAGGATTGAGTAAGGCCAAGAGAGGCAGTTACGACTCTGAATTTTCTTTTCTCGGAAAACAGTAGGGGAAGATCGTTGATGAGATCTGACGGCGATGCGACCACGTGATGCGATGTGCTGCGCTTTCAGTAGCCTGTTCTTCATTCAACCGATGCTAGTGCTAGTGCTAGTGCAGACCATAACGGTGGCAGCTTTCCCTTCGCGTCGCGTCGCCGGGCCCACGTGTCGGTGTCGGTAACGGGAGCTTTTCGACAAAGTTCGACGTGGCGTTCTGACGTTGACCGGGCCCGCGAGGCGAAAAGGGCCGCGCTGCTGGGCCGTATGTGGGCCGGCCCTCTTCTTGCTCCTTCTAAGACTTCTGTTTTTTCTTTTTTGTGTGTACGCTGAATACTGAACAGCGTCGTTTCGCCCACCATTCTCTGCTCCTCTCCTTCATCGAGTCCATGGCGGCGGCGGCGGCGGCTCCGGCGAGCTTCGGCGGCGGCGGCGGCGGCGCGCGCTCGTGCGAGACGGCGGAGAAGACCCGGGAGTGGATGGAGGCCATCGCCGCCTTCCTCGGCGGCCACCGCCCGCTCCTCGAGGCCCACGTCGTCAGCTTCTTCAAGGTCCCCTCCCATGCTCCCATCTCCCCTCGCTCTTCCAGGTCTCTCTTCTTCCTCCGGGCGTCCGGTTAGTGGGCTCCGCGTGATTGTGATCACGGAGATCCCTCCTCGTTGCTGCCGGTGCATCAGCATCACTGCATCTACTGACGCCTTCCAGGTGTTTGGTTTCGTGTTCGGGCCGAGCAGGACAGGCTGTGGGAGACGCTGGACCCGGAGTGGATGGAGTGCCTCCGCCGGGAGCCCGTGGAGCGCCTGCTCATGCTGCCCTCCGGCTGTGTCCAGGCAGGCCCTCGCATCCCAGTTTCGGCATTTCGGTACTATTTAGTCACCGGCTTCAGTTTACTGAAACTCTCGTATTATTTTCCAGGACCATTGGCCAAGTTCGCTGCAGGAGTTTGTGCTCACGGCGAGGTCGCTCGTTCTTCCGCGGGAGCAGAAATCGACACAGTCTGTACGTTTCTTGCGTTTGTCAGATTAAGTAGGTTTTACTGGTGGTAGCATTTTATTTGAAGCAGAAATAGGAGCAGTGAAGTGTTTTATTTAAGCACATTTGAGTTAGACATACTTCGTATTCCAAAGCTTCTCAGAATGCTGCACCTGCAGTCCTGTCATTTAGTCTTGGTGAGCGCTTGTATTCAACGCATGGGCCTGTTTGTATTGATATTAGTTTCTGTTCCGAGAACGGGGCAGAGGCCCAGTGGTTGTGGTCGCGGTGGCACACCCAACTATCTGAGTTGTATCCCCGGGACAAACTCCTGGAATTCTCACTTAAGAGCACTTCTCCTATAAAAATATGCCACCAAGGGCTAGTCCTACTTGGTCTCGTTTTTTTATATTAGTTAAGTTGCAGTTTTCAAGTTGCATGGTTTACATGTCGAATGGTCTATTTGGTTTTTGAAAGATACATGTGTTGTGGCATCTGTTTCATCCCACTCATGTTTTGTTAAATTCTTGCAGTTCCTACCTAATTCTCGTGTAGCATCAATTGGTACTGTCCTCGCTCAAGGCATGAACACAAAGAAGAAGCACGAAGTAGGTAATTATTAGCTTGTGATGTTAGTTATTGTTGTTAGTTCTCTTTACAAATTGAACACAGATTATTTGTTCTTTGCATTCTCATGATTGGAGAAGTTGGTTGATGCAGATTGAAACTCTATCTGCGATGGTTGATGCAATTGCGAGGAATTGTGGAGCCAAGACAGTGGTTGATGTAGGTTCTGGTCAGGTATATTATCTGCAGTTCTGTGCTTGGAAGAAGCTTTGAAATTGTAACCAGCTTTTTTTGAGCAAAATAATTAAAATGATGTGATGAGTACTTGAATGTTTAACAACCCTGTTTCATTGCTTTCATATGTATTGGCCAAGTATAAGCAAGTATTTCATGCTGGATATAGCTAAGAAAATACAAGGATTAGGTGAAAGTCAAATTATTTTGGCTTCTAGGTATTGTAATTCAGAAGCACATATGTATGCTACCTCTTGCTGGGCCTATCTGTGGATGTGTAAAGCCATCCAAATTATTGTTTCCTAGTTATTGCAATTAAAAAGTACTTATACGTGCTACTTCTTGCTGGGCCTATCTGTGGGTGTCTAAAGCCATTTGAATTTACCCTGTAGCGTCTGTACATACATGTCCTACATTTGTTGCCGGATGCCATACCGTGATTTTCTGCAACTATATTGTGTCATGAATGACAGTGAACTTTGAGTTATACGTAATTTGTGTTTTCATTTATTTGCTTCTTACCCATTTGAAGTGCCTTATCAGGGTTATCTCGCACAAGCTTTATCTTTTGAGTACCAGCTCCCCGTTGTTGCAATAGATGCTTCATCACATCATGCATCTGTTACAAATACTCGTGCAGAGAGGATAAAGAAGCACTATGCTGCTAAATGGTGCGATTTTTGTTGTATTGAACTCTAGTTTACTACCTTGATATTTTCAGATTTTATTTCTGTTGCTATAAATTGTTTCCTGTTGCTTTTGCAGTGTAGAGAAGCATCAGTTCACAGTGCCTAGAACTGTCACTTGTCATGTTCTTTCAAGTGACACGTTGGCAGCTGTGACGTTGGATGCATGTCGAGATGATGGTCTACATGTAACAAAAACTAGCAACTGTACTGAGACTGGTCCTTCAAATGGGAAACCAAACGATAACGTTCCTCAGTTAGTCCTTGCCGGCCTTCACGCCTGTGGCGACCTTTCAGTTAACATGCTAAGGTTGGTCTTCTGTGCTCAATAATGTGTACACCATGAATTGGTGTAGTGTAGTCTTTTTCTTCAAACTCAGAAAATGCTGCAGCTACACCTTTCCCCATTGCATGTAATGTTCTTCACAACATGTTTATTGTGTCCTGTGGGCAGGGTTTTTGCGTCGTGTGAACAAGTACAAGCATTGGTAAGCGTTGGATGCTGTTATAATTTGTTGTCTGAGGATTGTTATGAGGATACATACACCTGCCCTGGTTTTCCTATCAGCAAGGCTGCTAAATTATCTAAATTGGTGCTTGGCAAAAGCATCCGCGACCTTGCTTGCCAGGTATGAATAATAGCAACTCATGCTCAGAGTGTTGCATGATATTGTACCTTGGTGCTGGAACTCGTACTTTAGAACGGTCAGGAGTCGGGACGTAGACAAGTACAAAGCGTAGTAGTACAAGTTTGCTGGATAATGGTCTTGAAAGCAAAATACCTGACAGCTTGTTGAAACTCCCAGTTTTCCTTTAGCACATGTTAAGTGGTACACAATTATGTATGTATGTGGTTAAAACATCATTGCCCTAGGATAACTTATGGTCACCTATGCAAGTTTTGTTATCGTCTCTACTTTGTTACAACTTATTCAATGCTATTTGGGCAGTTTATATTCAAAGAATGTTACCACCAGTCCTGATTTCTAGTCATTTCTGAAACTTGCTGTTTTGTTAGGATCAGCAAAACTTCTGAAACCATTCTTTTAGTTATTGTTATAGTAGTAATTTAGTGATGGATGCTTTGTGCTGAACTTAATTTATTTGCCCGATTGGTAGTCTTAAATAGTATGCTCTTTACTGAAAAACCTTTATGTGGATCCTTTATAGAGTGCAGAGAGATGGCGAAACCTCACCAAGGAAATGGCCCTACAAAATTTTGATATACATGCCTTCCGAGCGGCTTTTCAGATGGTATATGCTTTGTTGTTTCAACCTGTTAATTTGAATGCTGATTTTCACTCAGTTCTTACTTTTGGTTACTTTTCATTTTATAATATATTCACATATTATTTAATACTATTCATGACCAGTCATGTAACGTGTGCTGAAAAGAATACCTTGTGTGCAGCTGTCAATCATGATTGTTTGTTAATACCTTGTAATGAAGGTGTGCTTATGTGATCACCTCCAAGCATTATGGATAAAGTAGTTCTTTCACATATTAATTGGCACTTTATGCTAGATCTCCTGCTGTAAGATGGCTTCTGACGAGAAGCTTTAGCTGTCTTTATGTTTATGGACAAGACTGTTGTGTACTAGGGTTAGGGTGAAGGGCTCTTGCGCTAGGGACAAGATAGAAAATTTCCTCATACGGGGTCCTCTTTTTATAGCAGCCCAACAAACCAATCTAAGTGAGGAACTGTAGATCTCTTCTCTAATTGGAGGGCCCAAGCTAAAAAAATATCTTCCTAATTAAATGATAATAAACACCAAAACAAGGGATTGAAGATCTTATCTCATAATTGGGACTAGGGAGCCGGTTCCAGTTGGGAGCTGACATGGTGGGGCCATATGCACGGTACATAATGTGTCTGTTGGCTTATGATCACAGCAAGCAGCTTTTGGGACCTCCTAAATTGTGCTGGGAGTGTAGGATGGAAAACTGTTAGCTTATTATAGAGCTCTAAGCATACCACGTGGGTCCTGCATGTGCGGCACACAAACTAATATATGGAGCCATGCACACTAAATTTTGTTGCTTGTATTTGCTCAATTTGCTGTTTAGTGAATTTAGCACCTCATGAATCAGTATTCAGTACCTTCTTGGTGTCGATTCTTGCTCGACAATTTAGGTTCGATCTCACAGAATTATTACACATATCTTATCTTTGCTGTTTAGACTCACTTAACTGTCTTTTTCTGTAGGTACTTGAGAAATATTTTCCAGAAGTGTCAAAATTGAGTCCATCAATTGGAAGGCAAGGAAAAGCTCTGCGCCGTCAAAGGCTTCAGAAAGTTATGGAATCCTGTTCGACTATGGGGAAAACTGGTGATTTATACTATTCTAATCCCTTGGAACAAAACATGAACACAGGTGGTTCATTGCCAGCAGAACCAACTGATCCTAAAGGGGCTGTCAGATGTGGTAGCAACGAATATTGTACAGGTTATTAACTTTATACCTCATTTGCAACCATTTTGGATTGGCTACAAATCATATATTTTCATGTTTATAAGAGACAATGAATAATGCTGGCAGATGATACTTACTCAACTTCAGGAGTCGATGATTCGTCCATACCAAAAGTTAACGTGGGACCAAGTGACATTCATGTTGACGAATGTTACAAGTTCACTCTTTTCAAAGATTTCACCATCTCTGGATTAGGTCGTCTTGGCTGTGGTTTGGTCGAAGATGTTCATCTATTGGAAATATGGAAGGACGTGCAACACTTCACTGTATGTTTAAATTGGAATGCCCTTTTCTATTTGTGCCTTCTTGATGTACAATGATTCTAAGAAGTTAAATATAGTACAGCTATTTTTCAATGAAAATGAAAATAGTGCTATCCTATTCGAGGTGATGCTTTAGGAGTTTATGATGATTCCAAGAAGTTAAATGTAGCAAGTACTGGGCAAAGTATCAATTAGAATGTTGGGATCATGTCAACTGTACCAGTATCGGTAATGCACTGTAATCCCTAATATTCTATTACTTTCTCAACAATTCTCAAAGTGAATATGTAGCGTGAACACTTCTGAACTTCTAGTGTGAATATATCTAACTGGTACATCTAATATTAGGAGAAAATGAATATGGTGAAGACTAACACTCTATCTTGCTGATCTTACAAAAAGATCCAGGACTGGTCTAAATACCATTTAATGCCCAGTGGAGCTATCAGATATTAAGATTATGTCCATACTTCATAGTTCAAACATAATATAAATTCAAGAGCTAATGCATAAACATTCATCTGTATGCTTTTTTAAACTATCTTCACAAAAATATAGCAGTGTCGTCCATATGCTTTACTGAACCATATTCACAAAATGTAGCAGGAATTGGGATATGCCAGTGATATTCTTACTAGTGCAACCTTTTTGTTAAAATTCTTGCAGGAGTTCATAGGTCCCTTTTGGTGCCTTCGGGCTGCGTTAGGTCCACTGGTGGAAACATATATTTTACTTGATCGCTTACTGTTTCTTCAAGAACAAGGAAGTGCAGTTCAAGCATCGTTGTTTCCTCTGTTTGATCCCGCCATGTCTCCAAGGAATATGGCAGTAGTTGCTTGGAAGTTAATAGGAGATTCATTGGAAGCATGACATGGTAACACTTCTCATGACTGAATATGTAGCTTGACGAAATGGTGTGCTGGCGCTGAAGAGCAAGAGAGACACCTCCTGTGGTTCTTTTCTGTAGATGTAGAGACAATTATTATCCTTATGGGCTAGTCAATGGCCATGGAAAGAGAGTTAGCTTCTGTGTAGTGAGAGTTCTAGGAGGATGTAGCTCTTTTTTTGCTCGCCAACTGGCATGTGGCCTGCAGAACATGCAGGTTTGTTATAATGTTGGAATGAATATGAAATCTCAACTCTTAATGATGATCTTTGCTTTAAAACTATGAGAACCACATCTTTTCTTTTCGACGGTTCTTGCCATATATGCCATCGCCAACTGCTCCTTTGTAAGGTGTAACCTATGTGTACGTGTTCTTTGCGTGATTTTATAGTCTGCTTGGGACATTTAGTATTCTGCGCAAGCTGACATTATCTGTTCTCACTTTGAACAGATATTGTGAAATGCAGATATTGTAAATGGACAAGAGTTTGCCCTCGAGTAGTGTGCCTTCATCCAATATAAATGCCAGGTCAACTTCTAGATCGATTCCATGACCTTTCACTTTCATTACATGCTGTCTTGTTTCTTTGAAGAGAAATGATCATGAAACAAGTTGGTGTGGCACTTCATATTGCCTGCAATTTGGGCAAGACTGACAAGTTGTAGAGTGGAATCGTTTTACACATCTTTTTTCGTATTACTGTAAAGTGGAATGATAGGTTTACTACCATATCTGCCTGAAAATTATCTTTAGGAAGGACAAAGAGCAAATTTTTCTCAAATGGAATTTTACCCCTATCTATCCTGATACACTTTGTAAACTAGTGTTTGTTCTCGTAGAGATGTAGGCCAAATCACTAATCATTTTGGCTGAGGGGGGACAAATAAGCATTATGCTCTGTAAGTTGCCTAACAACATTGACAATTTGTCGATGAAGCTACCGCTGTCCCATAAAATATCAAATCCTGCTGGATCTTTGATGTGATGCTACCAACATGGGGATGATGAAGACTGTTGCAAGAGGTTGACTTGAGTTTATTAAGCATGTGCTACCACATGGTCCCATCAGTATGGTTTGTGGTTTCAGGTTTGTCATATCTTATCCTTACGTGTTTGTTTGTCTGGCATGTGTGCATATTCATTCCTTACAGAGACTTTTCTGCTCTTATTTGTAAAATACAGCTTTTTAACTCCATAGATTATTGTGTACCCTGTAGAGTAGAGCCGTTTAAAATTCTTGGGCTGTAAGCTTGGCAACTTAAAGATTTTGCTTGGTACTAAGTACTGTATGTCCTTGTGGACCAGTCCTTTTATCATTCTTTTTTGGCACCAATAATAGTTTGATACCTCAGAGGAAAAGGATGAAAACACAAGTATATTATATGTAAAGCTAGGAATTTAAAAACAACCCCTGGGTCACTGGTAGATAGATAAGATCTCTGCAGAACCTCTCGTGTCGTGGCAGCTCAATAGCAACAGGCTTTCATCTGATAGATGAGAATTTACACTGGAACTCAACTGTCAGCCATGTTTATCTATTTTGGCTGCATTAGCATCGCAATAACCGCTGGCTTCACTTCCATGGGTCTATTCAAGCTTCCCTTGCCAGGTCAAGGTCAGTATATGTGATCCTGAAAGGTGAGATAGCTATGCAGTACTTCCCACTTGTTTTGCCATCGTTTTTCTTTTTCTCCTTTGTGCAGGATTTGTTCTGAAAACGACGGCGCCCTGTACTTGCAGTGATGTGTCAGCGTCGAGAGCCGTCGGGACTCTTCCGTCCGCAAATCCTTATCCAGATTTGTACACCCGGAGGCTCCCTGAAAGGCCACAGGTCAATTCTCTCCGCTTTTCACCGATGCAGCCATCGCCTGAAAGGTAACCACGACACACCTCACTTGCTTGGACCTGGAACCTCACCCCCCCCTGTTTTGTGCTGGCTGTGGTGTTGTGATCCCAGCCAGCCAATGAGCCAGTTGAGATCTTCCGTATCGCTGCAACATCGACTGTTCCGCAAATGGCCGTTCTCCGGTTGCGCCCTGGCACCAGCTGATTGAACGATGGATCGGTCGACCAGTTTATGGTAAACTCAAAAGGTGATTTGAACCTGGTGCGATGTTAGGCCGGGCCGTGTGGAGATGAGTTATGTGGATGAGCCTGCTGCTGTTGCTGTCGTTGCCCATTTCCAGGTCACTTTCACTTGGTGGTAGAGCACAGCATAAATTCCCCATTAGTACTGCGAGGACAACCATCGCTCAACTCTTTTGCTAGAGCTCTGTTAGTATTTTGCCTCGTTGCATTTGGAATATAACATTTCTGCATCAGTCGTGCTGCAACACTGTCACTGCCTTTTGAGAGTCTTGACTTGCTCACCAAAGTCACCATGGCTTCACTGATTGTTCAATAGTGCCTTGGCTGGTGGCTCTGATCATAGGAGGGGATTTTACAGAGGGAACACAAACTTCACTCTGGGATCATTTGAGCACACGTGGTTTGGATGATCGACATCTCGGACGGTGGATGATCTTGCTGGGATTGAATCGACGATGCATCTCGCGGCATATCTAGGCCACCTGTTCTCGGCTCCGGACGGACCTGATTGCTTTGGCGCTATCTGAGACGGTGTGTAGAGAGGGAAAGCAGGCAGGGGAGAGTGGGAACCAGCTGAACTCACGAGGTTTGTGTGTGTGTGCTGTTTGGCGTGCCCCTCCCCTCCCTGGCTTCCTGTAACTGAATGGCAACCCTTCTCCGGCTGTGAGTGTGTGCTGTTCGTGCGCCTTTTGCCTCGCCCCCAGGAGCATGTCAGCTTCCATTCCATGGTATTGCCTGACGCGGTCGACCGTGTTGCATCCGCTGAACCTGATCGCGCAATGTTCTCGAGTCTTTGTCAGAAAAGCTAGAGAACAAGTGTTCTTTGAGCGTTTGCTGAACCTGACCGTTCGCCGTTGTGTGAATCCTCGCCGGAGAACTTAAGTCAGCATGAGCCTAGAACCATCTATGTATGTATGTTCGTTAACATTCTGCAAATGGGTGTTCTTCAAACGGGGTACTACTAGAATGTTTCAGGAATACTACTAGAACGCAACTGTAATCAAAGAAGCATGTTTGTTAACATACCGTAAATGTGCATTTTGCTGAGCTGATGATGATGATGATGATGATGCGACATTGCACATTTGCCTCTTCGTGCCCATTTTGCTGAATCTGACCATGCGACGTCATGCCCTTTCGAGAGTTTTAGCCACGATCTATCTATACAATGCCGCTTGGTCTCGTCTCAACTCTTAAGTCAAACATGTTTAAATTTGACCGACTTTATGCACAAAAATATCAACATCCACAATATTCAACATAATATATTATGGAAATATATTTCATAGTGGATTCATAATACTACCTCCGATACGATATTAGTGTCGGAGAAAAGAACTGTATATGTACAATTCGGAAGTACATGTCACATCACTTTTTTCGGATCGGAGGGAGTACTAATTGGGTGTCCTGTGTGTTAATATATCTTCTAAAAACTCGATCAAACTTACATCAAATTTTACTGAAGAAAGACAAACTGGTCTTGTATAGTTTAAGGCATGTATAAGGACTTAAAAACAAAACTTTAAACATTTATTTTTCTATAACATGTTTATAAAATCGAAAAGAGTGCAGTCCATATGTTCACAACCGATACATCTTCACATTCTATCTGTTCACAAAGTCGTTTCATAGAAAACGGATACATTTTATGTATTGGAAGCCAAAATACCTCATCCAAAAAGAAAGATGTTTTATTATATTGCAAGGAGTACATTTTAAAACATACTAACACGTTTGATTTCCAAGTACCAAATTTAAATATTCATAGACATATTAGTAGTCGAAATTTCGAAAACTCCAGTCTAATCTTGTATGAAGCAACAAGAAAGGGAGTACTTACCTTCGTAGAGAAACAAACTAGCCAGGCCTATATATGCTAGTCCATACCGACTTTTACAAGATTAACCATGATTTTTTTGTTTTCCTCCCAAATAGCATTTAACATTTTACATGAAGGAGAAAGATAGCTACACCTTGACAAGTGGGGCCACTTGGTTATGCTTGGCTTCTGTTCCAGTTCCACTAATAGAAGATGATATATTCCCTTTTGTTCCCCTTTCTTCTTTAATATTCAGAGAAAATTTTCCTATCACTTTGAGAAAATGTAGAGATATATATGAAGATTTCCTGTGAGTAGCATATGAACGTGTGGCGTTTTGCTACGGTACTACTGTACCTGCGCGTTCTCATCATGTGGACCAATTCAACGTCCTTAAGCTTGTCCCCTAGCTCTACCAGGTCCCCGGTCAAGCGTTAATTTATGTTACTAAAACATTTCAGCTTTACTTTAACACGAAACGTTTACTTTTGACAGTGCGTACGTGGGGCGGTAATCTTGTTTGTTTAAACTGCTTTATATTTATATACGTATATATAATAACATGACCATCGACCCTGCTTGATTTTACACACATAATTACGCGACTTAAAGTGAACACCACATGCATATATAACAACCACAAATTGATTGACACTTGCGTGAAGACATCTAAACATAGGATTGCATTTAGTATTATTTTAGCTCGCAAGTAGGACAAAACCGATTGCTTATTTACACCGTCACTACTTATGACATGAGTTTTCTTTTATATTAATAGGGTTTAAACTACAAAAATATCAATGGATTTTCCCGCACCATATGGTCTTATAAAGGTTTTCGCTTTGGATAGCACCACGAGGTCATCAAAATACAACTTTGATTACTAGATATTACAATTATAATTATAAATCCAGAAAAGATGCATAGCATATGAACTATGAAGGTAAATTTTGAGACAAAAACACACGTGATTTTAAAGTATCAAATCTAAATATTCGTAAAGGTACCAGTACTCAAAGTTTTAAACGGTTGACTTTATTCTTATCCAAAACGACATCTTTTACATGACCAAGGGAGTGCTTCTGGTCCTAGAGAAACAAACAAGCTAGGCCTATGCCACTTCATATCACCACAATTGACCAAGAATTTTTCTGTTTTCCTCGCAAGTAGTATTTAACATTTCTCTTAAAGAAGGATAGCCACACCTTGACAAGTGGAGCCACTTGGTTATTCTTGGTGTTGGATAGCTAAGCAATCCAGCCTTTTATAGTTCCACTAATACAAGATGATATATTCCTTTTCTCTCTAGATAAATTTTTCCTATTGCTTTTGGAAAAAATGTAGAGAGATAAAAAGATCTCTCTTGTAAGTGGCATATGCATATGTGTGTGGCTTGTGGCCGGTTGGGCTCTTGTGCTGACGTGGAAGTGCTCCTCTTGTTTGAGGTAGACCCACCACCTAAACCACCTTATAAACCCCTCTTTCTTCCACAAGTTGCGAACACATGACACAAGCACAACTCTCTCCTTCTCTCTTGCCTGTCCGGCCGTTTCTCTCTCTCTCTACTGTTCTTCTCTCATAACATCAGCACGAGAGAGAAGGAGGGAGAGATGTCGATGAGCTTCTTGAGCATGGTGGAGGCGGAGCTGCCACCGGGGTTCCGGTTCCACCCGAGGGACGAAGAGCTCATCTGCGACTACCTCGCGCCAAGGTCACTGGCAAGGTTGGCTTCTCCGGCCGGCGCCCGCCCATGGTCGACGTCGACCTCAACAAGGTCGAGCCATGGGACCTCCCTGGTACGTGCGCATGAGGCATGATCACCTCTCTCTCTCTCTCTCTCTCTCTCTCTCTCTCTCTCTCTCTCTCTCTCTCTATTAATTTGCATATATGTGACTAATAGTAATTAGACGTACTAATCAAGAAGTCTTGATTTGATCATGGATGGATATATTTCGAGCTAGAGAATGTGTCTCACATGTCACATGCAACGATTTCTTCTTCTTCCGTATCCCTTCCGTGCTAAGAAACATCTCAAAGTTCGCAATGCGTTGTGCACGTAGCATGCACAGTAAACTGCACCCGTTTTCTCTCAAACCCTAATTTAGAAAAAAAAATCTAGCCTTTCTTCAACGCAAAAACTTTTCCCCGCGTACAAAAAGTTCTACACCAATTTCATTTATTGCAGTCTTCGAAACTGAAAGTCATCTCTGAAATTTAAAGGATTAATTTTTAGTTGTTCACATTGAGTTCATTTGAAAGATTCACAAAAGGATTATTGTTGTTGGCATGCATGCATTCAGTTAGTCGATAAAATATTTTTCTATTTTTTAAAGTTATTTGCATCTTAGATCAAACAGTTGGATACTTTTTAAAAGGATATTGATCCTGATGTGGCAATCCGAAACCAGGGTCGCTTTCAGGTTAGGCTTTGATAACAGAATATATATCAAGTGGGGGACTTCCAAGAATGAAAGTCTTAAAGCCTACCAGTTCCACTTTGCTAAAAGAGTGATTAACTCGAATGGTTTTCATGTCCTTCATACTTTTTTCTTTTCCATTCTGTTAAAGCAGAAATTATCCCTAGACTACATGTATGATATCTATTTTTGTAACAACTTTTCTCCTATAATTTGCCGCAACTTGCGAGATCATTTTTTTTTCACGCACACCAGTGTATGATCTCTAGCTAGTGAAACACATAGTGCGCACTCGTGTTCTAACGGGTGGGAACAAAAGCTTTTTATCGATGTGGAAATTATTTTTTACACCAATATTTTAGCCATAGTTTGTGATGTTGTGTTCCAATATGAATTATGCAGCAATAGAAAAAAAACTAGATAGAGCGTGGATCTTTCATTTCTTCAAAAAAATGGTACTATAATTTCTTGTATTCCGTGTAAGCCTCGGTAATCATTCTACGTAACCCCACTGTGATCCATGGTTTGTAAACTTTGAATTTTGAAACGATACAATAAAATGGTTTTGTGATTGTATGGGTTTCGCTCTGTTTTTTTCTTCTTCAAAAAAACGTATATACCAATATTTATAATAATTCAGGAAAGAGAGGAACTATGGCGCATGTAAACAAAACAAGTGCTTGTTTGGAAAACAACTAATGGTGACGCTGTGAGTAGAATTACTGTTGATAATTATATGCTATCTTGAAGACTATATGTTTCCCCTTTGCAACCACATCTAGTTTGTAATAATAATAATAATTTTTGGAAAGTTGGAGTGGTTATAAAATTCCTTCACTTGTTCAACATTCCTTAATTGCTACATCATTTATTTTATTCCCAACGCCTTACTTTAGAGCTATGACTTCTTTGGAAAAAAGTTACAGTAGGAAATTAAAAGGAAGGGCAAAAGGAAAATAGTAAAAACATATTCTTTGGAAAAGAACGTTACAGTATGAAAATTAAAAGGAACGGGAAAAGGAAAATAGTAAAAACATAATTATAGAACAGCAAAAAGATTTGGAGTCGTCCGGATTTGAACCAGAGATCTTCTGTGTGTAAGACAGATGTGCTAGACCAACTACACCACGACACCTTTTTTATTTAATTATGCAACGTTACGTATTTATTTGCGACACCAATTGTGACGTCACCACGGGCTTACACGTTCGGACGCGAAGATGACCGCGATCGAGATCACATCCCCACCCTCGATGGATTTGAGCCGTACACTTGCTTTAATATACGTACAGTGACATGTCTCTGTAGGGGCTGCAAAATCACCAGCGTCTAGCTAGCACTTCTATCTATCTAGCTAGTGGTAACAAGCCGACTTCTATTAAAGGGGCCGATTGTGACAAAAAGAAAACGAAAGGTGGGGAAAGGTCAATGAGATCCCCGTCGCCCGCCCTCAAAATGCGTGGTTTCATCGAAACATGTCGATGTCGCGGTCGAAAGAGTAAGGGGCGTGAGAGAATATCTATACAGCTAGGCCGGGGTTTCCGGCTAGGGTTTCCCCTTGATTTCTTGCGGGATTTGAGTTGATTGCTTAGCGGTTACGATTCGTGGTGATATGTTGTTAACATTTTGTATGTGTGTATTATTTTTGCTGATCAGTGGTTGCGTCGGTGGGTGGCAAGGAGTGGTATTTCTTCAGCCTGAAGGATCGAAAATACGCGACGGGACAACGCACAAACCGAGCGACCATATCGGGGTACTGGAAGGCGACCGGAAAGGACAGGGTGGTTGCACATAGGGGTGCACTAGTGGGAATGAGGAAAACGCTGGTGTTCTATCAGGGGAGAGCCCCTAAGGGACGAAAGACGGAGTGGGTGATGCACGAGTACAGGTTGGAGGGTGCACATGAGCAAGCCATCAAGTTCGCTTCCAAGGTAAAGTACACATACATCGGAGCTACCAATTAATTAACCCGATGATGTTTGAAATAATGATCCATTTATATATCTTATTTTCAAATGTTCACTGCATTATGTTATTTTGAAATATATTTTTCCTCTTAAAAAAGTAATCCATTCATTTGCATAGCTCTGTGGCCTAGCTAGGTACAAATTGTGAGCACAACCAATCGTGTCTGAGATTAGTGTGTTCCCATTGTATTTAATAGTTTTTTTTTGAACATTATATTTAATAGTTATGTTCAAGTTGGACATACTGTACGCCTGAGGTGGACTTCTTGAACTGTCACTTTAATCCATTTTTTCAGAAATGATTTCACGTTTATTATTGGACATGTTTTCTTCGGGTCAGGTCATTTTCATTCACTGATTTGTGCGTTACACGTCCCAATAACGGTACTACCTCCGATCCATATTAGTGGGCACAACTTTGTCTAGATACACATGTATCTAGTCTAAATACTTAACTAGATACATATGAATTTAGACAAAGCTATGCCCACTAATATGGATCGGAGGGAGTAACTAATATTGGTATAGTTTTAATAAATAAATAAATTTCATATGTAATTTTTTTGAGAATTTCATATGTACTTGTGGTGACTTTGCAAGAAAATTGTGTATCCATAACTGAGACAGTGAAATGGATCAGTTGGATTCGGGATTCCTAGTAAGCTGCAAATAGGTGCTCATTTCATCATTAGTCATCCCAATCCGGCCAAACCAAGCAACCAAAAAGTAAAAAAGGTAAAAGTCATCCAATCCAAAAAAAAAAATGCCTTGGCTGCACACATGAATGCAACTATGCAAGTACGCATGTATATATGGACCAATCGGGGTTGTAGAAGAAGGTCCACATCACTGTGACAAGTGATGAAATGGGGAGCAAGTACATTAACAGTGACCAACAACAACATTGCATTCAAAACACCAAGCAAAACTACCTACACCTACCATAGAATTACTGACCCATGAATGCTCTTGTTGATCCTCCGTGTGTTTTTTCAGCAGGACTGGGTCCTGTGCAGGGTCATCTGCAAGAAGAAATCAGGAGTCGGCGCCACCCCCAAGCCAAGGAGCCATGGTACCATTGGCCATGGCGCATGCACCGCCACCTCTTCGCCACCATTGCCACCTCTCATGGACACCACCTAGCACAGCTCCATGCCACCATGAACTCCACCTCCGCACTTGAGCAAGTGCCCTGCTTCTCCAGCTTCAGTAACAACAGTACCAGCAACAGCACCAGTTATCTGCCCATGGTGCCAGGCAGCAATGGTATGGGCTACCTGGACCATGGTCTGCCTGACTTTGGGAGCTACCAGCTGGACCCTGCCATGAACTGTGACAAGAAGGTGCTCAAGGCAGTGCTGAGCCAGCTGAGCTCCATGGGGGGTGAGGTGGTGCCGAGCCTGCATCCTGAGATGGCTGTTGCAGTGAGCTCCAATTGGATGAACCATTTCTAGGGAGATTTTATATTTATTTATTCGGACAGCATAAGCAGATAGCTGAGCTAGCTAGTAGTTAATCTGCGGTGTGTGTGTATGTATGATCATTTCAAATGAAGTTTGTACTTATATCTGTTTGGTAAATTGTTTTTAAGTGTGAGTATTAATAGAGCTCATAATGGTTGCATATTGTTTTGCAAATTACTCTAATTAATGGCTGTGTATTCGGAAGTAGAGGTTTGAGTAATCAGACAGATCATAATAGGCTCGGGCACAAGAAATTCAGTTGACCTAGATGCTGTCATATAAAACGATAGCAAGAAAACGATGAAGATGCGAAAGATCAAACCAATCGGGACACGAAATTTAACGTGGAAATCCCCTCCCAATAAAGGAGGAGAAAAAACCACGGACGCCAGCCAGCAATAATTCACTATATCGGGTGATGTTACAAACGTTGGGGATTTACAATGTTCGACTTATCCCAACCGGCGGCTTACAATATGTAATTATAGTGGTGCAAAACCATAAGTCGGCTGCAATCTGATTCGGACATGATCCGTACTGCACCGCGGGGCCTGCCGCCCCCGCACCACCGCGAGTGCAGGATAGTCCGGTGCGCTAACTTCCTCTTCATATGAATTTGGATCAATATAAACAACAGATGCAAATGGTCTTATAATAAAAATGAAATTTCATGGTTCCTTGAACAAATTAGTTCATCTGATTCCACAAAATCAGTTCACGTGAACAGTAGCAGCGTTGGAGTTTTTCGAATAATCAGAATCGTTCCAGATACAGAACCGGTGCATCACTGAAATTCAGTTAGGAAAGTATACATGACACTCATTTTTCAAACTTACATTTTGTGTGGTTGCGCATACAACCTATGTTTTCTCTTATATTTACCCACCTAAAATAGTTGTGTATTTTTTATAAAAATAATTCATGGGTACCATGATAAGCTGCTGAAGGAAACTTACGTGTAGGCGAGAAAAGGACATCGCCACCGACTGTTTGGGCTAAGTTCAGCGTGGATGCAATTATTTGTCGGCAAGTATTGGTGTCGTCGCATAAGGACACGTGGTGTTAGAAATATCAGCACCAATCACTAGTCTTGTAATTACTTGATTACATGTAACTTTTAGTTTGCAGAAATCAATGATTTTTATTGCCTGGTTATCTACTAAGCTTGCTAACGTGTACCTGTAGTATTGATAAGAAATATGGGGCGCCAAGAGGTTGGAGGCTGGACTTTTGGAGATAAAAGTTACAGAAATCATTCTCCGTCTAAATGACATCAGTCATGAACTTGCTAAGTCATGTATAAGAGCAAGAGATGTGTGGTGTTCTTCTGCATCTTGACGTTGATTAAAATTTGACCATAAGAACTTATGTCTTTAATTATATATTATCAGACATAAAAATTGATGAACAGTATGTTGGAAGGCCCTGTTTTTCCCCCTGTTCAGTACCCAGTTCTTGGTATGCTGGCCAGCTGCATGAGTGAGAGTGACCACCTTTCTCTACTTGATGGCACCTTTCATGGTACATTGGTACCTCATGTCATCAACAGCACCAGTACCGTATGCATATGGCAACAAGCCTTGTACATCAATACTATTAATGTAGAAGAGTAAAGTGCAGAAAACAAGGGCAAGATGAACTTGGATCAAGGTGTCAGCTGCTATATTCGTAACTTCTAATATGTTTACACATGATTTCTTGCCCAGTTTTATGATTTTTATACTAAACAACTTGAGCTTTAGAAAAGTAGATAGATAAATAAATAAATAAATAAATAGGGAGAAAATCAGTACCAACATAGAGAATAAACTAAACTTAAGATGATACAAATGTGCTCACCTAATATAACTACTTCTCTTTGAGATGCAATTTATTATGACAAAGGTGCGCAAATGCAAATCTTAAAAAAGAATCATGTCAGTCCAACATTTTATTTAGGCTAAACGGTGAGCACATCTAGGGTTGTGATTTAAACAGATTGTTAGGCTGATGTGCTGAACCAGTGGCCATCACTTGGCTTTTAGTTGCATGTTGACTGAAATTTTTCTTGAGCTTCCTAATATAGGCTCACATGCATGTGTTCCTTCTTTCTCTGAAGAATCAACATCAACTGACCAATTTTGGATTTATTTCCTCATCAGGTGCATAAGCAAGGCTGGTGCTGGATGGAGAATCCAAGCAACCCCAAACAACATCACTGTTCAAGTAATAAAAACAAAAGCTCTATGCAGTACAACAGGTACAAACTGTCTTGAAAGATCAATCCTCACCAGACATAAATCTCCGACGATGCAACGTATCAATTGACATCCAACTGAGCAAATGGATCCAAATGTTGGGACAGTTGTAATATTAATCTACAACCACAAAGTGGTAGGATTTAATGGTGCAACCACTTGATCTATATAAGAGCTGCTCCAATCAAAGCCCCCACAACCAACTGGGTTTTATATGTGCCTGCACATTTCAGGCCAGGCAAGGCGAGGCAGCCTCATGCCAAATTCAGCACATTTCAGCCCAGACCCCACATGGACCAGATTATTCACAACCCTTCACATGACATGACATTAACAGTGTACTTTTTGGCAGGAGCTGTCTGAGAGAGCTCTGAGGACTGCTCATTGGCCTGCGAGGACGGCGTGGGGGGCGTTGGCTGCGCGAGAGCAGGTTCAGGGATAGCATGAGCACGACGCCGACGAACGATGACACGAGCGATACGCCTCCGCGGGTGCAGAAGGAACCGAACTTGTTGCACACCGGGTTCCAGTGCGCATGCAGGTTACCGTTCTTGCCTAGCTCTGCCATCGAGACCGCTGCTGCGGCACCGGTGGCCAATAGAACCATGATGACCTGGGACAATGACAATAGAAGGAAACTTAACGAAAAATAATGTCTTGCTGTTGATCGACAGCGGTTTGAATTTTTTGCCAGATATGCTACAGTACTACTAGGTGTCTAGTCTAGTCTATACAAGTACATCACCAGCAGTTTTCACTCAAGCCACTGGTTCAGGATAGTTGCAAGACATACTTGATTAGATTGAGTGCTTTGTTTTTATAGTGGCACCATCAGAAGGCTCCAAATGTCACTTCTATGATCCGATTCGGCCGGTTGTGTCATGTGATTGGACATCATCAGATGGCTCCAAAATTCAGTTTGCCGATCAGGTTTGGCTGGTTGTGTAGCATGATTGTACATGAACAATTCCATGTAGTAATAAGAATATACAATTAATTAGACTAGACTTGTTGCTGCTCTCTCTTGCGCGTTTTAGCGACTATCGATGTTCTACAAATATATGCTTACCACTGGATAAGGTTTTACTTAACTCATTTATGAACTGCGTTAAGAGAGCAAAAATTACCATGTCAACCATTTGCAACAGTAGTACCAAACGCTGGACCCTTCCTTGCACAAGGCGCCTCATAATCAGCACTACCACTAGGTTATACAGACTGGCAATAGCATTGGCTGCAACAAAGTACCTGCAAAAAAAGAACCGGTCACCCGAACGACGCCGTCGAAAACTTCAACAGAGGACAGTAAGGTAAACAAACAAGCATGACGCCCGTACACAAATGCAGGCGTGTCCTTGAACTGGGCGGTGAAGGTCTGTTTGAGTGGCTTAGTTCCCACAATGGCCACCACCGCGGTGTAGGACTGCCTGTTGAGCCCCATGACTACTGCCGCCACCGCCGTCGCCGAGAGCGCCGACGCCCGAAGCAGGATCGGGTGGATGGAGCTGAGGTTTTTCTTCTTCGCCTGCTGGACTGTGTAGGATTCTGCAGGGTGTACAGAGGGCTTCTTGCCATGCTCGAGGTCCATCGAGTGATTGTGAAGAACTGTCAGTGAACACTGAGGAGGTTTGGGTGATTTGGAATTGGGAATTTTGGGGTGACATTATTATAGATGATCTTTTGATGCATGGTAGCCTTCTTGTCCCGAATGTCAGCTGATCACGTCTTGCAAGTTTGGGTTGCTTACAGAACTGTAAATCATGCATGGACTGCTTGTTTCTGCGTTAGTCAATAGGAGAAGTTTTGTTTAGGGTTGTTGTTGGAGACTTGTGATAGGAGTAGAGAAAGTGTCAAATTGAAATTTGTTTTTCAGGAATCTGTATCTCTATGAGAGAAGGAATGTGAGGTGAGGGCAGAATGTGGCACACTTCACTGGGAGAGGACATCAGTTTCCTGGTTAGGTTTGAGGTTTGACCTTCTGAAAAACGTGTAAGATGTTACAAATATAAGTGTATCACGGAAAGATCACAACGGGGTGGTGGCGCAGTTGGCTAGCGCGTAGGTCTCATAGCTAAAGCGAGTGATCCTGAGGTCGGAGTTCGAGCCTCTCTCACCCCAATATTTTTTGTTTTACCTCCTCTCAAATGATTTATTTTTTCTTGCACTAAAAAAATCATAGTATGCAGAGCTGGGTGGCAAACTTATCTTTTCTTCCCCTCAACATCAAAATATGCAGAGCACAGGATATATACTTTTCTTGACTTTCAAACCATCATGTTCAAAACTTTTGGCGCCCCAAATGATTTTTTTTTTTTGTTAACAGAGAGCAATTTTGATACCCATTGTTGGATACAACATTTTAAAGGCTCGTTTCTAAAAACATCTGGAACATTGTTACATGGTTCTACGATTATAACTGTGAAGTGAAACATCATTCAGAAATTACGCAGTTTAGCCTTCTATATATATATAGAGCACAGCATGACTTTACCATAAACAGTAATTGAACTTTATACCTAAGGTCCCTTTACCAGTACCCTGTGACATACGGTGTGTAAATAAATACCCAAAACTGCTACAGTATTACACGTACAAATGAAGCCACAAATTACACGTGGTCCCTTCACCAATGGAGTAGAGGCCATCATCAACTGATCATCTCACAATAATCTACTGTTATTCATCGAGAACAAGAGGCCCCCTCCAGGAAGGAATTTTGATCACACGGTGAAAGTCCATATTTTACATACACAAGAATCAAGGTGTAAACAAACTATGGCTGTTTTGTCGGTTCGCCGCTCTGTCTTTCTTTCTTTCTCTGTCGGCACGAACAGAAGAACATCTTTACGCTGTTCCGGATTTTTCTTCTTACCCCAAACAGGAGTATAATACAAAGTGTTTTCTAACTCCAGATTATAAACACATACAAACAGGGCTGCTGCACTCGTGTGCTGCCTGACATGTTTTGCTACTTCTTCCCACTGCCGGTCGTAACTCCGACCACGACATTGCTCACCTGCATGAATGTCAACAGCTGGTGTGAGCATGTGGGATAGCTTCACTGGCAAATGCAAATAGACATGCAGTTGATATATGGTAGGGAAATGAAGTGACCGCTTACCAGTTTCCCCTTGTCGTCTACTGTCATTGGATTTTCGACGACCACGGTTACGTTCTGCGATTGATTGGGTGGCTGCCAGATACAGGGGAAAAAGAGAAAAACTAGATGAGGTAAATCAAATTGGACTTCGTTACAAATGCTCGAAGAGCTTATGATTTTGGACATACCGCAGAGGGGGAGGGGACAGTATATGAATTTCCGTTTGGGGCCGGCATTGTGTGTGGCAACGGTCTTATGGTATTCATCTGGGATCAAGAAAATTGTCAGTGTAAATCAGCTGATTTTACAGAGCATTTGGGCAAGCAGCATGAAGAGATCCAAAGAAGATATTGGCCCCCTTCTTTTCAGCTTATTTTCCAAATTCTCCCAGAAGCTACCCTCCATCAGCTTCTCCCAGAATCTCGTTTTTCAAATTTGTTTAAACTTCTAAATTTGTCTTCCCAATACTTATTTAGAAGTTTAAACAAATTTAAAAAACGAGATTCTGGGAGAAGCTGATAGAGGGTAGCTTCTGGGAGAATCTGGAAAATAAGCTGAAAAGAAGGGGGCCATTGACATACTCCAATATTTGTGATGAAATTGCAGATGGCGCATTTGACAGAAGATGCTCCGTATGGATACATTAACACCGTCTGGCACTGGCCACAGTTCACATGAGCTATGCTACTCACTGCATGATGAACAAACAGAATCTGTGAAGTGGAGAACAGATAAATAGAACCCATATGATACACAACATCCTTAACGAAAAAATATGATGCACAACATCTTTATCGAAAAAAATATGATATGCAACATCTTTATCAAAAGAACATGATACACAACATGTGCACACAGAAGGGGGCTTGAACATGCAGGAGGAACGGAGAAGGAGATAACATAATAAAATGGTGTCTTTATATCACCCTTGATCAGATTAATGCAACAGCACTGTACAAAAAACGAAGCCATAGCATAGCACATGAACAACGGTAACAGGGACAAGCAATACATGTCAACTTTCCAGGAACATCTACATTCCCAAATCCACAAAGAACATTATGCTGTTAGAGATATATACTAGTCCATGTATAGAATGTGCTATTCCCCATATTTATAAGAGTTGTATGTACATTTTCGCCTATAATCTCCCTTGGCCTCTACGAAATACCTGGTTGCAGATTTCCTCAGATGATATCAGGGTCATCTAGGTTTTTCCCACTACACATACACACGTGCACAACTCATGCTCTTGCTGCACCGCCAGCTTCTCCTTTTACCCGATGGGCCACTCACCGGCTTCTCTGCTCTCTCAACACACCACTGTGCATCTCACCCTGACATGCCACCGCACGTTTCCAATTTCTGTGGTTCATAAGCCCACCTAGCCTACAGAGTCCGCGTCGTCTTCTTCTACCCACCGCCGCCGCTGCTGCCATCTTCTCCTGATATGCCATCTTCTTCTGATGCTCCTGATGTGATGTCTTCTCTTGATGCACCTTCTCCTTCTAATGCGCCACTTCTCCTGGTGAGCCGTCTTCCCCAGTTGCAACCGTCTCCTTTCGATGTGCCTCTTTCTCCTAGTGAAGCATCATCTTCTCCTGATGCGCCAACTACTTTTACCTATGGCCACTTACCCATCCCCGTCTGGCTATTGCCCACTTTGGTTTTGCTGGCGTACCTGTTCTCGAGCCGACTTTTTATCATGACGATGTTGTTCATTCTAAATGGCAGCATGTCATGGCAGAGGAGCTTGCTGCCCCCTGAGCACACTAACACGTGGAAATGTTGCCTCGCTTCCTCCACATATTTGTCTCATAACTTCTAAGTGGGTCTATAAGACCCACTCAGATGGCTTTCTTGACTTGTTAAAAAAAAAGATGGCTTTCTTGAGCGCTACAAGGCTCATCTTGTGGCATGTGGACAATTGGTCCTATGGCTTTCATCTCCTCAGTTGACTTTTAAGGCTGGCCTTGACCCTATGACCAACAAGTCAATAATGCAGGGTTTGTGGTATAAAACACCAAATAAGCAGCAATACACTGTAGGTCACAAATACTATCAACTCCATCCGTTCCAAATTAATTGACACAGATTTAGTACAACTTTGTACTAAGTACGCGTCAATTAATTTGGAATGGAGGGAGTAGTATTTATAGTAAAAGACATTGTGAAACTGCTGTGGTCAAGCTTACCAGAAAATCAGACAATTTGAACCTATAGAAGTATTTTGCTAATCTAGCTACACCATAGGGTAATGATTCTGCTTTCATAAGGTCCCGTAGCATCAATTTCTCTCTCCTTGGTTTTGTGCCCGAGTATCCTTTCGACTTTATATAACAGACATTTCGCTCATTTATGGTAACATGCCCAAAAGATGACGAATTCAACTTACAAGCTCAAGGATCTACAAAACAATTGAACATATACGTCATTACCTGGCGGTGCTGGCCTTGCAAGATTGACTGTATCACAACATGAGCATCTGACGGTAGTCGCATTGCGAGTATACATCAACAAAGTTCGACAGCCGACACATATAAGCTGAGCTATCTCCATTCCTGCACAAGAAAATAACTTATTCGTTCGTAAGCATGTCAACTAGATGTTTGAAGCGCTATCAACAAGCCAAGAGCTCACAGTAGTATGCAGCTACAAAGCTAGGAATAAGTAAAGGATCACCCACTGTCTAGTTTCAAATGTGTGAGTTGTCCCTTTTAATCAACAACAAAATATTGTAAATAACTACTAAAGTACTTGCTATACGGTAATAGATCATAAGAGATAGAACAAGCATAGGAAGGATAAAGCTGCCCAGAGCAAGCAAGGCAAAGGGAGAGAAACAATAGATGGCAAAGCAGAATATACACTCAATTACAAGGCTGAGAAGGTTTCCGGTGAATCTAATGTAGACAACAAGACCATTTAAGCAATGACAGCTAGAACAGAAGGGCTCTATCAGCTACTCAATTTCACCAAGACGAACCAATATGGATTAAGGAAAAGACAAATTTGTAAGGGGACCGTGCATAAGAGGGTTGAAGGTAACCACACAAATGTAGGTATATATGGAAGGAAAAGCTCATCCCTCTGCCACCAGTCATGCAAAATGTTATATTAGCATCCTAACCGGCACTGATAGCATTACCTCTATAACTGAGAGCCAGAGAGAAAGTGCAGTAGATTAAAACTAAGCTTTAAACTCATGTTGAGATTCCTAAGGAATTGAGGTCATAGGATTTTAACAACCCCAATCCTATGATGGAAAGGACATCTATAGGAAAAAAAACCCCACGAATAAAAAACATTCCAATGAAAATCCTACGGTCCAAATAGGCTCTAAGTTTGTTAGGAATTATCTTTGCAACCTCCAATCTTTCTGACCCCCATGCCTTTCTTATCAAATTTGGCATTTCTGTAGGGGACTAAACCACATGATTCAATATTTTGATTCGCCAGAAAATGATAACCATGATCGGTGAATGGCTTGTTTAGCTAGCAGCATCAAACCTAGAAATGGAAAGCACATTCAAGGAATCTACTATTCTATTCCTAGGTTATACAATTGCAAAGTGAAGTTTCTCAAAACCATCTTCAGGACAAACTAATCCTCCTTCATTTCCCTCCTGACCCCATTCATGAGCATTTCAACTTGTAACATCGATGGCTCTAAATGCTATACACTGTATCTCCGCGATATTAATATATACTCTTTATCTAAAAAATGTTATACACTACATATAGCACGCAATCCAGACAAAATTGAGCACCGCAAGATCCTTGTTCCTCTGATATCCTGAGTCAATGCTAGCGCCTTTGGTGTTAAATTATACAGCTGAGAATGAGATAACACAAAGCTCGCACTTTACCTGGAGGCGGCGGGCTGGTGACGGCGTGGCAGACCGCGCAGCACACGCTGGCGGCCCCTCTGGGGTAGAGTAGAAGGCTCCTGCACCCATGGCACACGATCTGGCTCTGCATGCCTGCGAAATTTCACACCAACCATCAAGAGAATGCGATTGATTAGTCGAAGGGGGAGGCTGGACTGGAATCGTCGAGGCAAAGCTCCGATTCTGTAACCAAGGACCCCGAATCCTGCTGCTACTCCCGTCCGTCCTAGCCGCGCCGCGCAATCGACGGCGAAGCAAGAAAAGCACCGGATTTGGTTGACGCCGCGCGCTCACCTCGGGAAACAGCCGGGGCCGCGAGGAATCAATCCCCTCCCGGGCAAGAATCGGTCCGCCGATCTAGCGCGCGCGCGCGGAGGAGGGGGAATGGCGGAGGCAGCTTTGCGGGTCGGATTTATTTGGGAGGCGGACGAGAGGTCGGAGACGACGGAGGAGGCCGCGTTGCGTCGGCCTCACTCTTCTCCTCTTTCTTTTTTCCGAGCCTTTCGTCACATGTAGTACTAGGACAACCGTGTTGACAAATTAACAGCAGCAGAAATAAATTAAACACATTTTTAGCCATATTTTTTCCTTTAAAAAATCCATTTTTTCATGGAGGTAATAACACGAAAAACGTGGGGTAATTTTCGAGTGAGAGTTGAGTTTTTTCGCCATCTATTTTTAGCCTTCTCATGAGAGTGGTTTTACTTACATGTAATGGATGTCTACCAAATTCCATTTTGAACGTGTCATGCTTAATAAGGAGGAGGTGATAGTTAAAGAACAAGTGTTTGCAAATTTCTCCGAACGACGATGACATCGGGCGATGAGATTACGAGAGCTGATGACGGCGACAAAGAGGAGGGTGACTGGAGGAGGAGGGGAGAGTTTTGTGTCGGACGTCTGGATCACCTCTCTCTCCCTCTCCTTTTCTTACCTATTTGTCAAATACTCGCATGTTCCAAGAGGGGTTTTGGACGACCAAGTCAAGAAAAACATCACTCAGCCATTTCCATGTTGACTTTTCCTATCACTTTTCATACTTAATAGATAAGGTTTTCTTAGAGAAAAACAAATATGAGAACATTGGGGTAGATTTTTGCTTAGCTTTTCTTCTTGTTCTTAGAGGGTGCACCTGCACAGCAACAAAACTCTCCTCCTCATCATCGCCATCTCTCGTAATCTTATCTTCTCATCCAATGACATCGTTATTCGGAGATGTAAAAATATATTTGTGACACAAACATAGTATTTAAATGTGTCTACATAATCCTTCTTATTTCTTTCTAGATGACTGAAGAATAATTCAGTTCATATAGATGTATTTATGTAATTGGGTGGTTCCTCCGTGGCTAGCCGATAAGATGTCTTGTTATAAGGCGATCGTAGAGAGGTGGGTAAGTGAGTTGTACAAGACGGAATACGCGTAGGCTGCGTCACAGCGTGCCATGTTGGGCAAAAGAATACACTATCAAGGAACCTCACCATCACCGGTGTTGTGGAGAGAAAGGTACAAGAACGTTTTTTGTTTTTCGTATGCAGCTGCAAGTCTTTTTTTCTTCTTTTTTTTCTCAGTTGTAGAAAGTAAAGACGGGAGAAGACATTAAGCTGGATCCGGCTAAACCAGCAGATAATAAATGGATCAATGGATCTGGGTTCAAGTGGGACAAGTGTTTGCAAATTTGTCTACCAAATTCCATTGTAAACATGTCATGCTTAATTAGAAGCAGGTAATAATTAAAGATTAAGTGTTTGCAAATTTCTTTGAATGACGATGTCATTGGATGATAAGATTATGAGAGTTGATGACGACGACGAAGAGGAGGAGGAGGAGGACGGGGACAATGATGTGTTGGACGTCGGTATCACTTCACTATTTTCTCTGATTTTCTTTCCCATTTGTCAAATGCTCACATGTTTCAAGAGAGGTTTTGGACGACCAAGTTAAGAAACACATAACTCATCCATTTGCATGTTGACTTTTCCAATTACATTTCTTCCTTATTAGACAACGTATTATATAGAAAAAAAATGGAAAGCTGGAAAGATAGTCCCAGGTCCCAGTTTTCGCATCTCGGAACAACCTTTGTCGACAACCTTCATCAACGCTCGTCAAAGAAGGCACATCGATAAACGTATGAGCCCACAGTTCTTGGTTAATCGGGAGTGTTGGCAAAGTATATGCCGAGCTTGCGTGGCACTCGATAAAGGGTGGACACATAGAACGACGAGAAGAGTACAACACAAGCACGCGCATTTAGTTAACTACCAGAAATTGCCGCATTATACATGGAAACAGATTAAAAAGTCCCGGCCTTTAGGATCGTAAGTACAGTTTGTGTATCCAAAAAAGATGGGGAGTAGAAATAGAATCAAGTGTCCTGAGTAGAAATAGAATCAAGTGTCCTGAGTCTCCACCAAAAGGATAAGTAAAACGAAGTTAGCTAGAGACGGCTCCGACTCGTACGATAAAATTACGGAGCACTCTGCGTTTCGACTCGTACAAGATACCTGCATCCTCGTCTTTCCAGCTCCACCGCCCCGCGCAAACAAACCCTAGCTGGCCGTTAGCAGTTCTCGTGGTAGCACCTTGCTACTGCCTGTGGACGAATCTCTTAGTCTCTCCCTCCTCCGTAGCGGTCGATCTGCAGGTTGGCCAGCGATGGAAACGCGGGTCTCTGAAAAGATGAGGGACATGGAGAAGAGACCTTTCTCCGATCTCTCCGACGACCTCCTCGTCGAGATCATCTCCCGCTTGCCCTTCAAGTCCACATGTTGCTGCAAGTGCGTCTGCAGGCGATGGCGCGACGTAGTCTCCCACCCCGACAACGGCAAGAAGCTGCCCCGGCCGACCCTGGCCGGCTTCTTCTACAAAACCGGCGACCTGCGTTGCCAGCTTATGAACCGTCATTACGAAAGCTTAACAGAGAACTGGTGCCCTGACATCGACCCCTCCCTCTCGTTCCTGCCTAAGTACATGCTTTCTGAGGTTCACATTGACATGTTGGACTGCTGCAATGGCCTCCTGCTCTGCCGACGACAGGATACGGATTATGACAGGACAACGGATTACGTGGTGTGCAATCCGGCCACTAAGAGATGGGTTGCCGTGCCTACCACCAACTGGTCCAGCAAGGTGCAGGTCGCTCGCCTGGGATTCGACCCGATCAACTCCTCTCACTTCTATGTACTTGAGTTTGCGCTGGTGGCTGATACACACGGCAAACCGTTGGGGATCTACTCTTCCAAAGCTGGAGTTTGGACACATAAGAAGACCGACTGGAGATGTCCAATTGATATAGACAACTTTTCAGGTAGCGCATTTTTCAGAGGAGAGATGTATTTATCTTCCTATTATGACAAGGTTGTAGCCGCCGTCGACATGGAGGGAAATTGTAGGGTCATTCCTATTCCTACGTCACATGGTTCTTTGACTAATGCTCTTTATGCATCACAAGAACAACTGTATTTGGAAATTTCTAGTGCTTCCGAACTATCAATTTGGGTTCTTGGAAATTCTGAGTGGACATTGAAGCACACAATGCCATCCGCTCGCAATTGTTTGGGGCTGAGCATCCATATTATGCATGGACAGAAAATTTTATCATCCACACAGACAACAATGTGATACATATATTTTATAAGACCTTCCACGGTTTGGGACGATGGCTGCCAAAAGTAATGTCATACGATATGGATTCGAGGGAGCTACGTTCTATACGTAATCTTGGATATGACTGCATGGGACCTTATCTTTCATATGTCCCTTTGTTCTCACACTCACTGGCGGATGGGCACTAGATATTTTAATTATGTAACACGGTTTCACAATGGTGTATTTTTTTATTTGTTTGTTTATTTTTGCCAATAGAATGTCTTGTATCTTTCTTATGAACATATTGGTGTGTATATTCTTGATATTAGAGTTAGGTCTTGAATACTATCATGTGTGAGACCAGCCATATGACTTGGGTAGACCTTTTATGATGTTATGCTAGTTTAGTGCTGCTTGTGTGCACTCGTCTACTTCTTTTACAGTAAATTAACAACCTAGCAACTCTATTTTTATTTCTAATTTGGATCAACTCTAGCTGATTTTCTAAAGATATGTCCATCATAATTTTGCTAGAAGATCTTCCAAAATGGTTTTGTAGGATATGTCAGAGATTGTAATATGCACAATACGTATAGGGTACGGTGTAGTACACCGACCCGAATACGTCTCGATGTAAGCCTGCGCAAGGGCTATTCCTGCGCCTATATAAACATGAATCACGAGCCTCGGAGAGGCATCGTTTCCGCTTAATCCTAGTCCGGTTGATATGGTATCAGAGCCCTCTTCTTCCTCGACCTAGCCGCCGCCAAACGATCTTGAAAACTCGCCGCCGCCGCCGCACTACTCTGCTGCCGCCGCCGCATACAACCTATACCCTACAAACAACAAACAGCCGCCGCCGCCGCCGCCGCACTCCTTGCCGCCGCCGCCGCCGCATACAACCTACAACCAAAACCACAACAAAAACCTGCCGCCGCCGCCGCACACACAACACAACAAAAACCTGCCGCCGCCGCGCTGCACCCCTTGCCGCCGCCGCCGCCGCACACACAACACAATCCAAAAACCGATCATGTCGATCGTTCCCTCCGACGACGACCACGTCGTCCGGACTCGGCTCCCCTCCCTCCACAAAACTGACCAGGACCAACTTTCTCTTCTGGAAGACCCTGATCTACCCGCCTCTTCGTGGTGCTCAGGCCCTCGGCTTGCTCGACGGGACCGACGCCGCGCCGGCGGCAACTCTGGAGGTTGAAGATGCCAACAAAAACAAGATCAAGACCCCGAACCCTGCCTACATTGCATGGGTGGCGCGAGATCAGCTGGTGCTCACGTTCCTCCTGAACTCGCTGTCTGAAGAAATCATCCCCCACATTGTTGGGAAGGACACCACCGCTGAAGTCTGGGCTGTCCTCATGCGCATGTTCTCCTCGCACTCTCGGGCCAGAATCAATCACCTGAGAGGTGAGCTGAACAACACCAAAAAGAAGTCTGACATGACCGTCGCTGAGTACTTCGCCAAGATGAAGGGCCTCTCCTCTGAACTTGCCGCAGCTGTGAAACCCCTCGATGACGATGAGATGGTGGGCTACATCCTGAACGGCCTCGACAGCAACTACAATGATCTCGTAACCTCGGTGAATGGTAACCCGGGCACCACACTTGATGATCTTTTTAGCCAGATGTGTGCTCATGATCTTCGGCAGGAGATGCTCGCAGATGCAGGTCACGGCTCCGGCTTCACCTCCTCTGCAAACGCCGCCGCTCGTGGAGACCACGGATGCGGCAATGATCGTGACCGAGGTCGCGGTGATCGCGGCCAATCTCCTGACCGTGGTGACTACGGTCACCGCGGCGACAGCTACAACTCCAACCGCCGTGACGGTGGCGGACAAATCGCCACAATGATGGCGGCTACTGGCGTCGTGATGATGATCGACGCCGTGATGATCGCCGTGATGACGATGGTCGTCGTGACGATCGTCGTGAGGATGGTGGCCGTGATGGAGGCCGCCGCGACGACTACAGACGCCGTGATGATGGAGGTCGTGCCCGGCGTGATGATGATGGTGGACGCCGCCGTGATGATGGTGGCAGAAAACGTCGAGGACGTGCTCCTACTCCCTTCGTTGATGTCACTTGCCAAATATGCAAGATATATGGCCATCCCGCAAGTTATTGCTGGTGGCGCTACCAAGGAGATGATGATGATGATGATGAACGAGACCGCAAGGACAAGGCTGACAAGGCTGCAAATTATGCTGCTTATGGGATTGATACCAATTGGTATCCCGACTCCGGTGCCACTGACCATGTGACGGGAGAGTTGAGCAAGCTTGATGTGCATGAGAAATACAAGGGACGTGATCATGTCTACACAGCCGATGGCAATGGTATGAAAATCAGTCATATTGGTCATTCTACTTTGTGCACCCCTTCTAGTTCATTGCATCTCAATAATATCCTTCATATTCCTAGTGCTTCGAAAAATCTTTTGTCTGTCCACAAACTTACACTTGATAACAATGTCTTCCTAGAATTTCACCCTGATTTCTTTTTGATCAAGGATCAGGTCACAAGAAGGGTGCTGTTTAAAGGTCCATGCCGTGGTGGTCTATATCCATTAGTTCCTTTGTCTACCGGGTCTTCCAAGCAAGCCTTCGTTTCAATAAAGCCATCTTCCTCCACATGGCATCGTCGCTTAGGGCATCCTTCTTCTTTTGTAGTTCAGCAAATTCTTAGAAAGAACAATATTTCATACACTCCTGAAATAAATCCTTATGTGTGTGATTCATGTCAGTTAGCTAAAAGTCATCAATTACCATATCCAGTTTCTACAAGTGTTTCCACTTCTCCTTTGGAGCTAGTGTTTTCTGATGTTTGGGGTCCTGCACCGGCCTCTGTTGGCAAACATTTGTATTATGTGAGCTTCATTGATGATTTTAGTAAATTCACATGGATTTATTTGCTAAAGAACCGTTCTGAAGTATATCAAGTGTTCCTTAACTTTCAGAAATTTGTTGAAAGAAAGTTTGATGCTAAAATTAAAACTATGCAAACTGATTGGGGTGGTGAATATGAGAAACTCAATAAATTCTTTCAAACAGTTGGCATCTCTCATCATGTCTCATGTCCCCATGCTCACCAACAAAATGGTTCAGCTGAGCGCAAACATCGTCATATTGTTGAAGTAGGTCTTTCCTTGCTTGCAAATGCATCTATGCCACTTAAATTTTGGGATGAAGCATTCTTAACAGCCACTTTTCTCATCAACTTACTCCCTAGCAAAGTCATAAATTTTGATACACCGGTTGAACGACTCCTACACACCAAACCAAACTATGAGTCTCTTCGCACCTTTGGTTGTGCCTGCTGGCCAAACCTTCGTCCTTATAACACAAGAAAACTCTCCTTTAGATCCACACGTTGTGTGTTTCTTGGTTATAGTTCTCTCCACAAAGGTGTCAAGTGTCTAGATCCCAAAACCGGTCGTGTCTATATTTCTAGGGATGTAGTTTTTGATGAGCATGTGTTCCCTTTTGCTGCCATGAATCCCAATGCTGGCTCTCGTCTTCAACAAGACATTCTTCTTTTGCCAAAAGATTCCACACCTTCCACAAATTCTAGTCATGGGGATGCACAATTTAATGACTATATGCCATTGCCTATTGTTCCTGTTGTCACTAACCCTGGTCAGGAGACTACAGAAAACAATCATGGAGATGATGGTGCCTCTGATGCTGATCACACAGAAGAAAATTTCGTCCAAAATGATGAAGAAACGAGTCTTCAAACCCCTGAAAAAGATGCACAAAATCAGCCTACATCGCCTACAGAAGAAGCCAACCTGGGCACCTATCCCGGTGAAGATTCCCCTGCATCCTCGGATCGGTCGAACTTCGATCCTGGGACGATTCGTCGCCTGTCCCGAGCGATGATGATTGCGCTGCCGACCACGCCGTTCCGCGCCAGTCACGACGCGACACGTCGCCTGCACCGGCCCCTCCTGTGCATGGCAATGATTGCGCAGGGGCCGCTCCGCGCCAGTCCTGCCGCGCCACGTCGCCTGCGCCGGCCCCTCCTGCACGTGGCCTGCTGGTCGCCAACGCCAGCGCGCCACGTCGTCCCCGCCGGCTGGACGCGGGCCCTCGGTCCCCTCTGCACGCCAACGATGTCGCGCCACCTCACAGTCTCCTGCACGTGCACCGGTGGAGGAATCTGCTGCTGCACCTGCTGGATCTTCTGTGCATGCTGATACTATAGCTTCTGCTGTGCCTGGAGTTCGCACACGTCTATAAAAAGGTATTAAAAATCCCAAAGTTTACAAAGATGGTACAATACGGTATGGTCGCTATGGTTTTCTTGCATGTACCGGAGAACCACACAATCTTGATGAAGCACTTGATGATCCACGTTGGTGCACTGCCATGCAAGAAGAGTATGATGCATTGATTCATAACAAAACATGCATTTGGTTCCTTTTAGCTCCAACAAAAATATTATAGACTGCAAATGGGTTTATCGTATCAAGAAGCATGGTGATGGCTCCATTGACAGATATAAAGCTCGCTTAGTTGCAAAGGGATTTAAACAACGGTTTGGCATTGATTATGAAGACACCTTTAGTCATGTTGTGAAAGCAGCCACTATTAGAATTGTTTTATCCATTGCAATTTCTAGAGGATGGAGTTTACGGCAGCTAGATGTCAAGAACGCGTTCTTACATGGTGTTCTGGAAGAAGAGGTTTACATGAAACAACTCCCAGGTTTTGAAGATCCTCATACTCCTAATCATATCTGCAAACTTGATAAAGCTCTCTATGGTTTGAAGCAAGCTCCCAGGGCATGGTTCTCTAGGCTCAGTTCCAAGCTTCATGCTCTTGGGTTTCAGTCATCCAAGGCCGATACTTCACTGTTTTTGTATACACGGTCTGGTATAACTATATTTGTCTTGATTTATGTTGATGACATTATAGTGACAAGCTCTTCAGATCAGGCTATATCTACACTACTTCGAGATCTCAATGATGATTTTGTGCTAAAGGACCTTGGTGATCTACACTTCTTCTTGGGTATAGAGGTAACAAGAGCTTCTAATGGTATACTCCTAACACAAGAGAAATATGCTTCAGATTTGCTTGAGAAAATTGGCATGAAACATTGCAAACCTGCACCGACACCGTTGTCTCCTACCGAGCCTCTCTCTTGCTGATGGGGAGCCGCTTGGTTCAGCAGATTGTACATAATATCGTAGTATTGTTGGAGCACTACAATATCTTACATTGACTCATCCAGACTTGTCTTACTCTGTCAACAAGGTTTGCCAATTTCTGCATGCACCAACAACCACTCATTGGACAGCTGTAAAGAGGATTATGAGATATGTTAAGGGTACAGTAGATCTTGGAATTACTTTCAAGGCATCTACTTCTACACTTCTCAGTGCTTTTTCAGATGCAGATTGGGCCGGATGCCCGATGATAGACGCTCTACTGGAAGTTTTGCTATATTTGTTGGTCCTAATCTTGTGTCATGGACTGCAAAGAAACAAGCCACAGTGTCAAGATCGAGTACAGAAGCAGAATACAAATCATTAGCCAATGCCACAGCCGAGCTTATATGGGTTGAAGCACTCCTTGGTGAACTTGGGGTTAAGCTTCAAGAAAAACCTTGTCTATGGTGTGATAATTTAGGGGCTACATATGTCTCTGCAAATCCTGTGTTTCATGCTCGTACTAAGCACATAGAGATTGATTTCCACTTTGTTAGAGAAAGAGTAGTTGACAAAAGGCTAGACATTAAATTCATATCTAGTAAGGATCAAGTTGCAGATGGTTTTACAAAGGCTCTCCCTGTTAGAAATTTGTTAGAGTTTAGACGTAATCTAAATCTTCTTCGAAGTTTAGATTAACGGGGGCTGTCAGAGATTGTAATATGCACAATACGTATAGGGTACGGTGTAGTACACCGACCCGAATACGTCTCGATGTAAGCCTGCGCAAGGGCTATTCCTGCGCCTATATAAACATGAATCACGAGCCTCGGAGAGGCATCGTTTCCGCTTAATCCTAGTCCGGTTGATAGGATACACATAGCCTCCAATATAAAATCTTCTAAAAAATCACCTGTACAATTATACTAATGCGTGTGCTCACTCCTCTGGTGAATTCCCACTTCTTTTCCTTTTGTTCCGTTTCTTCTTTTTCATTTGCTCCACTTGTTTCCCATTGTTGTGATATTTTCTGATGGTAGATTTGTGGTAGCACACATGATGACTTGAATGGCACATATTATCATATACACATGTAAAGTTTGCACGAAAATTGCTGATACAGACCTTAATCAGATGCCATTTTGAAAAACTGTCAAGATATAATTTACTTGCAGGTGAACTACAGTAAAGACTTTCCAAAGATGTAGCCTATGTTGATTTTCAAAAATCATACTCAAACATTGACGAATTTTCGAGTAATAACAATTCCATGTACACTGGAATAAATTTTAGTCATAATTCTCTCTACTTGGGTATCCTAGAATTGAACCGCGTAATTAGGAGATGATCTGGACGCTCCAAATCGTGATTAGCTTGCAGGTAGTAAACTCCATGTCCATGTTCTCCAAGTAGATGCGGGTGGAGCATAGGCAAGAGTAGAGATGCGGAAGGGCAGCTCCGAGTTTCCACCATGCATATGGGCGCCCATCAGTCTCGGTGCACCCAGCCGCATCTAGTACGCCCCTCTCCGCACCACGCTCTCCTCTGCGGACGCCGGCGAGGAGGCATGTTTAGGCTGGATAATCGGTAAGACATTAGACGTGGAGTAGCAGTTAGGGTGCAACTATTTTTATATTAAATAGCGCGTTAGCCGGGGCTTGAACTTGAGACCTCCTGGCTCTGATACCATATTGAATTGATGCACTAGCCAATTATCTCAAAAGTCCGAACTGATGAAAAGGGCTAGACTTTATATTTTAATAGGAGTGACTTCCTCCGAGGATGAATTCGGGTGAGACTGGAGCAGATGTCCTCGCCGGTGTCAGGACAGCCGCCGGCCGCATGCTGACGGGGAGGAGGCGCGCCGGAGATGACAGCTTGGGGGCGGCGCGTGCTGTAGAGCGCGGCGGCGTCGCCCTGCAGGATCCTTCCGGATGGCGTCGGCTAGCTCGAGATGACGTCTATCCTGTACCGACTCGACTCGTACGACCAACATATATATTTCAGTCCCAGATACCTGCACCCTAGCTTAGCTCGTCTTTTAGGTTACACTTCTGCGCCTCCGCCCGCATCGCCGCCGTGCACACAAACCCAACCCGGCAGTTCACGACCAGTCTGCGCTAGGTAGCCGCAAAAAAAGAAGAGGGACACTGATAGGAACCCGTTCTCAGAGCTCTCCGACGACCTCCTCGTCGAGATCATCTCGCGCCTGCCCCTCAAGTCCACACTTTGCTACAAGTGCGTCTGCAGGCGATGGCGCGACGTCCTCTCCCACCCCGGCCACCGCAAGAAGATGCCCCCGTCGACCCTTGCCAGCTTCTTCTACAAAACCGACGAGATTTCTATCCGAACCATGAACCGTTGTTACAAAAGCTTACCAGGGAGCGTGTGCCCTATCATCGACCCCTCCCTCTCGTTCCTGCCCAAGTACAGGCGTGATGAGTGAGATTGACATTGACATGTTAGACTGCTGCAATGGCCTCCTGCTCTGCCGACGACAGGATACCGATTGTTTCAGAGCAACAACGGATTACGTGGTGTGCAATCCTGCCACTGAGAGATGGGTTGTTGTGCCTGGCACCGACCGGTCCAGCAATGTGCGGGTCACTCGCCTTCTCCTCTCACTTCCATGTGTTTGAGTTTGCCCTCGCGGATGATACACTTGGGATATACTCTTCCACGGCTGGAGTCTCGACACATCGGAGGGATTGGAAATGTCCAATTCATACAGGCAGATATTCAAGTAGCACATTTTTAGAGGGACGCTATATTTATCTTCCTTTGTAGATAAGGTTGCGGCTGTCGACATGGAGGGAAATTGTCGGGTCATTCATATTCCTACGTCACATGGTTCTTGCATTGCTCGTGAAGTTTATGTATCACAGGGACAATTGTATTTGGTAATTTACAACGATTCTGATCAAGTATCAATATGGGCTCTTGAAGATTCTGGTACTGAAAGCTGGACACTGAAGCAGAATGTCGGCCATTTGCAGTTGTTTGGAGAAGATGATACATCTTATGAGCATGACTATGATATTATCATCCACCCAGAAGATAAGATGATATTTATACTATGTACAACATTCTACTCGAAACGCGTATTAGTGACAGAACTAATGTCATACGACATGGATTCTAGGGAGCATTCTATAAGTGACCTGGATATGGCTGCAAGAGGCCTTATCTTTCATATACTAGATGACCCGTTGCGCGACTGCGCAACTGCCACATGAAAGGACTATATTGTTGCCGTATGCTTTCTTTGATTTACCTATTATAATTTGATAGAGGTTTCACACTTTGAACTTACTAAACTCTGTCACATAGATACAATCCCGTTGTGTCACTGACGGAATTGCCAAAAGCGAGGCTCGTTTCAAGAAAATGGCTTAGACAAATAAGATCATATCATGGGTAAAAAATGAAAATGTAAACCAGTGAAAAGTAATTCAGATTTTTGCATTAATTTAGCTTGGATGTGTAAGGATACTCCATTTTTGTTTATTTAGTTTGGTTTTGTTTGGACAATTAGACAATTGCCGAAAGTGTTACATGTATTGTAACCATAATTGTACCTTGTTTTCTATCCATGGCACGAGTGAGATTTACCGACTTTTGAGCCATCATTTGCAAAAGATTTTGAGTCAGGACATGGCACGTGATTGCGGCAAAAGCATGATAGAACCACGATAAGAACAATGTTCAAACCATCACCATTGAGTGCAGTTATAAATCCAATCACAAAAATATCAGGATACATTTATGACCAATGTATTAAATGAAAAATGTACAAAAGTTAGATTATTCAATACATGGCACAATAAACGAAGCTCATTTTGCAGTACAATCTGCTGGTCACACTTTATAAGATAATCTAAATGAAACTAATCCACAATATTGTGCATGGGATGAGAGCCTGATGTGGAGCAAGTCTTGGACCAAGTAATTTAGCAAATTAGGACAGAAATTGTCGAGCCCATCCTAAGAAGATCGAAGCCACCTTCTACGAAATATGTTCAGAAAGACTGCGCCATCTTGAGCTAAAGGGGTGCCACATAATATCAGCATCCAAAATCCTATATGAAAATCAAGTGCAGAGATGAAAAAAATAAGGGAAAATGTTACCTAAAAGAAAGGAAAAGGGCTAATGGCTACCATGTTTTGGATATCTAATTCCATGACTATCAGATAGCTTCTGTTTCTGATGTATGGTCATTTGGGTTTTGATTTTTAGAGTACAAATGATCTGATAAATACAACAGTTAGCGATGCAGCATTGTTCAATATAATGCCAAGAGTCAGTTGTTTTAAACAATCACATAGACCTTTTATATATATTTTTGTCAAGACATTGCAGGCTATGAACAATGTATACAGGAAAGATTGTGTGAGGACTAAATTATATCTTAAAATATGCAATTGTGCATAACTTGCTAACCAGCTAAGCCAGAACTACTGCATGTTATCTAATGAGTGGATCAGCAACAGGTTATTTGCATGGACCAGGGCAGTGTTTCAATTGAGAATGAAGGATAGTTTAGCAGTGTCAAAAAAGGTAAGGTAGTCACTAAATGGAAATCATATTCAGAAATAAATTAGCCAAAGAATGTTTCTCTCCAAATATAAATCATATGCCGAACATGAAACTGAACATTGCTGGTAGGGAGGAAAAAATTTAATATTCTCACAATGCATAGCAACTTTGCTTCCCTTTTTTATTGTAAATAGCAGGATCTAGGATTAGGCATATTGCTAGATAGTAAAGGTTATAGCAGGAAAAACAATGTATCACATAGATGAAGCAGAACCTCACTTTGAAAAAGATTGGATATATCTTAGTTGGCACAATAAACTGTAATAAACCAGATTAGTAACCAAAAACACAGCCAATTTATGACAGTAAGAAATCTTGCAATATTGCACGAAAACTGAATTTTGATTCCTTGTCCTCTGAACCACTCGAAATCTTTTTAAATGCTAGCTGAACGTTCCAGACCACTTTTCCTGAAGTAAACTTCAGAATGAACATCATACACTAATAATATGTAGGCATTGCTAGGTTATGCTGTGCTGATCTAATAAGCTACTTAAGAGGAAGATTGTTAGTTGCGAATACCAGCACCAGAAGGGCGGGGGAGGGAGACGCTAGCTGATCCACCACAGTTTCGCGGCAGGTTCCAGGCAGCTCCGTTTTAGGTGACAGAAGAGGAGGCGTCACCGGTGAGCAGGCCAGGCACAGTGCCACCGGGGGTGTGGTGGGCAAAGATGAACCTACTCCTGGTGATTAAAGAGTAGAATGTCATAGCTAATATGAGAAAGAAAAGACAGTCTGTGCAAGCCAAAATATAGCTCAATCTCCAATAATTCAGAGAAGTTGCATAATATTGATACTACCCTCATGAGGAGGGGCAGACACCATAGAAAGAATAGGTCCAGATTCAGAATGGTGCTTAGCATGCAGAGAAGTTGACAATTCCAGTGGCATGCGAGCTACTCAATTAGAACTTGAAAGGACGTCAGAACAGGAATATGACAAAAAGAAGCGGCAAATCAAAAGCGCACAATCATAAATATCTTCTTTTCATAACATAATCCAATTACCGAAAAGCACACACAATGGGCATACTCACAGCACCAATGTTATATCAACTATGGCAAACAGTCAGGGAAAATAATATATACAGCTAGTACATAGAATCAGCCTTAATCTTGAGATTATTTGAAGACAACAAATTATCTAAGGAGCAAATTATTAAGTACCTGTACAGAGCTAGGTAGTCTGGAGGCAAGGGGTGACCAGGATTGGGTGCGGCAAACTCTAAAAAGAAGTAAAATAATTTTGGCTAGCTAGAATTTTTTCACTCCAAACAGCTAGAACCCTATGCTAAAATTCTCAAGAAGCAATAACGAGACCAAAAGTCAAAAAAATTATGATTCTAAAAGCACTCTTGATCGACGCAATTTTTCACAAATGAAACCAACATCTTGTAAAAAAAACAGCATGTATTGGTTCAAAGAAGCATGTTTCCTATGATTTTAGTTCCAAATTGTACATATATTTGAACGAATCCTATAGCTAGTGCAGCCTAACTACTAATAGAGACGAAATATAAATTCTGATCTTAAATAAACTATGTGGCGGAGAGATAGAACCCGAAGTGCTTACCCGTCGGATGGATCTTATATCTGAACCAAAACGTTCCTAAGCCTTGGAGTTCTTCTATCTGAACCAAAACCTAATAAACCAACATACACATTTAATAGCAAGTCTACTACCTCTCCTATTTTTCGAAACAGGCAATTAAACAGCTAGATACTTTTAAAAAATCTACTTCCTTAATGGAATACATGCCTCATAAATTAATTTTAATGCTCTTTTTTTAACAAACGTCCTCTATTCACGAGCACCTTTTAATTTAAGCTTGGAAGAGAAAGAAGTATTTTTGTTTGTCAAAGTAAGCATAACCGAACAATCCAAACTTTTTAACCACACAGATGAAGAAAGCTACCGGACATATTAAGTGGACTAACACACAGAAGTATTTTATAATCCTCCCATATACACCTTTTCATCTGAACTGCAAGAAAACCAGTGTGCAAAAATTTGAACGACGGCTGAGAAATTGCAGCGACCAATGGAAAGGTCTGTAAGTTGTATTACTTCAGATACATCACACAGAGCTGAAACTATTCAGAAAAGTCATTTCAATCATGCATTCAAGATCTGTATGTTGTATTTTCTTTGTACAAATTAATTACTTCATGTAGCAACTGAAATTTCACCAAGATATACTTCATTTATCAACTGGAATTCCACCAAAAGATACAAAAACCTTATACTCAAACCATTAACTTAGATTGACCATTTACTCACTGCCAGAGGAAACAACAAGAAGTAATTAATCTTTGGACTGAAAACAGATGCAGTTATCACCGACATAGGCATTGTAAAAAATGAGAAGAATTATCTCAGTTTACTTCAGGCTGAACAACATCATTCGTTCTCCATTATTTCTCATAAACAGGTATCACCGACTTAGCTAATTGATTTCTGTGTCACAACCAAGAATCAGGCTCTATAGCATCTTCATTTTTTCACTGATCCTCTCCCTTCTCGAATACAGTTAATAATGACTACTATTAAAATTTATCTTGTTACGATGATGAAACAAACTATGATTATTTCTGTTTGACCAACAGGTTATGATTAGCCAGTATTTTATTTACAAAAATTATCAACCAGTACAATCAGATTAGTATAGAGAAGAAACATGCAAGCACATACATACCCTCTCTGCAACATTGTGTCTGTACATCGCCTGGCATCCCCATCACCACCACCATTCTGCCGCTTCTTGCCCTTAATACTTGCAGAACTGAGTGCAAAGCAAACCTGAAAGAAAAACTCAAAAAACAATATCACACCTTATTGTAGAAAAGAGTCGAGCAACGCTACACTTACTCCAATCTAATCAAACTAAAGGCGTGACCTATATATGTAACATTAACCAGTCACATTCAGGTGTTGTGATAATCTACAGCAAAATCATATCTAGTAGCCAACAGATTCATCCAATAGAGCTGAGATTTAATTCAATTAGTCCAGGGCAACTTATCTGCTAAAATTTGTCGACGCCGTCGATGCGCGGGCGCTGAAAAATCTTGTATTAAATCCTAAAACATAAATATTGTACTAATAAGTACAGAGAAAGGCTGGAGGTATAATAAAATGAACAAAATAACAGCTTGTTGGAATGAACTATGAATCAAGTGCCTCCAATAATTCAAATCACGAAGTAAGATAATTAAGGGAGAGACACATATCCAATATCTCTTTAGTTAGAGCAATCACTTGTAATTTCATATATGAAATGTTTTCTTTCTACCCATCTGTCGTGGTGGGAACACGCAGATGCCTAGGGGTAGGCTTATTCTGGGGCCGAACGAGTGCTTGTGGATTCGGGAGGGATAGCGCGCAGGATTGCGCACACAGACAAACAGATCGACACGGGGATTTACCCTGCTTCGGGGCTCTCGTGAGGAGATAAAACCCCTACTGCAGCATCTAGCCTACTTGGTGTATTTTCCTCTGTATATGCAGTGTGTACAAATGCTCCTCGAGCTGTATACGAGAGCAGCGCCGTGCTCAGCTAAGCTAATTTAGAAGAAAGCAGGGGAAGAAGAGCTCCCGCGAGTGAGCTGCCCGTGCTCATGCCCTCCCTGGTGCCTTTATAAAGAGGAGGCCCAGGGGACAAGGAGACAAAGAACACTATGCGCGGGTCCCACTTGTACTCTAGTCACATCAGTACACTGTAGCCACGCTGCCTCTGTCACCATGCTGTCCGCTTGCGCTTGTCTCCTGGGATGGCAGAAGGCATCTTGTACTTGTCGATGGAGAGATGCCGGTCTGGGCGTGGCGCTGTCCGGGGTGCAAGTGCCGACGTAAATCCTGGAGATCTCCTCCGCGTCGCGATACCGGCAACTCGGTCGAAGAAGACCTGGTGCCGCAATCTTGCTTCTCCAGCGACGATCCGGTCCAAGAGTAGTCCATCCGAGGTATACAACCTCGGCTGCCCGAAGCTGGCCCGCCAGGAGGAGCCCGTCCGAGACAAGGCAGAGCGCTGGCGCCGGTCGACGTTGCCTCGGTCACGATCTTTAGCCGGTCCAGGTACTTCGGTCGAAGGAACGGAGTGGCAGCGATCCACCTGAAGTGTTACCGAGTTGGGGTGGCCTCGGCCCAGCCCAGAAGAGGCGACGCCGGTTTGTGGCCTGGTGCGCCGACCCGAGGCAGGGAGGCCTCGGCCCACCGAGGCTAGCACATGCCGGCCTGGCCGAGGTAGACAATGATTTCGGCCCACACCGAGGCAGGCACAACATCTGCTTATACCTCGGTTTGCTCCAGGGAACTCGGCCTTCCCATCCGAGACATCTCGGATTAACCGAGGTTCGGCTGTGATTCGGTCCAGTACACTTTTCCTCTGTTTCCTTTATCTTTACGGCTATTTCTTTGCAGTTTCCTCTACTAACTCCGCCGCACCCACAACTTTGGGGTACCCGTGGTTACATCCCCGACACCATCAAACAAAAACAGAACTATAATTAAATTACACCAATAAATCTAGACAGTGTAATGATATTAGTGTACTATGGGTTATGCTGCCAACAGCACAATAAACAACAAAATAAGCCAAAGCCTACAAAAGTGGCTAAATATCAAATGGTCAGCTGCAGCTGGTCACTGCAAATGTATTGCTTAGATAAATCAAATCCAATCTTCTTAATTGTAGAGGGGTAGAATTAATTAACAAAATATCAACCATCAACGAATTGTCCCAAGAAACAAAATCCAGTTAGTAAAAGCAAGCAAGGATCCAAATTCATATGGTAACGATCTAGTCAAATAACGTCTAATGCAACTGAAAAATGATTTCTGATCAAACAATCTTTGCACAGGAACAATCCACATTCTCAATCTTTAAATATACATCCAGTCAAATATATTTACAACACTACTATTGCAAGAACCTCGTTTGAGCACCAAAGGCCCCTCAAAATGCACCACGTTTCCAATCAAATACATTCTCAATATTTACAGCAAACAATCTTTGCACAAGAACACAATTCACATTCTCGAAAGCACCAAATGCCCCTCAAAATGCACCAAATTTTCAGTCAAATACATTCTCAATATTTACAACACTACTATATATTTCCCACTGACCATACGAACAAAATGACAATCTTTGAAGTCATTTTATGTTAAATGAGCATAATTTCATCAATATGAAATACAAGAACAAAGAATAGACAGAAATAAATGAATTATAGCAATATTTTCTCAGGCAAGAAGGAAACTGAACACGTTATAAGAGAAAACTCAGCACTCCAAACGGCAGGAAAAAATATGTCAACCATCTACACTCTTGGCATCATGTACACAAAGGAAAATACACGAGATGGTCATATGTAAAGAAAGAAATGCAAAGAGCAAATCAATAAGTGAGAGAGAAGGCATAACTTACCATGAAGACTTTTGTAACATGGGTGACAAGATTCAGGCCTAAGGATGCCAATTATTTATCCTCACAATTTATCTGCAAAAAAAATGCTAGAAAAGTTCTCATCAGTAAGCACAACTGAAATTTTGCCCAGTCCCCAATTTGTACCTCTACTTTTGCACCCCCAACTTTGCATCAACCATAAATCAACAATCTAGAAACATAATGGCAGTGAGAAAATACCCGTGTGAAGTTCCCATTTGAACAATTAAACCATCAGCTGCAAAATTGAGCACCCTTAGACCATGCTTCCTGAAAGCAATTCATCAAGCACTCAATTAGTAATTCATCAAGCACTGAATCACCACATAGAAAGAAACAAACTCTAGATTCCTTGCATACATACAAAGATTAACAAGAGTGCATATGGAGAAACCAAACCTGCTTCCTGCTTCCCCAAAAGATCCCAAAGAAAACACAGCAGCAGCTCGCCACTTGCATGGCTGGATCAATCCTCCCCCAACCTTCTTGGATTTGCATCAAACACCTTGTATGCCTAGTGATAACCCCCAAGAGCAAGGGATCACGGTAGCACCTCTCAATGTGGAAGTAAGGTATCGATCCGCAGGAGCAAGAAGGAAAAGTTATCTATTCCCTACAACTAAAGTGTCACAAGTTTTAGTTGATTATGCACTAAACAAGTTTAGAGAACAAGATGGTTGGTTTGATGGATGTAAAAGTGTCCCAATCCTCTTCTTTGCAAGAGGACAAGACAAAGGTAGTAGCAAGTGAAAGCTCTCAAAGAGAGAAAGCCCAATCCTCTATGTAGCAAGAGGACAAGCTCAAGTGTGTGTTTCTTATAGGAACAATGGACATGGTTCATGGGTTCACTTAATCCTCTCTCTCTCTCATCTACGGTGATCATCATGTTATAGATAAAGTACACACAATTGTCATGTTTTAATGGTAGCTTTTTATGACGGCTATATGTCCTAAAACACATAGTTGAAAGAAATACTCATTTGTGTTGCTAGGTCACCCCTCGTAAGGCTAGCGTGGTTTCTCTCACTCCCACATCATACTCTTTCTTTTTACCCCCAGATAAAGGACGTTGGGCGGTACTGTGTCACTCAATACCTATGCCGTGTCACATCGGCCATCCCGTACCCACATACATCATACTTCAAAGTATGACAAATCACAAAAGCTCCAACACAACGGTAAATGCATAACAAATCATCTCACACCACAATATTCACCACAAAGGTATTACATAGATGACCGTAATCATGTTCAGCAGCTCATACGGTACTAATTAGTGAAGCTCAAGAGAGAGGAGAGATACAAAAGTTACCACCACAAACCCTAGTCCATGGGGTGGACTACTCCCCCTTCATCATGGTGATGATGGTGGAGAAGTTCTTGCTGTAGATGTTGACGATGAACACGCCGGAGGGGGGTGGAGCCCTCCGGAGGTGATTCCGGCGGCGTTTCCCCCCTCCGATCTTCTCCGGCGGCAGCCTTCTGTCTCTCTGTTTCGTGGTTTTGTCTTTCTCCGCCGCCTCCTTTCGCGAAACGCCAGGGGACCTTTTTTATAGGCGTTTTTAGGTCAAGACGGAGTCGTTGGACGAAAAATCGACGGCAACGGAGCTCCGAGGAGGAAACGAGCTGGGCCCACGCGGCCATGTACTTTAGGCCGCGTGGGACCCTCCCATTTCTAGCCTGTTGGGCTCCTGGTCTTCAATTCAAGCCCATTACGTTCGTCTCGAAAATTCTGAACCGTGCTCTTTGACCTTGCCCTTTTTGGAGTCCCGAAGCTCCCGGAAAGTCTGAAACACTAAAAAAGACGTTTTCTGGAAAAACAGGGTTAATTCCAAATAAATGGGAAAACTATGAAGTATTCCCAAAATCATTATAAAACATTGGTATAACCCTTATATGATGCAAATATGATTGGAATATAAGCAATTAAAGTGCAAAGTTCATGTATGCATTTTACATGCATCACCTAGGGAAACCAAACCTGCACAAACAATATGAGAAACTCTGGGAGCATGCCACATAATCTGGCGAACATGGCTGCCTCTAGGAGAGACGAGAATGAGAGCAGAGAGAGAGGAGGGAGAGACAAACCTGAACGAACCCTAGCCCCCTCCTCCTGCTGCCGCTTGACGTCGCCCTTGGGCTGGCTGTCGAGCTCTGCTTCCTCCCCACCTGCTCCACCAAGCAGAGAAACCCAATCCTACACGGAAGAAAACAATGATTAGATCGATCTAAATGGCAGGAAATGAACTGGATTTTTCAATCCTAAAAAAGGCAATGGTAAGAAGAGACAGGCAATCTAGGAAGAGCAGCGAGGAAGTAGCTGCTGGGGGAGGAAGAGAAAACGAACCGAGGTTGGACGCTTAGGCCATCTTCTCCCCGATTCACACACCTCCATCGCCGCTCCGTGGCGGCTCTGAGGAGACGACGCGCATGCTCTGCACAATGATTAATTCAAGAGCATCGCTAGACTCAAAATTCAATTGCATATAGACACTCTGTTCAAAATATGGATCAAGTCTATCTCAAGAAATGTATGAGGAACATCTAAACAAATGCATATCTTCTAGCATACAAAAACTACATTATTCAGTTTGTAACATTTGACCTACAAGTCCATCATTGGCTCACCTTATACTTGAGTTTGTAAAAGACGAGGTCCTCACCGGTGGGACAGAGAGTTGGAGACGAGCAGGACGGCTGACATCTGAGCACGGAGAGGAGCATGTCAGATGCTTGGAAAACAATGTGATTTAATCTCCCAAATATAAATACCTAGACATAAAATCCAGATATTCATGTACAAAGCTATACCATACAAATCAATCGCCTCTGAAATTAAGAATCATATACAGGAATGAGTTTACCATCAAAGAAGCCACGGATCTATAGCCAGAGAGGAGATGTGGAGGAACAACCTGGGAGAGGAGAGGATGTGTGGACCGCCTCATGCAGCTGCTGGTGACGCTCGCTGCCGCTGCCGCCGTCCGCCGCTCGTTCCCCGCTGCTCGTTGCCGCCGCTGCTCCCTGTCGTCGCCGCCGTCCGCCGCTGCTCCCTGGCGCCGCCGCCGTCCGCCGCCGCTCCCTGTTGTCGCCGCTCACTGCCCAGCTTGCTGGTGCCGCCTCGTCCGCCGCCGCTCCCTGGCGCCGCCGCTGCTCGCTGCCGCCGCCGCTCGTCCGCCGCCGCTCCATCCCTTCGCCGCTCGCTACCCCAGCTTGCTGCCGCCGCCAGCCCCATCTCCCCTACTCTGCGCCGCCAACTGCCGCGGGGAGCCGCGCACGGACAGACGAGCAGCACAAGATCGAGTGGGAAGGAGAGTTGGGGCAGGGGTGGCGGCTGGCGTGGAGGAGCAAGAGGATTGGGGCAGGAGAGAGAGAGCGCGTGAGTGGCTAGGGTTTCACCCTGCTGGTCTTGTCCCACGAACGGAGCGGGCCAAACTGAGCTACGTGAGCGAGCTGGTCTCGCCCACGATTTTTGGGCCCATTGTGTAACTTGCCCCACAATGTCATGCACAAATCAGGCAGCACGAAGTAAAAAAAAATCAACCGCATCCAACGGCTGTGGTGAAAAGTGGGAGGTAGAAAACTCTGTTCACCTCCGATCCGACAGTTAAAAATCGCTAGGAGGGGCAAACTACCTCAGGGGGCGGGTAGACTCGGCTCCTTTATAGAAGTAATAATTCCTTTGTTCTCACGTTCATTGGCTGATGGGCACTAGAAATATGAATTGTGTAGTGGTGAATGCACAACTGTGTATTTGTTTGTTTGCCAACAGAATATCATGTATCTTTTTTACGAACAGGATGGTGTGTATATTTTTTTAATGATATTTGACTTTTAGCTTAGAACAAAATATTACATTGTGTGTTGGAGGCACCTCCCGCGGTGAACTTGTAGCTAAAATAAATATCCTACACGGTACTTAGCGGAATCTATTGCAAAAACTTGATCGCGTGTGAACTGGCTGTTTACTTTGACATGGCACCTTTTTTTGTTTTGTTTTCCGGTTGTGCTGATGATGGCCTAGTCTCATGCATGTACACTCTTCCATAACTGCGATTTCATATGAAAAAATGCATACCATTAGTAGCCAGATTCAGTGGCCAAAGCAATGTGTAGATTTAGCGATATTTAAAAGGCGACTCTGATTCAGTACTGTCGTAACTTCTGGTGTTGTGCCTTCTGGAGAAGCGCAGCAATTGCGTGATAGCATGACCGACTTAGATCTTTGAACTTATATATGCTGGCAGAACTAAGAATCCACTATACTGAGCGCATACGACGCGCTATATCTGTCTTATCGTCATACCTGGTGTGAAGCTTAGTTGTATAAATTTTGACTTGCGAGATTTATACAACCTAGAAAAGGAACCGAGGGAGTGCTAATATTTATTGCTTGCAGAAAGTTAAATGAACATAAACATAATAATATGAATACCGTATTTTACATCTAAAAAATGATATTTTATATATTTTTGTAGGCAATTATCGATGGTCAAACTGAATGTATTGACTTCTACTATTGTATTTCTAAATTGGCTGTTAGGTAGATGACTATCCTGCCTACTATTATATGTTTTTTTTCAAACGAGGCAAAAGCTTTGCATTTTATATTGATATAGGAGAAACAAACATGACACGACCGAGACCAAAAAGAAAAAAACATACATGACAAAGCGTACTAAACAAAAGAAAGTAGCCCCGCGAGGATCCAAATCATCCTACTCCTTCTAATCTCTCGGAAAGATATATAGTCATATCTTTAAAACGCTATTACGCAGGCAGAGACGTCTAGCGCCGTCTACTATTATATGTCTAAATTGCCTACCTATGTATGTCTAAATAAATGTCTATTCCAAACTGGTAGCTATAGGTTGTACTACTATCTGGACTACCTATGTATGTATAAATAGGTGTCTAGTTAAAATTGATTTCCGGCTAGTAGTAGAGCACATCGATATGGAGGCCGAGCTACATGTAGCTCAGCTTTACTACAAAAATCTGCATTTTATGTTTTAGAAAATTCAAAAAAAAAACTACGTGTAGATAATGTCGAGATCTGTCACTATGCATGACTACTGAAAATTTCCGCATTATATGTGGAAACCAATGTTGGAGATATCGCTTATCGGGAATTTATCGGCCGACCCAAGATAAGGGGTAAATCGGCTGATTTATCGGCATATTGGCTGATTTATCAGCATATCGGCGAATTTATCGGCCGACTTATCTTATCGGTCAGACACTGTGAAGTGATAAATCAGCCGATTTATCGGAATATCGGAAGATATCTTGAACACTGGTGGAAACAGATTAAAACGTCCCGGCCTTCTAGGATCGTAGGCAGGAGTCTTGTATACAAAAGATGATGAGCAGGAATAGAATCAAAGTGTCCTGAGTCTCCACGGTTTGCCAACACACAGTAACACACGGGTACATTAGGGAATTGGATCTGCCAAAGTAGACGACGAGAAGTCCTTTTGCGTTTCCAGCGTATGTACGGCCCACATATAGCGAAGATATCCTGCGCCCTCGTCTTTCCAGCTCCACCTCCGCCAGTATCGCCGCCGCGCACACAAACCCTAGGCGTTCGCAGTTCGCGTGGTAGCACCGCTGGCGAGTGTTTCTTAATCTCCCCCTCCACCGTGTCGATCAACCTGCAGGCTGTTGCCGGCAATGGAAACGCGGGTCTCCAAGAAGAAGAGGGACACAGAGAGGAGCCCGTTCTCCGAGCTCTCCGACGACCTCCTCGTCGAGGTCATCTCGCGCGTGCCCTTCAAGTCCACCCGCAGCTGCAAGTGCGTCTGCAGACGATGGCGCGGCGTCGTCTCCCACCCCGACCACCGCAAGAAGCTGCCCCGGTCGACCCTCGCCGGCTTCTTCTACAAAACAGGCGATCGTCTTGTTTGCCGAAACATGAACCGTCATTACAAAAGTTTAACAGGGAACTGGTGCCCTGGCATCGACCCCTTCCTCTCATTCCTTCCCAAATACAGACAATGTGACATTCAGATTGACATGCTAGACTGCTGCAATGGCCTCCTGCTCTGCCGACGAAAGGATAGGGATTTTTTCACGACAACAACGGATTATGTGGTGTGTAATCCGGCCACTGAGAGATGGGTTGTTGTGCCTGCTGCCACCGACCGGTCCAGCAACGCGCGGGTCGCTTGCCTGGCGTTCGACCCGTTCGTCTCCTCTCACTTCCATGTGTACGTTTGAGTTTGCACCCTCGGATGATACACACGTCGAACAATTGGGGATATACTCTTCCAAAGCTGGAGCCTGGACACATCGGAGGGATTGGAAATGTCCAATTGATATAGGCAGATTTTCAAGTAGCACATTTTTCAGAGGGGTGCTATATTTATCTTACTATGAAGATAAGGTTGTGTCCGTCGACATGGAGGGAAACTGTAGGGTCATTCATATCCCTACGTCACATGGTTCTTTTGTTGCTCGTAAAGTTTATGTATCACAGGGACAATTGAATCTTGTATTTTGTAGTGATTCTGAACTATCAATATGGGCTCTTGAAGATTCTTTTTTTTTTGAGAAGGCTCTTGAAGATTCTTGTACTGAAAAGTGGACACTAAAGCACAATGTCGGCCATCTGCAATTGTTTGGAGAGAGGATTCGTCTTATGAGCAGGACTATGATGTTATCCTCCACCCAGAAGACAAGGTGATTTTTATACTACGTACGATATTCTACTCGAGAATCAGTTCATTTACAAAACTAATGTCATACGACATGGATTCTAGGGAGCTGCATTCTATAAGTGATCTTGGTTATGAGTGCATGAGTCCTTATCTTTCATATGTTCCTTTCTTCTCAGATTCATTGGCTGATGGGCACGAGAAATTGTAATTGTGTAGTTCTGATTCACAATTGTGTATTTGTTTTTCGCCAACTAATGAATGGCATGTATCTTTTCATGAACAGAATGATGTGTAAGTTTTTTTTTATATATTTGAGTTAGGTCTTGAACCTAACCAGCTGGGACTTGGCTAGACCTTATATGATGTCGTGCTAGTTCTTATCGGTGATTAATTATGTGCACTTATGTATCTTTTATGCGGTTAGTTATTGCAGTTAATTAACAACCTAGTAAGACTATTCTTCTATACCTAATAATAAAAGCATTAAGGCTTCTTCTCGTACGTCGTTGAAACTACCCCTAAAGTTGCAGAAAATTACCCACCACTGCCATTGATAAGTCACGTACCGGTTCGTGTCTTTTCCTCCCGTACCCAACCACAATGCACGTTTTGCCGTATCATACTCGAACTGTGTACTAGCCGGTCTACTGTGTTGTGTTGGATTCGAATACTCTCCCGTGCATCGCTCGGCTTTGATCGATTCAGCATCACCCATAAACATGCAGACCACGGAATCAACAGGTCGACTCTTGCCGTTTGTTCGTTCTTGATAGCGCCGTCGTCGTTCTGCCGATTTCGCCGGATATCTGCACGTCCGTCCGTGATCGACATCAAATTTCCTCGATTGAAATCCGTCCGTGATCGACGAGCTAGCTTTGGAATTGGACTCCAGATCAAGAAAAAAAACATGGCGGCAACCAGGACTGAGAAGCAAGTCGACGAGGTTGTGGGCGAGAAGACCAGCACGCTGGTCAGCTCCGACGGCGACCGCTTCGATCGACCAACTCGAGATTCGATCGACTTTTGTGAGAGTGTCTTCGTGGACGTCCATGATCCGATCTAGATGAATCTCGTGGCGTCGTACCTCCTAGCGAACCTCGCCGGGAACCCGAGCGCAAGCAAGGAGGACGTGGCCGAGCTTCTCACCGCCGACAGGGAGGGGAGGAGTGTTTCATGCAAAAATTCTGTCCGCGGACCTGCTTGGTTCAGCCGCCGAGTCGCTGCCCCGTGCCCGAGCTCGACCTCCTCCTCACCGCCCTCTGCCCTCCATCGTCGGCAGACTGCACCTTACCACCAAGTCGCGCTCGCCCTCACGGTCCCGCCTCGCGGGCGTTCATCTGTGCTACCGTGCTCGCCACCTAGCGTGCCTACGCTCGCCGCCGTGTTGTGCTGCTCGCTTGCGTCGCCGCACCAACGTCTCTTATTCCTTGCTCTATGATCTTCACGTCGCCTCGGCAACCCAACGAGGCGCCTCGGCGCCTGGTCCTCCGCTCGCCCACCAGTTGCTCGTCGGGAACGCGGCGAACTCCTTTGGCGCGGAGAGCGGCTGGTTCCGGATTGACGACCGGGTGGAGGCGCTCGGCTCAGAGGAAGACAACGGCGAGGCCGCTACCTCGCCAAAATCCACACGCCGCCGCCACTTCATGTATGGCATCGCCGCTTGCCTCCAGGCTCAAGGCTCAAGCAACACCTTGCCCGCAGGTCCGCCTCTTGGCCATCTCTGGAGGGAATCCACATGATCGCGACATGTATCTGGCATCATCTTGGACGGTGCTCCTCTCTCCTCTCTGAAGTCTAAACCAACTCTCTGAAATCTGGATGCGAAGGAGCAGGGCATGTGCACAGTAATACGTCTGCCCAGCCCATCACGCAAGTCAACAACTGCAAGTTGTGTTCGTAAGATCTCATACTGGCTTACAGCCGACCTGCAAGTTTCTTCCACCAGGAGCGCTCTACAGACTAAATGTTAGGCATCAACTTCATTTGCAAGAACGTGCACATGTTATCAGGTATTCGGAGTACAAAGTGCTTGGAGCAGTCTTGACCGATGTTCTTTTTCAGAGTCCATCATACTGCCCTTACAGCCGACCTGCAAGGTTATCCCAGTATCCCACGAGGAGCAATATACAGACTAGAATGTTGGTCCTGAACTTCTTTTTGCAAGAACCTGCAGATGTTATCAGGTACAAAGTGCTTGGAGCAGTTTTGACCGGTGTTGTTTTTCAGAGTCCATCATCAGAGCGATTTCTTCATACTTCTCAGCTATTTATTTGACGGCTGCTCATGCTGTTGCGAGCATAATTGATTGAGAAACGCACATCATACTCTATGTCGTTATGTGCACGAGTCTACAAGAACTCCCTCGGCAGGAAGAGATTTTCAGGAAGGAGTGGAGATCTCACCCGGAGAACCCTACAAGTGACAAACACCATCATGTCACAATGTAATGTTTTTACCGAGCTAAGATTTCTAATAAAACCTTCTGCATATGGACATGTTGCCCTGGTCCAGAACAAGACGAAGTAAAAAATTCTAATGCATGATATTTCTTCGTCTTTGTGCAAGGCTTGTGATAGAACATTTACAATAGCCTAGGAACCTTCTGATCGGAAGGCTTAGCTATGTGTGTGTGGAACCTTCATGAATCATGAGGCTCTACAGAGTAGCAGATCTGGATTGTATTTTAAACATGTGTCAAGTGGTAAGGCTTTATAAATTTCCCTGTATTAAGGCTTGTCCAATTTTTGTTCATATGTTTCATCTTAGTGGGCAAGTAATAGATATTTTCATGTTTCTGTAGCAAACTTCCTGGGTTATAGCGTCACAGTATGGTTTAAATTGTGTATTTTGTTTTTGTTTCGGGCTGACCTTATAATATATGGCCTTTTGTTGTGACATGCTTGTATAGTAATTTCCGGTAGTGAATTTTGTCATGATTTAAATAATATTCAATAAAAACCAACCCGTTGCAACGCACGGGCATTTTTCCTAGTATTTCTAAAATGTTTTTACATTCCTAGATCAAATAAACTAAAATGCAACTCTAAATTTATGTATGTCAAAAGGGTGTTTAAATTTATAGAATGCGTGGGCGTTATACGATCTGCTAGCCCGTATTTATTCCCTTCGTCCTCTAAAATGACAGTTTTTTCATGGAACTAACACTTAGTTGCTCTTAAACTCCTCTAATATGCAAGGACGGAGAACATGGGTGGATGGACGAGTATCTCTAACCAAAGGGCCAATTGTGTTGAATAATCGTGCCAAACCATCTATGCCCTCATTGTCACTAGCATGGTGGGAGGAGGACCACCCGAAACTGCCTATCGGTCTCGTCTGCACAATCTGAAGATTAGTATTTTGAAAGTGCTCATAGGGTAGAGCGTGTGTGCGTCCATTGGGGTGAATATATGGGCGTCTATGTGAGCGTATGTGTCTGTACTGTGTTTGGCAAAAAAAAGTGGGCGGTAGATTTTATTTTTTGAGCGATACTTCAAAGTAGATTTTCCCATGAAAAAACCAGTTGCCCCTGGGCCATGAAGGAAAAGCCCAAGTATGGCTACGTTTTCTTGAACAGAGCCCGAATAGGACCACCTCATGGTGGTAAAGCCCATGTTGTTTTTAGATAAAGTGGTAAAGCCCATGTAACACACAACCGACCTTACCCGACCGCGCTCGCCCGCAAAATAGTCCCCACGACGCTCCCTCCCTCCCTCCGACCCGTGCTCGGCGGCGGCGGCGGCGAACTCCGGCGGACAAGGCGTCACCACCGGCGGCAAGGTATACACCGCGACCCCTTTCCACTCCCCATCCCCCGCTCGTCTCGCCCCGTCCCGTCCCGTCGTGCTGATCCACCGAACCCCTCCCTCCGCGAAACCCTAGGTTCTGATTCGAGATTCGTCCCAGGTCGCCATGGAGGAGGACGCGGAGGGCATGGACCGCCTGGACATGGACGGCGACTTCGTGGGCGGGCGCTTCGGCCGCGACGGCGAGTTCTACTACCGGAGCCGCCGCGAGCGGGCGCCGCAGACCCGCGACGACGCGCTCTACGGCGTCTTCGCCGAGGGCGACTCCGACTACGACTCCGAGGAGGACGAGGCGTCGCGCCGCCGCCGCCGCGGCAAGCGCCGCAGGGACGAGGCCGGGCCCGACCTCACCAGGCCCGTGCAGTTCGTCTCCAAGGGCGTCACTGAGCAAAAGCCAGAGGAGGAGGAGGAGGACCAGAGGGCTGGGCTTGGCCAGGCCGCCGCGTCCTCCTCGCGCACAGCTGCTGCTGCTGCCGCCGCCGAGGAGGAGGAGGACCCGGAGGAGGAGTACATCGACCTGCCCACGGGGTTCGGGCAGCGGATCGCCGAGGGTGCGCGCGCGAGGCGGGAGGAGAAGGAGCGGCAGCAGGAGTCGGCCAAGCGCCGGCGCAGTGCGTCGGGGGCAGCAGGGTTCGAACCGGGGAAGCCGGCGCCGGCCCCTGGGAGTCTGGAGTCCAACACGAAGGTGGCTAAGATGATGGCGATGATGGGGTACAAGAGAGGAGCAGGCCTCGGCAAGAATGCGCAGGGGATCACCGCGCCGGTGGAGACCACCTTGCGCCCCAAGAACGCGGGCTCGGCAGCGTCGAGGGGTTCAAGGAGCCCAAAGCTTTCACCCCCAAGGAGAGCTTGCCAGCCCCGCCTCCTCCACCGCCTGCCAAGAAGGAAAAGCAACGGTGGTCCAAGAAGGCCAGCGCGAAGAAGGATCAGGTCTTGACGAAGAATGAGCTGCTGGCAAGGCGCGCTGAGCAGGAACAGGATGAGCAGCCCGCGCTTGTAGGGAAGGTGCTTGACATGCGAGGGCGTCAGGCTCGTGTGCTCACAGACTTGAAGGGGCTCAGTACTGAACATGAGATGGAGGCAAATGACGTGCCGATGCCGGAGCTGCAGTACAATGTGCGGCTGCTTGTTGACGAGGCTGAGGCTGATATTGTCAGGTTGGATGGGCAGCTGCGGCGGGAGCAGGAGAAGGTGGCTAGTTTGGTAAGGGAGAAGGAGAAGGTAGCGAAGCAGGAGGCTTTCCAGAGGCACCAGCTGCAAGTTATGGAGACAATTGCAGGTGTGCTGGAGCAGGTCCGGGTTAATGACACTGCTGGTTTGCTCACTTCGGAGGGTTGCTCAAGACCTTCCAGGAATTGAAGCTGCGCTATGAGGAGGAGTTCAAAATGTGTAGCGTTGCATGGGTTGCTTGCCGGTTTGCACATCCACTGCTTATCCGGGTCTTCCAGGGTTGGCAGCCGCTGCAGAATCCCTTGTTTGGCTTGGAGGTCATGTCATCGTGGAAGGATTTGCTGCAGGGAGACCAGCCATATGATTTCTCAGATGCTACTGAATCAATGGCTCCATATGCACAGCTGGTCAGTGAGGTCATCCTACCAGCTGTTCGGATATCAGGAACTAATTCATGGAAGGCTAGGGACCCAGAACCGATGCTCCGTTTTCTCGAGTCATGGGAACAGTTGCTGCCCCCTATCGTGCTCCATTCAATATTGGAGCATGTAATCATGCCAAAGCTCACAGCTGCAGTCGACTCTTGGGACCCGCGGAGCGAGAATGTACCAATCCATGTATGGGTACACCCGTGGTTGCCAACTCTAGGGCAAAGGATAGAGACATTGTGCCACTCTATTCGGTACAAGCTGAGTAGTGTCCTCCAGTTATGGCAAGCTCACGATTCATCAGCTTATGCTGTGCTATCTCCATGGAAGGGTGTATTTGATCCAGCCAGTTGGGAAGACTTGATAGTGCGTTATATCATTCCAAAACTGAAAAATGCACTCCAGGAGTTTCAGATCAACCCAGCAAACCAGATGTTCGATCAGTTTAATTGGGTTATGATTTGGGCTTCTGCTGTCCCGGTGCACCATATGGTCCATATGTTGGAAGTTGATTTCTTCAGCAAGTGGCAACAGGTTTTGTATCATTGGTTGTGTTCACCAAATCCTGATTTCAATGAAATCATGAATTGGTATAAGGGCTGGAGGGGACTTTTCCCACCAGAATTGCTCGCCAATGAACGCATACGGATGCTTCTAACATCTGGTCTTGAGATGATGAACCAAGCTGCCGAAGGACTTGAGTTGGTGCAGCCAGGGGCTAGGGAAAATGTTGGCTACTTGAGAGCCACAGAGAAGCGGCAATTTGATGCAGCACAGCAAGCATCGCAATACCCATACCATGCTGGGCCAGGAGCAGCCATGTCAGATATGACCTTCAAGGACTCTATTCAGGAATATGCAGTTGACAAGGGTTTGCTGTTTATGCCCAGGGTTGGCAAATTCCACAAAGGCTTGCAAGTGTATGAATTTGGTACCGTGAGTATCTGCATAGATTCTGTCAAGCGACTACTCTATGCACAAGTTCAAGAGGGAGCTGAAGGGTGGAGTTCTGTGTCTCTTACGCAATTGCTGGAAATGAACAGGATGGCAAGACGCTAGGAGATCATCTATAGCTTGCAAGTTGCATGTGATCATTTTTTCGGCTGTGTAGGTAGTCTTCAAATGTGTCTTGCGAGCATTGCTGTAGAATTACTCGATAAAGAACAAAGTTTTTGATAATGTATCTGAATGTGATTTTCCACATTTCAACATGGAACTCGATTGTTATATTATTTCTTGAGTTTTTTTGTTATTTTGGCAAGTTCATTTCTTGTTGTATTTCCTGACATAACGAATGCCCTCTTACTAGGATTATTAGTGTGCATCTAGTTGTTTCCACTACGTACTTTTGGATAGATGATTTTTTTTTGCCTGATGCCATGTTCAGCTGTTAATATGGTATTTTGGATATAAGTCTTAAAATGTTGGTTGTAGCTTTTTATCCAGTACATTTCTCTTTTACATACGAAAAGGAAGATGACAGTAAGTAGTTTTGCTTAAGTCAAGCTTACCCATACTGTTCATCTCATATTTGACTTCTTTTTAAGGTTTGGAAACTAGATGCCCTGTCTATTTACATGCAAGGTGGTTTCCACTGGAACTTAGGGAAGTTTCGTCAAGGCTAATGTTATAATGCTTTTCAGTATTTGGAAGGTTCCTTTGTCAACCTTGCTTTCAGTGTTCGAGCTTCATCCTGAGGTCATTATCTGTTGGAACTGCAGTTTCAAGGTTCCTCTTTATTTCGGGGCCGGATCTGGTAAGAGATATTTTACATTGAAAAGACTACTCTTCTTTACCTAGATATCTTCACTTATTTCGCTCTACGGCCGTATTGCTAAAATCATAGTCATTGCCAATAACCTGCTGATGCATTTGATGGACAGAGTTGACATTGTCAGTTTGAAACTATCAATATTTCAGAATGCCATTTTTGTCTGTTTCATGCTGTGGAATTCACCTGTTCTTCATTGTCCGTGTGAGATTTCTGCTGTATACTTGACTAAACATTCATTCATGTAGCTATTTATATGCACACAAAAAGGAGTCATTTACCATTGTCATTGTCTGACTAGTTTTTCCATGCGATCTAGTTCCTATTTCGGTTCTTTGGATAACTAACTCTCATATATATGATTTATATTACCATAAATACAATTTGTCTCAAAACAACCGCCTGAATTGCCTGAGTAGCCAGATCAATCATTTATTAGGGAATCAAACTATTGAATTCAGAATACTGTATGTTATTAATGGTTCCTGAATGATCATTTTATGCATTTCTGAATGGTTTTTGAGTTTTATTATGAACCTAATCTTATTCCAACATTGGTTACTTCTGTTTCCTGGAATTCCAAGTTGATCTCGTTTACTTCTGATTGCTGGATTTGCTCCATCACTAAGACGTGCGAACTTTCTGTTTCATTCCATTTATCTTGTTAGTTGTCCATTCCTGGTTGGTTTGTTATAGCCTTGCCGCCCTCGCTCATGAATTTTAGGCAATACCTTACTTTGGTCATGTAACCTATGATGGCACTATGAGCCCCTAAATCTTGTTATGCTGAAACATTTTATCAGTCGTAAAAACTGAAACATGTGACCACAGGATCTTCAATTGTTGATCTATGAAACTCACGTGCTATATGTACAAACAACTGACAATATATCTAACTGGCACCCTACTTGTACAAGCAAAATGAAATGCCTATCTTGGCATTCTTTTGGTCATCCTTTCAATCTACAGCCTTTGTTACACTGTTACCCATATGCATATGTTCCTTCGCATGTCTATAATTTTTCATCAGGGGCTCTCTCTTATCACAGTGCTACCGGCGAATGCAAGTGTAGACACCCGTGAGTTATCCATAGGAGACATTGACGGAGACACATTTAACTGGGGAGGCTCAATTGTTCTGACTTTCAGGTCCATGACATCTGTGATCAGGCCTGGCCTCATGATCTTGTCGTTGACGGTGTACTCGCCCTTTAGCATCTTTGCACCATCGACATGGAGGGCCTGATCTTCGCGGTATCCTGGGTACACAGAAGCCCTATTCTCAAAAACCGATGTGCTTCCTCAGTGTTGAAACCATCTTTTAAGGTCTTGTCGATGATGCTCTCAAGATCACCAGACTCATAGAGTGTCCAAGCCTGGTAAAAAGAAAGAGGAGATTTCTGTTACCCATGCTTTAGTCAAATATAAGAAATAATAATCCCCATGCCATGAATCGAGTGCTTTTTTCTATGAAATCAACTTTTTTACTTTCTCTAGAGAGCAAGAATTTAAGTAGAACCGCAAGCCCTACTGCCCCTGCTTTCACCCCACGATCATAGCTGCGACCAGGCCTCGGCTCTGATCGTGTCGAACAAGCTGGCGATGTTGGGCAGCACGTTGCCAAAGACTAGCCTTTTGCTGCTTCCAGTTACATGATTGATCTTTCTTAAACTGATTTGCAATGCGTCAGCATGGTACAAAAATTGGCAAAGTCTAACATATATGCCTTGAGAAAATAAATCAATGTGAAGGCTAGGCATCGCAAGTGACATGGAAAGCATTTTTTGAAATAAATCCAGACCAGTTGACAAAATATAATAATCAGAAGACAAGTCACGCTAGCGACTTTGGACAGAAAGAAACTTCCTGGTAATTTACTTTTGAATACTTCCACTTCTGGCAGTATATTACATATGATTATCTAAATTAATCAATCGTGTGAACAGAACCGCTCTATGTCTGCCCTAATTCCTGATGTCTAATGGGGAGCATCTGCAATCTGTCATAGCTGTATTCCTGATCTTTTTAATCATATACTTGAGAAAATAATTTTTCTGCCTGATCGTTTTTGGCTTAACTTTCTCGAGATTCAGACACTAGACTGGCGAGATCGTACAGGATGTTTATAATGCACAATTAAGTAAATATTTTCTGAAAGTGCTCTTTACCGTTTCTAGGAGGAACTGATCTTGAAGAGGCAATCTCGGGTCAGTATGCCACCTGCCACTGACAATCTCCAGGAGTAATACTCCAAAGCTGTAGACATCGGCCTTCTTCGTCAGCTGCCCTCGGATCGCGTACTCCGGTGCCAGATACCCTCTGAGAAATAGGCGTGCAGTTTGTCTTAACCACACTGTAAGTATGCAAGATTAAATCAGAGCAGCAACAACAAGTGCCACTTTGCTTACAGTGTTCCTGCAACCCTGGTGCTGATATGTGTCATGTTGCCCGGGAAGAGCTTTGCTAGCCCAAAATCTGATATCATGGGGTTCAGATCCTTGTCAAGCAGAACGTTGCTTGCCTTGATGTCACGGTGGACGATATGTGGCCGGACTTCTTCATGCAGATAAGCGAGACCGTCGGCTACACCGGTGCAGATCTTCACCCTTGTCCTCCAGTCAAACCGGATTCTACCGCGGGAATTGCCTTAAGAACATGAAAATTCAGAGAGTCAGAATCCCGAGGAATGAACAAATACCAGAATTTGTGAATGCACTGTAAAATCAAAATATGGATAAGACATACCAAAGAGAGTCTTTGCGACGCTATTGTTCTCTAGATAATTGTAGACCAGCATTTTTTGACCTCCATCGACACAGCAGCCATACAGTTTAACAAGGTTGGGATGGGTTATGCTGGATATGACACTCAACTCATTCAAGAACTCCTTTGTCCCTTGCTTTGACTCCGAGGAGAGCACCTTGATAGCAACTTTCTGGCCATTCTCCAGTTTTCCCTGCATATTTAAAACCAGAGCCTGAGCACTCATGAAACAGTACTTCATGTTTGGATTCAATGGCTGGTCCAAGTGCTACAGTGAAACTAATCACTTCAGTATGAAGAGTGTAATCTGTTTATTTGCAAAATTCCGGATTTTGGAGTAAATGATTGGTACATACGGCATGCTATAAGAGAGTATGCGGCTGTGGTGTTTGGGATTTGAAATATCAGAGCATTTAAGTTGCAAACTGCCAACTAAACCTACCAGGTAGACGCAGCCGAAAGAGCCCTGTCCAAGTTTGTTTGCTGAGGAGAAGTTCCTTGTTGCCTTTTTGAGCTCCTTGGAGGAGTAGATCTTCACGTTTCCGTATGCTGGCATGTCTGTGAACATAATAGTGTGAATCTGGAGGGGTTTTGGATGCTTCAGAAGAACAAAAACTAATGAGATATGCAGTTTACCTATGACTTGCTGCACAGCATGTCTGCAGTTTTTCCTGCACCAGAATGTTGGAACAGTTTTGCTTCCGGAATTTTTCTTCCACCGAAACATAGGAAAGCAAGTCATTGATAGGTATGGAAATTTGCTTCTTAGAAGCTTCAGATATGTCTTTAGAAGCTCATGCAAAGAAGAGTTCGATAATAACCTGAGGAAAAGAAGACGAGTCAAATGAATCAAGTAAGTATCATCGAAATTGTTTCCTTCGCTTTCAGCCGAAGAAAACAATTCTAGTAAATAAGACAAGTCAAAATAAGAAAGTAGCTCAAACAGATAATTCGGAGAGGGGTTTTCTTCCTCTTGAGACCCAGCAAGTTGTCTTTTTCTAATGTAACTTCAAGAAACTAAGCTGGTAAGATGCCCTCAAAGAGAACAAAATAACAGGTGGATATCATGACAACAGATAATCTAGAGATGGGCTTTCTTCCCTTGAGACCCCGCAGTAACACACAAATAATGTTGAGATTAAGTAGGCTGATTACCACTTAAGAGTTTACTTGTTCCGAGCACTAGTGACTAGTCAAATAGTTGCAGTTAGTGGACAGGTGAAGAATATCTCATGATAATACCTCTGTGCTTGAACAACAAAATCAATGGGAAAAGAAAGTCATTATAAAAAAAAGGAACATTATCAGCATGACCCCGGATCCTTAAATTTTCAACAGGCAACTGAGGTTATTCTACAAGAACCAGATGAACTAATGATTAAATAAACCACAAAAAATGAAGCAACTAGAAACAATTCAAATGTTTTCAACAGCCCCGGTTGAATTGCAACACTTAGTGAAATTAGAACAATCAAAATTCTCAAAACAAAATCTAGCCAGTGGAGTTGAGTAGATTCAGCAAAGGAGAGAAAGAAACCAAGCAACTGAACTCACCCAAGATTAGGGGCAGTTCCTCTGCGGGAACTCCACTTTTGATGTGCTGTAGTCTGTGTGAATAGCCAAGAGCATCTACAAAGTCCTGGATGGCTGGTGGTATGAGGAGCGGTGTAGTTATAGATGCAAGAGAGTGCTCACCGGTGCTCTATATATATGGGACTCAAGGTCCCACCGGGATTGACTTGGCCTGTTCTCACCTTGGAGAGCTGCTGGGCTGGTCGCCACTTGGGAACTAGCAAGGAAAGACTTGTGCTCAGCTCCCACCAGAAAACATATAAAAAATGAAAATACGAGCCAGGCTTGGGATGAATGCTTAGTTTCTTCTTCATGTTAAGCTTATTGCCCAAGTCCTGACTTTATTAATAGTATTGCTTTAGTTCGACAGATCCAGTGTTACCAAGTCGTTGTTAGTACACTGTGTTCTCTGATAAACTGAGCACTGTGAATTCAAAAAGACTTTCTCTTAAAGAAATGAAAACATGCATACTTACTATATACAGTACTGGGGTAATAAACTCCATCGTATCGGCATAAATTCCATCGTACGATAATTTAGTGAGGTAGTAGGCTGCATGCTTTGCAGTTTTTTTACCTCAGAAGAAAATTACAAGGGCTATGAGAAAGGTCCTGAATGCCCCGGTTCTCCTTCCAGAATGGTTGTCTTCACCAAACCCACTGACTCTTATCTGCTCCTTAATTGCAGCTTGACATGCTGGTTTTTGCGGTGACCGTTCCATGATTAAGACTAATACAAGTTGACAAGAAGCTGAGGTGAGGCCTCCTACCAGATCTGAAAAGGTATGCGTTGGATCGCCCTACTTTCCGACCATCAAATCAAACTGAGCTTTGTGCGCCTACATTTATCGAAATGGAGGGATCACCTGAAACTTGAAAGGATATATCTCTGATTTTCCTTTGACTAGTACAAATTACATTCACCGGGTGTACTATCTGAAGCTCCAGCTGTAAAACAAAAACAGTTCGCCTCTAAGTTTACACAGTTTTCTTGCAAATACTCTTTTCTACTCCCTCCTTGCTAAATATAGGATGTTGTAATTTTTCTAGATTCACCTGTATCTACATGTATCCAGACACTTATTAGTGTGTATGTTAACTCATTTCAGTCCGCAGCTAGTCCACATAAATATCAAAAACATCTTATATTTAGGAACGGAAGGAGTACCTCCTTACCATATGACATCACTGTAAAAAAAAATTGCCGGTATCAGCCAGCTGTGACAGGTATCTTTTTTAGCTGCACTGAAGTGTTATTGAATCTACACTCTGCAGCACCCTTTCCTGGCTGTGAAGGGGCAATTTAATCACTGCTCATGATGATCTCAGCTTGACCTAAGAAATCTTCAACACTTCGCATTGTACAAACAAACAAATAAATAAATAGAAAGGGATCACCATTGACCACATCTGATGGTAGATCAAGTCCTCCTTAGTTCTCTCCCAATCTCGTTCATTGTTATTGTACTCTTAGTCAACATTTGACCATGTTGGCAAGGATACTACATATTTTGGTTTTGTCAACAAAATAGTCCTTTTGAATTTTGGTACAATGTAACTAGTTCAGTGCTTCCAGTTTTCCTAGAAGTACATGTGAAAGATCAAAAATAATTTAGCTATTCAGATTAACCCATATTGTAGTAATTATCGCAGATAGGCGACGGTCATTGAAAGTATACTTGAGGACGAAACGACAGAACTGTATGCATCAACGAGACAACAAGTCTCTGAGCCAGCTGTATTCTAGCCAGCAGACTTGTCTGGGTCGTCAAGGAGTGCCCATCAGAACGGTTCCTCTCAAGTTGTTGTGTTGAATGGTCCCCAGATCTCCTTCTCATGCAAGTCAATAAACCATTTCAGCCTGAATACTTTGAGAGATAAAACAAAATGTCGTGACACGGTTACGACTCATTTTTGTAATGGATCATACTTGGTCTAGATCATCCTCAGTTATTTGCCTACAATATAATTCGGTCCAAATCCTGTGGCCACACATTTTTTATTATAATGTAAAATGTGTCGAAATGGTCAAGCAAATAATTTTATATCATATTGAGGAGCTGGAATAAATTAAGGTGATCATAGTTTGTCAACCAAAGTTGTAGAACTGATTTGAGTACACACACCAAATATATTAGGTGATGGATAATGCAAGCATCAGTAGTAGACAATGGAGACGCTTGCACGTGCTGCGTGAAAGAGACAACCCGTTGTTGACATAATCAGTAGTCACTTTCATCCAGCTAAACAAAGATAGTAACCAAGTGTCACTGTCATTTACTAGCTACTAGAAAAATGCACACACATGGCGGCATCATCGTGCGCCCTCTGGAGCCAATCGAGCCTCCCTTCTTTTGTTCTGATAACTGCAAACAACTCTCTGTACTCAGGGTTCAGAGCGACGATCTTGGTGGCCGTATAAAAGAGGTCAGTTCCTTCGGATACTCCACATTCCCGAATGAACCCTACTGCTTCCCTTATAGTCGGGACCGTGCTATAATCGCAAGAAGACGCCTCAGCAGTAGCAATAAGGTCATTGCACCCCTTTTTGCACTTATGCGGAACCGGGTTCTTGTCCTCCTTTGTCGTTGACACAGAAACCATTCGGGAGGAGACCTTGCAGTCCGCCAATATTGCTTTCTTCATGGCAGATGCTGCGAGTTCAGCATCCTCATCCAACCCATCAACTCGAGTAGCCTCCTCCTTGTCTTCACCTAAGTCCTGGAAAAAAAGAACAAAGCAATGAGTTGGTTAGAACTTAGAACACAAACAAGTAACGAGGAACTCAGAATTAGTACAATTCATTCTAATGCTTCAGCAGTTCCAATAAGACCATTGCGTGCCTTTTTGTATTTCTGCAGAACCGGGTCCTTGTCCTCCTTCGTCATCGATGCAGCAACCATTAGGGAGGAGACATTGCGATCCGTCGATCTTGCTTTCTTCGTGGCCGATGGTGTGAGTTCAGCATCCTTGTCCGGCCCATCAATACTATCTTGAGTAGTCTCCTTGTCTTCACCTAAGTCCTCCTAAAAAGAATAGCAAAATAAGCAATGCGTTAGCTAGAACACAAACAAACAAGTAATGAGGAACTCAGAAATTAGTACAATTCATTCTAATGCTTTAGCAGTTGGAGTAGGATCATTGCATGCCTGTTTGTACTCCAGCTGAAGCAGGTTCTTGTCCTCGATTGTCCACACGTTGACCACTAGGGCGGAGACCTTGCGCTTTGCCAAATTTGCTTTCTTCATGGCAGATAGTGCGAGTTCAGCATCCTCATCCGACCCGTCAATGTTAACTCGAGTAGCCTCCTCCTTGTCTTCACCTGAGTCCTCTACAGGGATGGCAGGTGATTTGCCGACATGTGCCTTCCCAAATAGTTCGTGTAACAAAGATAAGTTGTCTGGTGGCCCGTTTCTGAATTTCGCATGCCATCGGTTGTTCTGAAAAGAACAGCAAAAAAGCAAACGAGTTGGTTATAATAGAAACAAGTAACGAGGAGCTCAGAATTGGCACAATTCATTCTAATATTTCACCTGAATGTGGTTCTCCCACCAGTCCTCGTCTGCCCCGAAAGTTCCTGCTTCGGGATCCCACCCGTGCCCGGCCGAGGAAATCAGTTCCATCCACCTCCCGTACCACATCTTCAGCGAGTTCCATCTATACTTGAAATGCTTCTTAACATACCCTCTCTGGGTCCTAGCGTTGAACCTGAGCTGCAGGTTCGTGTAACCTTGGGCGCTCAGGTACCCGTCGACCGTTGTGTTGCCGGCATCGGTCTCTTGTTTGCAGATCTCGCAGAAAACCTTGGTGTCTTCTTCGTTCCAGAAGAACGCCCCCTTGCGCATCTGGCAGTTGGAAAAGTTGCATGAAATTAACTGCAAGCTGTATGAACTAGGAATTTCTTGACTCGTACAATGAATCAACTGACAAGCTATTCTAGGAATTTCTTGACTCGTACAATCAATCAACTGACAAGCTATTCTAGGAACACTCCACATCGCCATGGAGCTGCTGCTAATCAACCGCAAGCACGGTAAAGAGGACGGTGGCGGCATACCGTGGGCGGGGGAGGATGCGGATCTTGGTGGCCGGCGTTCTGCTGCAGGTCCGGGAGGGTGGCGGCGGAGTGCAGATCCGGGGAGGAGGAGCCGCACGGCCGGTGATGTGCCTGGACGACGGACTCGGCCGGATGCCCGGATGCAGGGAGGCCTGGGGAGGAGCTCGTCGGCAGACGGCAGGGAGTTCCGGGTCGCTGGCCGGCGGCGATCTCGCGGGTCTAAAACAAGAAAGCCCAAAGGCCTAGGCGTCGCACGCACAGAGCTGTTTAGAAATGGAGTTCCTTGACTCTGGCGGGAATGGCAGCGCGCGCGCGCGGGAGGCGCGTGGAATTCGCGGCGCTTTGCAGCTTCTCTGTGTTTCGAGCTCGTCTTTTCAAAAAAAAAAATTTACATTTTTTTTACGTTTTAACAAATTCGGCAAAACATAGCTGGTGTAGATAGTAATATGATCTGCAAGTGTGCAAATTTTTCAACTCGAAATTCGGTATACTTTAGGCTGGATAAAAATGAAAAAAAATCGGTGTATCTGGTGGTGGACCGGTATACTTTAGGCAAATTTTTCAACTCGAAATTCGGTATACTTCAGAAATTCGAAATTTCGCCACTTTTGTCTTTTTTGTGTAGCCAAGAATAACACGAAATGGCTGTCGTGGACTGTAGTACTAAATAACCACAGATCTGTTTGTGGTTGCGTCAATTAAATCCGACCGAAGGTAGTAAGACTTTTGGATTCAAAATTTGGCGCTGCTAGATATAAAAATGAGCAGTGTGTAGCTGGAGCTATATTAGCACTTTCCGCTCTTTAGGCCTCTTTGCTTCACATATATTTTTTTTAGAAAAGGGGGTGTCCCAGCCTCTGCATCGCTTGATGCACACGGCTTTTTATTGCAGCGTCGAGAGATATATAATTTTATTTTATAAACATAGGAATATAGATATTGCAGAAATAGCATATCATGACACTTCAAATGGGACTAAAAACGTAGGAATTCACCAGCAGGTAATATTTAGTGGCATTGTAGGAAAAAATGCAGCAACGTTTGTATAGAGATTGAGTGCATTCAACGTTATGTGTTTGGTCAGGCTTTTTTCATGGCTTTTAGCTTTGGCTTATAAGATACAAAAGCACCTAAATAAAAAGCCAAATAATGTAACATAAGCCAATAGCCAAAAGGCAAAAGCACCTATTTAGGTGCTTTTTCGGCTTATAAGCCAAATAAAAAGCCTAACCAAACACCCTTTAGAATTTTTTTCTTCCAAGAGACAATCCATGAAATACACTGCCGAAGAGAAAAACAAGGCATTGCAACATATCACAAAACATTGATTGAAAAGTAAGACAAAAGGCACGCAAACATTGACTGAAAAGGCAGGCATCTAAAGTCTAAACGCGGTGCAAAATTGCAAAAATAAAATTCGAAGTAATCGATGGCTAGGAAAAACATGCACTTCTTGGAATTCGCGGCGCTTTGGAGTTCTCGTTCAGTTCTTTTCCCGTTGAAACACATTTTTTTTTTGCCTTTTATACGGCCTAGGCTAAAAGAAAAATCCATACAGGCCTACTAAACGATAGAAAAGTTGGTCCTGCGAGGATCAGATCATTTTACTATGTCCAATCTCTCTCAAAAAAAATACCGTTGTTACTTTAAAATGCGACTGCTTAGCGAGTTCTTGGGACATGAAGCAAATCAAGTGGAAAGTCCAGCGCCCGCAGATGGCGGGAAATCGCTACCGTTATGGACGACAAGTTCGGACGGAAGAGGGTCCTCAACCCGTCGGGTGTTCCCCATATTTCTACTCTACTCCTATTTTTTAGGTCAAATTTATAAGGCCAGTGCTACGCGTCAGTCGGGTGTAGAGATCGTTTGCTACAGTCGCCCTCCGCGCCGTCGGATCTAGTTAAGTGAATCAATCTCGTGCGTCTGATCTGTGTAGCAAAAACGATTCGCGTGTAGCACTTTTTTCTGTGCATGTAACATCGTATGTAGCAAACAAAATCAGAAAATGTTGTGTTGGATAAATGTAGCAATAAAAAGTCAAACACAACATTTTTTTTCTCGCTTGTAGCATTGTGTAGCAAAAAATCAGATCCGTAAAACTTGCGATGTGTAGCAAAACAAATGTAACACCCTAAACACAGTCATGTAGCAACAAACCACAAGCTATGTAGCAAATCCAATTTGGCAGTACAAAAATGTACGTGAAATGTCACTTTTGAAGAAATCAATGTAGCAATTTGTCCGTACTTATCCAACAAAAACAATACTCATATGTAGCAAAATCCCCAAATAGCTGACCTTCATATCCTGAACACACTGCCATGCTTGTGTTGGAGCTCTCCGTCCATGGCGAGCTCACAGTGCAGATCTCCGGGCATCTCGACCCAGGGCCTCGCACGAAAGGAGGCAGACGAGTGGCCGGAGAATCCTGGGACGGTGGCTCCGGACGACGAGGGCCGGTGGCCTGCGCAGCGGCGGCCGACGACGGACTCCCCGGTGGTGGCGGCCGGTGGTCTGCGCGGCGGCGACCGCCGATTGTCTCCGCGGGCCGCAGCGGGCATCTCGACCCAGGACGCTCGCACTAAAGGAGGCGGACGAAGGCGTCCGTGGCTGGATAATCCTGGGCGGTGGATCCGTGCGACAAGGGCCGATGGTCTGCGCCGGCGGCGGCCGCCGGCGGACTCCGCGGTGGTGGTGGCATGTGGTATGCGTGGCGGCGGCCGCCGATTGTCTGCGCGGCGGCGGCAGACGGCTGCAGGGAGCTGGCCAGCCAGACAATCCCGGCGACGAGGGACTACCTGCGTGATGCATCGCGTTATCGCGAGCGAGCCAACTCGGCTGTAGCTACAGCCGGGTGGAGAATAGCGTTTCCCAATTTATAAAAACTGTGCAACTTCAAAAAAATACTCAGCAAAAAGATAACTCAGATAACATCTCCCTCTCTACACCTTTTTCCGCCTCGCCGCCCAAAAAGACATATAGAAGAAGGGAGAATTCAATCCGTATACTCCAAGCGCCGTAACTATGGTACTTTCCAAGCAACCCGTAAATGAAGAAAGTGCAATTGAAACAATCAAGAACGGGTCCCAACCAACCAACCCGGAGGTTCGTTGATCCAACTAACCACATGTTCAACTGTTAGCTTTCTTCCCTTATCACAACGGAATGAACTGAGACACCCATATATAGCAACTAGAACTACAACATCTGGGAGAGATGAGGAACCTAAACCTACGGTCCTATGGTGAAAGCAGAAAGTCGCTGAATTTTTGTTACATAAACTATAGCTAGCTAGCTAATGACCTACACCATTAGCCATTTAGCCGTCGGAGGGCAGCTTGAATTTGACCTTCCCAATTGATGTTGCCACGTCCATACATTCCGCAAAAATGCCGCCGCCGCATCCCACCATTAAGATTGACTGGTACAAAAGTCGATAACCTGGATAGAGTAAGATTCTAGATTCGGCCTCTACATTGTGAAATCCGAGATAGTTTGCTAGAACTAGTTGTAGTTTCCATAGAGAAAATGCAGCATCAACATTTAGTTTGATAAACCCAAGTCCTAGTAATGGCTGGGAGTGAGCTCCACTATCATTTAGATAACAGAGGACACATAACAACATCCAAGTATCATGGGGGTTTCTTAGCCGCGCCCCTGACTGCTAATGTTAGATCCATTACAGGTCAAGACTTTGCAGAAAAAATTAAACACGAAGCAAACTACCCAACAGGACAACAACACCAACAGAGGACACATAACAACATCCAAGTATCATGGTGGCACACATCACCTTTTTTTAATCTCGCCACACGCCCCAAAAAATGCGACAATTGCTGCAACTTATTTGACTCTCGATTGGGTTCTTTGTGGTACTCTTCCATCTTCTTTTCAACTGGTCTTTGCAGTACCCACTGCTTTATTTATTTTGTGTTCTTTTTAGTTTATAGCAAGTTTAGATTGCCAAACAGGTAAGCCCGATGGTGTGTATATTTATATTCTGACATTTAGAGTTGTAGTGTTTTTTAGACTGGTATTGCTCATAGA